>CM055123.1:342850895-343350895 GCA_029206835.1 Rana muscosa | reverse complement strand
TGATCTGGGGGCGGGGGGGGCTGTGGTTAGTTGTTAAGATGGATGCTGCTGATTAAACTCCAGGCTCATCTTCAAGCTCATGCTGTCTGCCTATTCTTGTTGCTAAAACTTTACATGATACCAGAAGTGGGGTCAGAGAAGTATAGCATAAAGCATACACATCATTACATAAAGGTTCGTGTTTTTTCACCTTAATGCATCCTAAACATTAAGGTGAAAAAAACACCTGACAATCACGGACCCCCCAACCCCCCCGTTTTACTTACCTGCGCCAGTTCACCTGCTCGGCGTGTCCCCAGCATGCTCTTCTCCACAGAGTCCTGGGTGCCGGGGGCGGGGCAGATTCATACACTGTGTGTATGACACAGGAGCGCGCCCGCAAGGTAACCCCCTCGGTAGAGAGCTTCCCAGAGGGTGCTATCTAATGCGGTAAGGAGCCACGAGAGCTGCCGTGGGACCCCAGAAGAGGATGTTCGGGTCCAATTTGTGCAAAACAAACTGCACAGGGGAGGTTAGTATAACATGTCTGTTATTTAAAAAAAATAAAAAACCTGAACCGTTACAATCGCTTTAATCAATAAATACTGGCTTGGAGCTCATGGACTACTTTTTAATAGTAACAGATACTGTGTTTATACAAATGATACTGTGGTATTATAATGTACTGTTTTTAGTCATACAGACTTGTAAGGTTACTGATCGGTCCACTTTAACTCAAATATTAAGTTTGACAGTCCAATACCAGAGTTCAGTTTGGGATTTTTTTAGGCATGCAATTTACTGTATATACATAAGGTGATAGCTGTCTATATGCTTCAGCTAAACTGGTGAGATTTTCATTTCTATAAGGCACCCACATACAATGCTGACCCTGGTGTAATATAATGTATAAATAATCAACTCCATTTTAAGTAGAAATGAACTTTGACATACTTAGCTTAACTGACAGTTTGCATAGAGTTACACCCTGCTACTGATATTCATAGATCAGCCTGATTGTATAAGCAAAGTCATCTTTTAGCTCTTGTAGACTGCTGAATCTAGTTTAATACAAGATAAGAATATACTGAGTTTGTATTATTTTTAGAAACGTATGTGTTAAGACATTGCCCCTCCTATCTTTATTTTACATAAAAACCACTCAAAATTCAATAAAGGCCAGAGATCTAATGAACACACTCAAATTCGTTTCCATGTGTCATTTTGATTTCTCACGGATCCGGGGGTCACTGAAAATGATCTTGCATTTACCTGAAGTACACCTGGGTGGCGATATCACCTGCTTCAGATGGTGGCAGTGGTGGAGATGAAAAAATCACCTTTGGTAAGAAGAATCTTTTTGTCTTTTAGACAGACTGTTTTCTCTTACCTTAGCTCTGATTTTAAATTTCATCTAGAACTTAGAAGAGGGATACGAACCACACCTTGGTGTATAGGGGATTTTTTGGGAAGATCCGCCTTTGAAAGTACCTTTTGAGAAGGTCCTAATTGATTAGAAGCGTTTTGGGAACGCTGGAAAGTACCTCTCAGAAGGTCCTAATTAATTAGAAGCGTTTTGGGAACGCTGGAAAGTACCTCTCAGAAGGTCCTAATAGAAGCGTTTTGGGAACGCTGTAGAAAAGTGTACACGACAGTCCTTTTGGCAAGGAGCTGAAATGGTAAATGAGGATTATATTTCGGTGACCCAACCTACTTTCGCTTTTCTATCTGTCGCATAGATGTAATAAGATAATTTGTTGTGTAGATACACTGACTGTAGGGGGCGGTTTGCACCATAGAAATGCAGTCCGTATGCGTTCCAGGTGGTATTTTTACATGCACATTTTTGATGCGTTCCAGTGCGTTTTTTTTGTGCATTTTTTTTATGCAGTCCAGTGTTTTTTCACCCCTCCAGTGCGTTTTTTATGCATTTTTGCAGCGTTCCAGTGCAGGAAGGTTGCAGCATGCTTGAACTGAAGTGCACTGGAACTGCAAGCACTGGTGTGAACTATGCCATTGAAGACCATATAACCTGCTTTCCATGCGTTTTTTTTCAGAATTTTTTATTTATTTTTTTTAAACTCACTGGACTGCATGTGGTGTGAACTGGCCCTAAGGTTAAACATTCAAAGTGGTCTACAGTATTAGAAATATCCCTTGCTTATATCCAAATATCGTGAGAGTGGTAAGTACTTTTGTATGTATGATAAATGTTGTCGCTGTGGTGCAGATGGGACAAAGGTTTTTTTGCTATACTATACAAGCCAAGGTTTTAAGAAGGGAAAGTTGTTGTTAGTATAGGGAATTCTCTTCCATCTGCTCAGAGAAAAATGCTTGCATTTTATGTGTTTGTTTGTTGTTGTCTTGGAATTCCAATTTAAAGTATAAGTTATTTTTTCTTCTGAATGCAAACGAATTGTTGAGTAATTGATATGTCCTTTGATCCCGCCAAGTAGGAGAGCGTTGCTAAAGTGGGCAGGTGAGAGGGACAGAGTAGAGTACTCATCTGTGTGTGGTGCTTTATTTGAGTGATTCCTCCTATCCAAAGTATTGTTTAGCACAATACACAGAGGTATATGTTCGCTTGCATAAATCTGCTATTTCACTTCAAGTGAAAGAGGGGATCAAACAACCGACCATACCTTCGTCAACGCTTTTTGCGCAAAGCATACTGCTATATTTGCATTCCATATTCAGCGAGTCCGAGAGACTTGCTGAGGTGGAGAAAATGTTGAAGGATTTGATTCAGAAAAGTTAACTATATGGCCTCATGCCCACTGGCGTTTTTACAGCTGCGTTTTTGAGCGTTTTTTACAGCTTAAAAACGCCTGTCCATGTTATTGTAAATATTTTTTTTTTTTTTTTGAAAAAAAAAAAAAAAAAAAAAAAAAAGTCGGAGCTAAAAACGCGACCGCGCGTTAGTGCGCGTTTTTTGCGCGTTAGTGCGCGTTAGTGCGCGTTTTTGCGCGTTTTTTGACGCTCGCGTTTTTTCCTGCCTAGTTCTGACGCTGAGGAACGCACTGGCCCTGGGTTTTTTTTACAGCTTACAAACGCCTATGCTCTTTACAGCTCAAAAACGCCTAGGTGGGCATGAAGCTATAGACTAACATGGACAGGCGTTTTTAAGCTGTAAAAAACGCTCAAAAACGCGGCTGAAAAAACGCCCGTGGGCATGAGGCCTTAAGATTAAAAAAATACATGTTTATTGTTAAGATGTTGCAACTATTGTCAGTCTATTCATGAAATGTGTTGGGCACATACTCCCATGTCCAATGCATAGTTAATTGGAAACAGTAAAAGGGGAATGTGACGTCACTGATAAGTTACATGTATGCGCTGGTACCAAATGTTTTTTTTTTTTTGAGGAATCTGATCAGATACAATTTTTTTTTTTAGAGTAGCATTTCAACTTATACATGGGGTATTTTGATTATTTCAGTTAGGTTCTGTTTCCACTATTGCAACCCCAGATTTGCATGATTTGCAGTGCGACTTTGCAATGCGATTTTTGATGCAATGTCATGCAAAAGTGTGAGAAAAGGTCGCACCGAAGTAGGAACAAAATAGTGCAAGAACCTTTTTGCGTCGCTGCGTCTTGAGTCGCACAAATTAAAACAAGGACCATTGAATTACATGGGTTTTTGACTTGTCATGCGACTTTGCATGTGTCAGGTCGCACAGCAACTCACAGTAGTGGAGACAGAGCCTTAGAGCCTGACTTTGGGGACTGTTTTAATTGTGTAATTGCCTATCCTTACTTTATTGAAGTTAAAAGGTATTGTTTTCTTTTCAGTATCGACAAATGTGATATAATTGCCCTGGGCTCCGGTGTTCAGTGAATGGTATTATGGTTTTGTTGATGTTGAGAAAAAAAAAAAAAAGGGAACTTTTGCATTGTATAAGGACATTGCCTGTTACAAGACAAGGGGATGGATATTTGTGCAAATGGTTTTAATTTGTGTTTAGGCTGTATGAACAATGATTGGGGATTTAAAAATGTTTGATTTTCTTTTTTTTGGTTAAATACAATTTTAGGGCTGGGTTCACACATATGCAAAGCGAGTTTGAGCTCTGTTTTCACAGCTAATTGACAAAGTAGTTGTTCAGCGCTTCATGTCAGTTTTTGATCAGGATCAGGTCAGGATTTTATACTGTTCACAACTGAATGACATGTGCGATTCAGAAGCGTTCCCATAGAAGTCAATGGCCCTGAATTGGCACGTAAGCCGGACCGCACTGCCTAGAAAACTCACACTTTTTTGGGTAGTGCGGAGTGTGATTTGCACCGCAGGTGTGTGAGCCAGCCTCATCCAAGGAAAAAAAAAAAAAGTAATGGTAAAAGGTGCTTAAAAGATGTTCAAAGGGCAAATATGGAAAACATTTCTAAATGAAGAATGAATGGAGTGGCCAAATGGATGTGAATA
Organism: Rana muscosa; assembly: GCA_029206835.1. Classification (NCBI taxonomy): domain Eukaryota; kingdom Metazoa; phylum Chordata; class Amphibia; order Anura; family Ranidae; genus Rana; species Rana muscosa. The sequence continues at coordinate 343,346,492 of CM055123.1, read as the reverse complement.
AAAGGAGAAAGTGGTTGTATCGTGTTTAATGAATGCACAAGGTATTATTTGATTCGTAAAATATCTTAAGTGTTTGTTTAAAATGTACACAAAGAGTCGTCTTATATTGTGTTTTCTTGTTCAGGGAGTAAAAATTATTAGGCCCATGTTCCTGATAATATATATTTCTCTAAAAGTTTGGGTTAAGTAACCAGGATACACAAAATACATTGCTGCATATATTGAGTCCATGAGGTACTGAAATATGATGGGAAAGTTTGTTTGAATAACAGTCAGAGTGACTATTCTGGATATATTTACCTTTTGAATTCCCAGAGTTTCAATCATGAAGATATGTTAATGATGTAATGAGTTTATCCATCAATGTTTTGTTTGTTGCTGATGATCAGATATATTTGAAAAGTTAGGAGGCTGACTTCTGAGTCAGAATATGTGTTTGGGTAAAATGTTCTGTTCTGAGTTCCGCGGGTCCACTTGGGTCCCGGGGATAGAAGAAACTAAAGTTGTTTAAGTTTTATTGAAGTCCTGCTGTAATACTGGATTAGAAAAAATGTTTAGTTTAAACATATTGAATCTATATAATGAAGACTGTTGCTGAGAAACATTTTATATTTCTGCATGCTTTACTTATGTTTGAGTTAATAAGGAATATTATTTTTAATACCTCCAATGGTTAAGGCCTTAATTGATCAGGTAGATTCTGTGATTATTCATGTTGGATGAGGAATATCCGCCCCAGCCAGCCAGAAGAAATGCCCATCCCATTCTTACCCTATACCCCATTTATACCCTGCCTTATACCCTATCCGGATGAAGAGATGACTACAGCTTTTACATGGAAATCTTCATTGTTCATCTTTGTTGTTCAAATGCCATGGGAAATGCTGAGATGAGTAAAGGCGGACACCTGCTGGAAAATATTCCTGGAACGACACCTTGAGGGTTAGCCATGATGCACGCCCAAGGTCTACGAAATTCCAGTGAGCATCACAAGGAAGTGATCCAGATATGCCAGCCCTGAGACCCAAGTCTAGCCCAATGCATCAGTTCCCGTCTGTGGATATCGAGTTCTATCCTTACAAAGAGGCAGGGTTTTGGGGTAGAAGGATCTCTGTAAAATATGTGTAAACACAGAATTGAACCAAAAGTTTTGGGAAAAGTTTAGGAGAATGAGAATTATAATGTGGACATCTTTTTCCTTCCCTTTCATGAATTTATTGGACATTCAGAAGCCATACAAGAGATTTTTTTGTGCTTTTCTTTGGGACAATTTTTTATTTGGCCTAAAGGCTTTCATGACCCTCCCACTTGCTTTTAAGGACTGTCACGCCCCTCCCCCCTTTGTATTTCATGGACAATTGCTATGAAGCTGAGATTATCTGTTTATTGTTACATGCTTAGGATAATGATACATTTATGAGAAAGTAGTCCAGGTGAATGTCGGGGGCTTCAGGGTTTGTGATTATCACGTTCGTGATAAAAGAGGGGATTGTAATATAATGTATAAATAATCAACTCCATTTTAAGTAGAAATGAACTTTGACATACTTAGCTTAACTGACAGTTTGCATAGAGTTACACCCTGCTACTGATATTCATAGATCAGCCTGATTGTATAAGCAAAGTCATCTTTTAGCTCTTGTAGACTGCTGAATCTAGTTTAATACAAGATAAGAATATACTGAATTTGTATTATTTTTAGAAACGTATGTGTTAAGACATTGCCCCTCCTATCTTTATTTTACATAAAAACCACTCAAAATTCAATAAAGGCCAGAGATCTAATGAACACACTCAAATTCGTTTCCATGTGTCATTTTGATTTCTCACGGATCCGGGGGTCACTGAAAATGATCTTGCATTTACCTGAAGTACACCTGGGTGGCGATATCACCTGCTTCACCTGGCTTCTCATGGAAACAATTAGAATGGTTGGAAAACCTAGTTCAATTGCTGTTGTTTTCCTTCTAATAACCTAGTGGTGGAGGTGCTAGCCCTCAGTGGTCTGCAGTGATTAACTCTGCACCTGCTCCCTTCCTTAGGGGCCAGAACTCTAAAGCCTCATACACACGATCGGATTTTCTGTAGACAAAGCGTAGGACTTTTGTCCGAAGGGCGTTGGCCAGGAACTTGTCTTGCATGTTTAGCCCAACCACCCAATGCTTAATCCAATCGGGCCACACCAAAGAACAAGGCGGACCTCTCCTTGCTCCTCATCAGCTGGGATCTCCAACCCAACTATACTTTCAGTCCTCTCCTAAACCTGCACTGAGAGGAATGAAGGTGTAGAATTAGGTGTGCCACTGCCAAGTACTTGCGGGCAATCTGCTATCACTACACCAACGTCCGATTGTAGCAGGCAAATTTCCCTACCCCAGTTGCTAAACCAGCGAAAGAAATTCGCTCCAAACCATCCACATGCCCAGCGGTTGAATGCTAGCTTGGCTAAATTGCTAGCACTCCAACTGCTGTCTTTTCAGCTGGTAGACTCTGCCCCCTTTCGTGAATTTGTGGAATGTGCGGTACCTCAGTGGCAGGTTCCCAAACGCCACTTTTTTTTTACAGAAGGCGATTCCGGCTCTCTACCGGCATGTGGAAGGCAATGTCTTGGCCTCGCTGGACAGGGCAGTCAGCGGTAAGGTGCATATTACCGCTGACTTATGGTCCAGCAGGCATGGACAGGGATGTTACCTATCTTTTACAGCGCACTGGGTGACTCTGCTTGCAGCTGGGAAGGATGCAGGACAGGGTGCAGTATTGTTGGAGCTTGTTCCACCACCACGCCTCCAAAATGCTACTAGTGGTAATTCTGACACACCTCTCTCCTCCACCCCCTCCTCTTCTTCTTCCTCCATGGCCTCTTCCTCTATAGATTTGTCCTCGGAACCAGCGGTGTTAGGTAGGCGTTCTAGGGGCTATGCAAGCACTCAGGCAAAAAGATGCCATGCGGTGCTTGAGCTGGTGTGCTTAGGGGACAGGAGCCACACTGGGGAAGAGATTCTGTCAGCTCTGCAGGGGCAGGCTCAGAGGTGGTTGACACCACGCCAGCTTCAGCCAGGAATGGTGGTTTGCGACAATGGTTCCAACCTCCTCTCCGCCCTTCGACAGGGACACCTGACCCATGTGCCCTGTTTGGCTCACGTCCTTAATTTGGTGATGCAGCGGTTCTTGTGCAGGTTCCTCCAAAAGGAATAAAACCTGCCGAAGAACCGCCTAATCTGTGACATGCCCACCAGATGGAACTCAACGTTGGCCATGCTGCAGCAGCTTCACACGCAGCAGAGGGCCATCAATGAGTACCTGTGCGACTATGGCACCAGGACAGGGTCAGGGGAGCTTGGCTTTTTTTCGCCACGCCAGTGGCTACTGATCAAGGATGCATGCACTGTCCTGTCACCATTTGAGGAGGCCACGAGGATGGTGAGCAGTGACAGTGCATGCATCAGTGATGCTGTCCCTCTTGTGTACCTGTTGGAGCACACGCTGTGTGGAATAATAGACAGGGCACTTGGGGCAGAACAGAGGGAGGAAGAGGAGGACTTCCTTACCTCTCAAGGCCCCCTTTATCCAGACAGTGTTCCTGCAGGCCCGCCGATCACACAGGAGGAGGAGGAGGAGGAGGAGGAGGATTATTGTGTCAACATGGAGGTGGAGCCTAACACTCAGCATCAGCAGCAGTCTTCAAGGGATCGTTTACAGTCCTGAGAAAAAAAATCTGGACAGCCGCACTCCAAACAAACATAGCCTTTTATTGGTAAAATCAGGAACAAGCACTACAAGCCACAGCAACCAGGATCGCTGACGCGTTTCACACCATACTTCGTGTTTAATCACAGCTGGTTATAACAGAAAAGTGTCAGGCTATGTTTGTTTGGAGTGCGGCATTCCAGAAAATTTCTTCTCCAGTCTGCTATATGCATTGCCTGCACCCATGGTTCCTGAGAGTAAGATAATCACTAATTAGATTTACCTGGAGCGGCAAATCCCCCGTTCTCGATCGTTTACAGTCCCCAGAAACCCATGGACTTGTACGTGGCTGGGAGGAGGTGGCTGCAGATCATGTCGTCCTTAGTGACCCAGAGGACTCCAGACCGAATTTCTCAGCAAACCTACGCTGCATGGCCTCCCTGATCCTGCAAAGCCTGCGAAAGGACCCTCTGATTCATGTGATCAAGGACAGGGATCACTACTGGCTGGCAACCCTTCTTGATTCACGTTACAAGGGTAAGGTTGTGGAACTTATCCAGCCATCGCAGAGGGAGCAGTGGATGAAATATCTTCGGGAGGCCTTGCAGAAAGGTTTGTGCAACGCGTTTCCAGAGCCTGGGAGGTTACAAATTCCTGGTCCTGGACAACGTGTTGCTGAGGCTTCGGTCAGTCACAGAAGAAGCGGTGGAGAAGGTGGCCGTCTGACCGATGCGTTCAGACAATTTTTTATTCCGCAGCCCCAAGGTATGATCAGTTCCAGCAACCATCGCCAGCATCTGATTTACATTGTGCAGGAATACTTAGGGGCAAGATCAGACTTGGGCACCTTTCCCACCGAAAATCCTCTGGCTTACTGGGTCTTGAGGATGGATCACTGGCCAGAGCTTGCACAGTATGCAATTGAGCTACTGACCTGTCCTGCATCCAGCGTTCTTTCGGAACGCACATTCAGTGCTGCTTGAGGCTTTGCAACCGATCACAGGGTGCGCCTGTCCACCGAATCGGACGATCGGCCGACCTTCATAAAAATGAATCAGTCTTGGATCACCAGCTACCAAGCACCTGATAAAGGGGAAATGTCTAGACAGCCGCACTCCAAAAAATATTGCTTTTTATTGTAGAAATAAAAAATCACAGCTAGCTGGTATCCTGTTTGCTGTGACATGTATGCTGTGATTTTATTTTTACAATAAAAATCAATATTTTTTGGAGTGCGGCTGTCCAGACATTTCCCCTTTATCAGGTGCTTGACTGATTAATTTTTATGAAGGTCAGCCGATCGCTCGATTCGGTGGACAGGCGCACCCTGTGATCGGTTGCAAAGCCTCAAGCAGCACTGAATGTGCATTCTGAAATAATTGCCAGCACCCGTGACTTCAGATCTGATGAAGAGGTTCATAATTTTTTATCTTCTGCCTTGAGCGGTAACTCCCTTTCTCTACCAAGCACCTGATGCTGATGTAACCGAATACATTTTTTTTTAATGTGAGATCCCGTCAAGACTGCCTATGCTGATGCTGAGTGACTATCCTGTTATGCTAAGTGACTATCCTATTCCTCCTCAATGTTCATGTTGATAGCTTCTAAGAACATTCTTGGTTCTGGGCACCACCACCAGTGGCTAAGGCACAATTATTCTGCACCTGTTTAACAGGGACATGTAATTACAATTGTTGCTGTAATATTTTGCATCAGGGCTCGTTCCTGCGCCCACCAAGAGTAACTGTGAGGGCTTACAGTGTTGTGGCACCACCACCACCAAAGACACAATTTTTCGACCCCTGTTCAACAGGGGCATGTGTAACGACACCCCCAAGTATGAAAGGGGGTAAACGCCGTTTTAGATATCTTCCCTCTCCTGGACACACATTCACTACCGATCCTCCACACTCAGACGACCACTTCCCATAGGAATTAATCCTTCCGAAAGAATGAGACGCACTCTGTATCTTTCCAACATGAACTCCTTTATTATGAGAAAACCCAGGTCTTTTTATACACTCAACGAATCCTGCATTAATCTACATGAACAATGGTCCAACTCCACTCACAACATAACAAGGCCCAATACACATTATTTTGACACCTACTAGAAGACAACAGGTTAGCTTTTGTCTCCCAATACCCATCTGACCAGACCCAATTTACATGAGTCAATTAGCTACAGCTGCTGTCTCAGACCCATGACCTCTAGACTAGCCTTACTGTCTCCCATCTATCAAAAGACTTCACACAATATTTGCATAACGAACTTTCAATACACATCTTACAATGAAAGGATCTGTAGCCTTTCTGTCTGCTAGTTCCACAACCTATAATTACAGACTTAATTACCAAAAGCCACACTAGACAGTAGAATGTAAATCACCCCCCATCACCGCAAGTATTACATAAACAGCCCACACACAGTATATCCAATATATGCCCTGTATATACCGTATTGGATATGGCTATCACAGATCATGGTGGGGTTCTCATTCCCCCTGTGCCCCTAAGAGGGACACAGGGGGGTTTCCACATAAGAGGCATTGGGGAAGCTGAAGCAAGGGTATCTCATACTTTCTAAGGGATTCTGGGTTCCCCAGGCCTTCTCGTTACATCTCTCCCCTTTCTGCAGGAGATTAACACCAGAGGCGACCCCAGACGGGTTGATTCCGAAGTTAGTCCATACTTCCATTCTTCTAATGCTGGTATCCACACAGTACCCCAAATAAATTGCTCCAAACAGAGCATTACTTACCCAGCCAACCTCTGCCTCTCTCAGAGAACATACCCGCCGCTGGGGAGAAGACAGGGTGACTGGGCTCAGTCCGTCATGTTGTTGGGGATCTGGGCCGACTTCCCAGAATCCCTGGGGTATACAAGTGGAGACTGAAGTCCCATCCACTTGTGGTGGGTGAAAATCCCCCAGTGCTTGCAAAGCAAGGCTGACATCTTCCTGTCTCAGTGTCACACCATTTTCTGGGGTTGTGTCAGTGAAGACCGAAGTCCCATCCAGTACCACAGGGACTCCCTCTTCTGTTAGTTGAGAGCAGAGGCCCGCGGCACTCTGCTCTGTTGCCAGCTCTTCTGCTGGGTTGCTGTGAGTGGACACCGTAGTCCCATCCACCGATATCAGCTCAAGTTGCAGTTGTGTGCAGAGGCCAGTAGCATTCTGCCCTGCTGCCAGTGATTCAGCTGGGGGTCAAAGCTTTACCACCTCAGCTTGTTGCTGGAGAGAGGGACCAACTGCCCCGGCTCCCTGAAACTCCACAGTTGTTTCCGGTGCTGGGCAGAGGTTGCTAGCACTCTGCCCTGTTGCCAGTACTTGAGCAGGCACTGCATAATCCATAACATCCTCTGAACAGTCACTTAAGTCCATACCTTTTGTACTCTGTGGCTGGGGAGATGAGCCAACTGCCCTAGCTCCCTGGAACTCCATATCATCCATTTCGGCTTTAGGGATAGAAATCTCCAGATTTTCCACTGCCGATTCTCTGGCATGCTGCGGGACAGGTACATTCCTCCATCCAAGATCATCCCAAGCAGAAACAGGATCATCAAGGTCAGTCAGCACTTCTGCTTTGGGGATGGCAATCTCCAGATTTTCCACTGCCGATTCTTCAGCCAGGATTTCATAGTTGTCCACTGGTCTTTCCTGATAGTCCCAGGCAAAGGTAGCACCACCCTGCTGCTGAGCAGATTCTAGCCGCTGTCTGTAGGTGATCTCTGATTGCCGTATTTCCGCCATTCTACGCTCATGTTGCCGCTCTAGTCCTCTCTTGTCGCTCTTGTTCTCTCTTTTGTCGCGCATCCTGCATCTGGATGCCTCTAATGGCTTCCTGTATGGCGGTCTCTGATGGGTTAGCACCATATAATGCCAAGCGCTGTCGAACTCGTTGCTGAAACAAGTCTTCTTCAGCTGACCGGGGTCCTGCATCACCATCCTTCTGGTCCATCTCGGCTAGCTCCCTGATAAAGGTGGCCTTGTTCTTTGTCCCACTGGTCCCTCCACGGCTCTCAAGTAGGTCTTTCAGCGTGGCTTTCCTGCCGGCTGCATAGCTGGTCATTCACTGTGGTGGTTTGGAGTGTCCCAGGAACTGGAGGGAAAATCCCACCGCTGCCAACCAATGTAACGACACCCCCAAGTATGAAAGGGGGTAAACGCCGTTTTAGATATCTTCCCTCTCCTGGACACACATTCACTGCCGATCCTCCACACTCAGACGACCACTTCCCATAGGAATTAATCCTTCCGAAAGAACGAGACACACTCTGTATCTTTCCAACATGAACTCCTTTATTATGAGAAAACCCAGGTCTTTTTATACACTCAACGAATCCTGCATTAATCTACATGAACAATGGTCCAACTCCACCCACAACATAACAAGGCCCAATACACATTATTTTGACACCTCCTAGAAGACAACAGGTTAGCTTTTGTCTCCCAATACCCATCTGACCAGACCCAATTTACATGAGTCAATTAGCTACAGCTGCTGTCTCAGACCCATGACCTCTAGACTAGCCTTACTGTCTCCCATCTATCAAAAGACTTCACACAATATTTGCATAACAAACTTTCAATACACATCTTACAATGAAAGGATCTGTAGCCTTTCTGTCTGCTAGTTCCACAACCTATAATTACAGACCTAATTACCACAAGCCACACTAGACAGTAGAATGTAAATCACCCCCCATCACCGCAAGTATTACATAAACAGCCCACACACAGTATATCCAATATATGGCCTGTATATACCGTATTGGATATGGCTATCACAGATCATGGTGGGGTTCTCATTCCCCCTGTGCCCCTAAGAGGGACACAGGGGGGTTTCCACATAAGAGGCATTGGGGAAGCTGAAGCAAGGGTATCTCATACTTTTCTAAGGGATTCTGGGTTCCCCGGGCCTTCCCGTTACAGCATGTAATTAGAATTCTTAATATAATCTCCACTGATGTTTTATCACCAATCCTTGTTTCCCTAATAACCCCAAATTTTCAAAATCCAATTGTCATTGGGACAGAAAGTGAGGTGAAATCTTCTGAACAGGGGCACAGACAGCAAAACAAATGTTACAGGTGTGATAACCCTTCCCTATGTTATACAAAAAGCTTAAAAATCATTTTTTTGGGCTGGAGCTACACTTACAAAATGTACCTGTTCCAAATTACAAACAGATTCAACTTAAGAACAAACCTACAGTCCCTGTCTTGTTTGGACCGCCTGTATACTGCCTTTCAGAGTATATTGGGCCTGGGGGCCCCACGTCTTTTCTTTTTTTAATTTGGGTGCGGGGATCCCCTTAAAATCCATACAAGACCCAAAGGGCATGGTAATGGGCTGGGGGGTTACCCATGCTGTTTTTCTCAATAATTTTCATCCATATTGCCGCGACCCGACATTACATTACAGCCGCAAGCAGTTTTAAATGACTTTTATTCCTTTAGAATGTCATTTTGTGCAGGGACTGTTCTAAACACGGGAAACACGCGCCACTTTACAGGCATACTATAGATACCCCCCAGGTACGATATTTAAAGGAATATTTCACTTTTATTTTTTCACTTTAAGCATCATTAAAATCACTGCTCCCGAAAAAACGTCAGTTTTTAAAACTTTTTTTTTGCATTGATACATGTCCCCTGGGGCAGGACCCGGGTCCCTAAACACTTTTTATGACAATAACTTGCATATTAGCCTTTAAAATTCGCACTTTTGATTTCTCATGTTCGAGTCCCATAGAGTTTATGGGACTCGAACATTTGCGCAAACTTTCGGTCCGTTCGCATGTTCTGGATGCGAACCAAACCGGGGGGTGTTCGGCTTATCCCTACTCCAGAGCTTAGTAAATGAGCAAAATTCCATCATCCAATCATGTGCAAGCAAAAATGCATTTATTTTTTATTTTTCATGCACATGATTAGGTACTTTTTACAAAGTGAAGCTTTACCTCATTTACTAAGCTCTGGAGCAACTGATTGCAGTTGCTCCAGAGCTTAGTAAATGAGTCTCTGAGTCTATTTGCCTTTAGTAAATCAACCCCATTTGACTTTAGTTGTGTAAATGTTACATTGTTTGCAGCAGGCCTGGCCTGACTCCAGCGCTGGGTGTACAAGGCCAAGCCTAGTCTCCCCGTGTCATGATCTGTACTTGATAGAATGTTCCAAAGTACAACGAAATCCTCCCGGGAAATAAAAGGAGCAGCCAAGTTTTGAGCAATTAGCATTAGATGCCAAACAGAAACTGTGACAGGGAGGGAGACACGCCCAGCATCGCACCCACAGAAAGCAAGCTGAAATGCACTCCCATCGCCTTGCACAATTATTCAAACAAGAACAAACAAAGTTATGCAAAAAACAAAACAGACACAAACTGTTACAAAGCAAGCACTGGCTATTAGATACAGGCATACCCCACTTTTAAGTACACAATGGGACCAGAGCATGTATGTAAAACGAAAATGTACTTAAAGTGAAACAATACCTTTTTTCACTTCTAGGGTGTAGTGGGGGGTCAGGGGCTGTAGTGGGGGTGTCAGGAGCTGTAGTTGAGGTCTCAGGGGCTGTAGTGGGGGTGTCAGGGGCACACTGGAACAGGGCGGGCTATGCTCTCGGAGCTTCAGCTCCTTCTACTGCGGCTGCAAAATGTCTGTACAGTACTTGTGAGGCACTTTACATACGCTCGCGGGTATGTCCTTACTCGCGAGTGTATGTAATGTGAGTGTACTTAAAGTGGGGTATGCCTGTATGTAGTGTACTTTAATGCTAATCTGAGCCCTGCTAGTTGTAATAAATAGTGACTTAGTGAGCATTGGGTAAGTCATGGAAATCTACCAGTGTGCTGGAAATCTGTGCAGCCAATATCTCTTTCCACGAACAATCTACGTTTTTTTTTTTTGGAGGCCAAATTAACAATTACAATATCAATTGCTAAGGCTGCAACTTTAAAGCCGAACTGTACCCTTGAAAATAAAAATGTTCTAGTAATAAGCATGTTTTTTTTTTGTAGAAATTAATAAGTCTCTTTTGCCAAAAAATAAATAAAAAATGCTTTCCTTTTTCTTTTTTTACTAAGAACTTGTTATCCAATAATACTGCATACAGTGTGTAGTATACTCACCTAGCATCTGTCAGATGGAGCCTTGTGCACCCAGTTTCTACATCGTAGAGGTGAATGTGCCCAGGTGCATGAGGCCAAAAAGTTTTTAGGATACAAAAGACGACTTTTTTTTGCATGGAACCTATTGTTTGTGTACCCTGACATGATACATTTGTTACACTGGCCATAGATGGATTGTTGTTTCTCCATTAGCCAGCAGGCTGATGGAAAAAAATGAATGGATTCCCCCATCCAAACAAGCAAGGTAGATGACGGAATCCTCCCCACTGGGCTTTGGATTATGACAGCAGGAACGTTGTCAGAATACACCGATTAGAGCTGCAGCCCATTGGCTGCAGGCACTGATCAAGTGGAAATTTTCCAACAGTCCTGTGTGAGAGAAGATGATCATTAGCTTGACCTTTCACAAGCGGGCAGGGCCGTCTTTAAGGCAGGGCAAAAGGGGCAGCTGCCCTGGGCCCTGTCATTGTTGTGGGGCCCAAAGCAGCTGCCTCATACTTGCCAACTATCCCAGTTTAAATTCCCTTATCCCTTGAAGTTTTAGTCCTGTGCTGTGTTCTGATATCTCGGTATGAAGTGCTGCTACTAATGCTGCCCAGCTCTGCCCTATTGCTGTGTACAGATGACTCACCTTCAGACCCTGTGTTTACATGTAACCTCTAGCATCCAGTCAGTAAGTGGTAATGATATGCTATAACCTCCTGGCAACTAATCGCAATCACTGCCTGATCTGATACAGTAAACAGATTTTAAGTCTAGCTGATATTTATTGTATGTCTCAGAGCAGGTGGAGAGCAAAATTGCATGGGGGGGGCACCAAGATTTTTTTTGCCCAGGGTCCAATCAACATTAGAGACGGCCCTGCAAGCGGGAAAAGCCATAGATGTATTTATCGGTAACATTCATGGTGTGTATGCCAGAGACTAAGGCCCCATACACACTATTTGATTTTCTGCAGATTTTTGTCTTCAGATTTACCCCAACCATATAATATGAGGTCAAATCTTAAGAGTTTAATTTTGTTTGCAATCAGGCAGGCCCTTGCACTACATGGTTTTGGTAAACCCGAAGACAAAAATCTGCAGAAAATTTAAGGCTGGCCATACATTATACAATTTTCTGTACAATTTTCTTTAGATTTACCTTCAACTATGTAGTGCAAGGGCTTGCCTAATTGGATACAATTGAAAGTGTTGTTTAGATTTGACCTCATATTATATGGTTTTTGGTAAATCTAAAAGAAAATTGCACAAGAAAATTTAACATGTATGGCTAGCCTAATAGTGTGTACGGGGTCTAATGCCGGCCATACACGGTTCGAATTTTGAAAGAATTTTATTTTGAAAATCGTATCTAAGAATTTCGCACGATTAGTGGGCTGCAGCAACAGCCGATTTTCTTGCGGCAATCAAATTTGAGGAATCGGACATGTTGGAAATGTTTTGAAATACAAATGATTTTATAATGATGGGAGAATCGTGCGAGAAATGTAATAGAAAAAAAAAATGCGCATGTGCAAGAAAAGAAAATTCCCGGAGAGAAAAGAAGATTCCCAGCCACATTTTTTGTAGCAACATGAGTTGAAATTGAAGGCTTGGTCGGCCGAATTTCGAAAACTCAATGGTGGCATCATCGGATCACGAAAAAAAAACTTTCTCATTTTGAAAAGAAAATTTGTTCGAAATTCGGCCATGTATGACCTGCTTTAAGGGTTCATTGTGCATGTAGTGTTTTACTCAACACATGAGTCAGAAGAAAATACAACCTAGGGAGCTTGACAATCATTTTGCAAATATGTGTATCTTTAATTTTGTTGAAAGGGGACATGTGTTAGAGTGATGAATTTTCCTGTAAATTATTTTGGTAACCGCCTTCAGTTACGCACTTTTAGGCCTCATGCCCACAGACGTTTTTACAGCCGCGTTTTTGAGCGTTTTTTACAGCTTAAAAACGCCTGTCCATGTTAGTCTATAGCTTCATGCCCACCTAGGCGTTTTTGAGCTGCAAGTAGCATAGGCGTTTTTAAGCTATAAAGAAAAACCAGGACCAGTGCGTTCCTCGGCGTTAGGCATAAAAAAACACGAAGCGTTAAAAGCGCAAAAATGCGATTGCGTTTTTGAGCTCCGACGTTTTTTTTGGTTTTTTTTTTTCGAAAGAAAAGGTCAAAAAATGTATACAATAACATGGACAGGTGTTTTTAAGCTGTAAAAAACGCGGCTGTAAAAACGTCCGTGGGCATGAGGCCTTATACAGACGCATAAGTTAAGAGATTTAAAGTCTATACAAATAAAATTAGTCTTCAAACTGATACTTCCATTCAAGAAACTCTGCAAATGTCTTCAGGCCCATTCAGATCTTTACACTGTGTTGCATTAACTAACATACGTTAAATCGTGATATCTTGTACATTAAAATGTGTTGTGTTAAGGCAGCTCATTAATTTGATTGGGCTGCCAAAGCCCCACAACCCAGGGAAAATTGAACACGTACTTTATGCGCATTACCTTATTTTGGACTTGATTTGTATTAGGTATTTGGGGTTCCATTCAAAATGAATGGGATCAAAGTAAAACATATGCTTTCATCATGTGTTACTGGTGTAGAGAAATGAAATCTACTAAGTGATGACTGGTCCTCCTCTTGATGCAAAACTTCTAGCTCTGAGTCTTCTATGAGCTGCTGTGAAAAAGATCTGTTGGAGACCCACCTACTCCATTTCACAAAGCCCATGCATTGATTACACTGTATGCCACACAATCTGTGACTATCATTCATCAGACCCCCATTTACAGATCATGTTACACGCAGCATAATGATGTGACTGGCGCTAAATTATTGAAAAAATAATCCGAGCTGCAGAATATTAACTACAGTTTGGTTGAAAATCGCTGCTAAATACCTACGTATCTATGGTCAAAATGTAAAGTCATATATTCATTTCCATATTGAATTTATTATTTTTAGCCTACTCTTAATAATCTGAACTATCTTGAAGTTTGTGAAGAATTCCACACAGTTGCTTTTCAGTATGTCCTGTGAATATGCACTGCTGTGTCACACATTTCATAGAGCCTGCTTTCTGATTTACAGAGGTGCTAAGATAAGGGATTTTAGGAGGTGGAGTCAGTACAGAAATCACCCTACATCACAGTGGCGGCCCGTCCATATGGGGTGCTGCCCCCCTAATCCATGCGCCCGGCCCCTAATCTAAATGCAAGGCGCCAGACGCATGGATTCCAATAGGGTGTTTTTTTTTTTTTAGAAGCACATGATTGAGCATGAGACTCTAATTGGCTTTAGAAAAAGGGTGGGCTCGGGGCGCAGTGCTCACCCAGTTGTGTGACAATAGCGAAATAATAATTTCGCTATTGTCTTTCTGATTCTCCTCCTAACCAATCCAGAAGCTTGTCCTGAGATCCGTCACCCGATTGGCCAAGAGGAGGCCGCCAAGAAAGAGGAGGGGGGAGACACAGGGAAAGCCACTGCCCGGAGGAAGCGCTGCCCCGCCCGCGACCTAGATGGGGTAAGTGCGGGGCTGGTGACCGACCGGATAAGGGGGGTTCAGGTGACCCAACCGACTGGGGGGAGTGGCTGTGGGTGCATTGTTTGCCGCCCCCCCATCAAATATACCATCATCCGCCACTGCTACATCATCACTGCTTGGAGGCAGCAAGGCACCAAGGGGCATGTAGTCCTTAGAATTTGAAAGTAACTTGAAGGAATGAGCAGAGATAAGCCACAAAGCATGCAGAGAGTTCAGGATGTCGTGGAAAGAGATGACCAGCAGACAAGCTGAATTCACTACACAAATGGAAAAATTTCAAGTAAGCTTATATTGGATTGTCAAAAACAACTATTGTTTGGAGGACTGTAGTGGGAAACGTTTGCCTTGCAAGGGCTCTTTTACACCACAATCTCTGCATTCAGTATGCATTTCTCCATGCAATTTTTTTTTTTTTTAATTAGTTGCATTTACAGTGCATTCTGTAAGTTTGCACACAAAGCACCTCAATGGTGTAAACTAGACTCCCTGAAATACATGTATTTTTCTTGCATATGCGTTCATGTTTCACTGCATCTAGTGTAAACAAGATAGATGCACTTATAGAGTAGAAGTCAATCGATGGCGATAAGATATATCATAAAACGAGGCCGCATATGATATATCTTATCGCCATTGATTGACTTCTACTCTAAGTGCGATTCTTTTGTTTTATTAAATTCACTTTTAATCAACATACTGCACTATGGGAGTTTTTCATTTTATGTTTCCGAGTATTACCAGCTTTTAGCTGCCGTTCCAGACAATGCCTAGGTCCCGGGGAAACCGATTTCCCTATGCTGGGCGAGACTACTGTTTTTTGTGGTCACTGCCATCTGGTAAGCGGGCCATTTTACTCACCTGGGTGTGGAATTGCACGTCAAATTTCTTCTGCATCTACACGGATAGGTGTTATTTCCTTGCCAATTATGGACTGGAATCTTAATGGTACTCTGCCTTAGTTTTCCCTTTTTTTTTCGCTTTTCACTTGAAAAAATATTCCTTCACATGATATTTTGTCAAACATTTTTTATTAGCGCTGCATCTATTTTGTTTATTTTGAATGTTTTGAGTTTGGTACTAGACTTTTAAGGTGCTGGCAGCTTTTTCTTTTATTCATTTTATTCATTATATTATGGTTTTTCGAGCGCAGCTTCAGTTTCTTCACTTGTGTAAACAAGCCCTAAATTTTAAAGCCTGTGATTGGTTAGTGGTTTTAGTTTGCATGAATGAATTTTTGTTTTTCTCTCGGGGTAGCAGAAGGGTACAAACACAACCAGAACAGAACCAATAAAAGAAAAAATCCTAAACTTTACTGAAATTATTGACATATTAAAAAAAAAAAAGCTTAAAATATACAGTATGTATATGTATATATATATATATATATATATATATATATATATATATATATATAGATATATATATCTATATATATATAGATATATAGATATATATCTATATATATGTAGCGGAACCTCACTCTCCCTCTTGGTTATTGTGAATGGCTTGTGTCTAGGGGTACCTGGGAGAGGAGAGTGCAGGAACACTACGCCAAACTCTCCCCTCATGTGTATAAGAGGGTTGAGCAAGTTAGTTGATTTATCTCCCGGGTCTGTCCACTGCATACGAAGCTTTGTTGTTCCCTGGAAGCGTGTCTGCCAATAATAGAGCCCCACACCAATCGAAAGCCCAACACTCCTTTATTTCTCGTAACACAATCAGTTGAACTTCCATTAATAAACTAACATGGGGGTGTGGGAACGAGTAGGCCCAGGCACAACTGTACTCTCCTATTCCTTTTTAGCGAATAGGCCTGGCGCACGGTCTCTGCCACCGACCGTGAGTTTTGGTCGCTGCCACCGACCGGATGAACTGTTGAGGCCCCTGCCACAGGCCTAATTGCAGGCCTCTGCCCCTGACCTGAGTGAATTAGCTGGACCGCTGCCACCGGTCATTGAATGTGGACTGAACTTCCTTGTTGAACTTGGCCCCTGTTCGGGAAAGATATCCCTCCGGGCGGTCTCCAGAGGTTCACCCGGCACTGGCAGTCTGCTGCACCAGGTCTTCGGGTGAGTCCCTCCTCCGGTCCCTTACGCCTCTGGATTCAGGTGTCCCACTCCCAGGGCCCCCTAGGACAATCCCTCCCTCGCGGGACCCAGCAGAAGGTACTGGGCCCCAGGCCTCCGGCTGAGTACCTCACCCCAGACTGAAGGTGTCTGGGATGGAACACGAACTCCAGGTGTCCAGGCCTAGGCCGCCTGGACACCGACCGCAACCACAGCCCTCAGGCTGAAGGTGCCCAGGACTCAAACCTTGTGGCGAAGATGTCCGCCCCCTTTATACCCTCTCCCAGGATGCATGGCGGGTTCCCCGCCCCGCCGTACAACCGCTGCGAGAGGTCACAAAGGGTACGGCACTGCAGCGATGGTTCAACCACGGCCCAAAGTGACAGCGCCACCTGCTGGGCCGCAGGGAACTATACATCACTAGTATCCTCACCAGTTTAAAAAGTACATACCCGCTACACTCTCCCCCCTGTTATTTGACACTGGTCCCCAGTGTCTGGAGCAAACCATGCCCAAAAAGAGCCATCATAGCCTGATCCAGAGACCGACTAACAAATTTCAAAAATAAAAAGTTTTTTTCTTTCGGAAAATTAACCAACAATTGTGCCTGAACCTGACATGAAAGGGAAAGGAGGGAAACAAACAACACATAACCACATTATCAGAATCACATGTTCACAACAACATTCCCTTACACCCATCCTGACTAAGACCCACCCCATTCTCAGTGGTCTTGATGAGATGTTCTCCTGCAGAGGGGAAAAGAACGTTAAAACACACATATACCTGACACATATGTTTGTGTAAGAATGAAAGAACCTCTCCGTAGAGAAGCCCTTTCCTTCTATAAGTGTGTGAGTGAACAGTGAATATCGATGCGCAACACTGCCACCTGGTGACAGTGTCGCCGTAACTGCACTGGTTGAAGATCTTCTCTCTTTGAACTTTCTAACTACCCCAAAGTCCATGATCACTTTGCGGGATGGAAGAATGAAGAACAAGGAACGGCAACAGTCCTTCAATTCCTCCAGAGAGCACAAACACCCATAACACGGGTACAGTCACTGGGTTTTCCCGGGAAACAACCCCGGAAAGTTCAGCAGCAACAAACACTAGGCAAGGAGTCTTTTCTTCTACAAGTAGAATCTGGGATGCGGCAAGACAAGGGGCTTGAAAAGCTTATCCACAGTCTCTATGAGATATTCAACATCCTCTCCTTCTTTCCGTCGAATCAACACTTTGTCAGCATGGATGTGCCGACCCAACATCCACTCTGCTTTACAGTCCTTGAACCGCTCAGAGGTTTTCAGGGAACACGCAAGGTACCTGCGGGCATGTGGGACCTGAAGGTGCGTCCACACAAATTCGTTGTACCAGCGGTCCCGGCAGACTTCCACTTCATACAGAAGCTCCTTGGGTAAGTACGGGTACTCCCACCCGTACTCGGTAGCAACTTTTTGGCCGAAAAGACGCTGAAGTCTCGCCAGTGGAGGCATAGTGGCCCGGTCTCCCTCACCCGGTTGGACGATGGCGTCTGGATGGCGAGGTGCCTTGACCACCTCCACTCTAGGCATAGGCGGCCGCAACAACAGTCTCTTTTCCCCGGTACCAGATGCAGGAGGCACCGGAGGTAGAAGAGCAGTGTGGGACGGGATCTCTCCTCAGGCGCTGGTGCCTCCACCCGGGGTGTACTATCCCCTGTAGACATGGGTGGATCCCTGACTCTGCAGGACGAGGAGAGAGGCATCTTGTCCCAGCCCTTCTTAGCAAAAAGTTCATCTATGATGACATTGTCTCCCGGATCGGAGAGCGACAATAGGTCGGAGGTGTCACACTCCTCCGCGGACAGGTAGCCTGTAGTGGAGACTGAATTGCCACCTCCCGCGGACACCCAGGGCCGTGACTCCCCGACACCTCCGCCCCAACACCAAGTCCCTTTGTCCGGCTTACCTTGGCCCAAAGGTGAGAAGGGATGTCCGGGACTCTTCCTACCGGATCCATCCGGGGCGGCCATGGGCAAGCAGGGTGATC
Source organism: Rana muscosa (assembly GCA_029206835.1). NCBI lineage: Eukaryota > Metazoa > Chordata > Amphibia > Anura > Ranidae > Rana > Rana muscosa. Next base: position 343,328,032 of record CM055123.1, on the reverse strand, counting down.
CACCGCGACCGCTGGACAGGACAACCAAGCCGGTCTTCCTCTTTGGCGGTGGACGTTGGGAAACAATGGTGACCGAGTCAGCATCCTCGGATTTCTCCCGTACCTCAGTGATTGCGACCTCCCCTGCGGTCGCTGCAGTGCGCACAGGGATGGCTGAAGCAGCGATTCCTCCTTCATGAGTAGTGTGGCCTGTAGCTCGGTTGAGGTGGATGATTCTGGGTTTTTCAATGGTTGGTTCCACCTCAAATGAGAACTCTCCACAGGCCTCGCAGCGCCCAAATGGCTTCAGCTGACACACCAGTCCCGAACATTCGGGACAAATCAAACCCAGGGCCTCATCGTCCATGCATGAGTACAGGGCGAATCGTCCCCGGGGCTTTAGCCGAATCCCCGTATCCGTTATTGGAGCAGCAGTAGTCAGACTCGTGGTAGTGGGATGAATAGGAATCCACGATGCATTGGTGAACATGGCGACTCTTTGCTGATCCATTGCGCACTGCCTTGTTGGCGCCAAAGTCCCCACGTATAGTCCTTCACACGATTGGACTCCTCCCTTCTTGCACTCCAGTTCGCGGGCTTTCTCTTTCCCTGGGTCACGCCCACGAACTGAGCAGGGAGGGTGTGCCTGATGGCGCCGTGGCCAACAACATGGCCGACCTACTCGGAACTCTTTCGGGCAGACACTTTCAAATTCCAACAACTCCAGCTCCATTGTAGCACGAATACATCCCGGACCAGAGCCCCCACGTGTAGCGGAACCTCACTCTCCCTCTTGGTTATTGTGAATGGCTTGTGTCTAGGGGTACCTGGGAGAGGAGAGTGCAGGAACACTACGCCAAACTCTCCCCTCATGTGTATAAGAGGGTTGAGCAAGTTAGTTGATTTATCTCCCGGGTCTGTCCACTGCATACGAAGCTTTGTTGTTCCCTGGAAGCGTGTCTGCCAATAATAGAGCCCCACACCAATCGAAAGTCCAACTCCCCTTTATTTCTTGTAACACAATCAGTTGAACTTCCATTACCAATGAACATGGGGGTGTGGGAACGAGTAGGCCCAGGCACAACTGTACTCTCCTATTCCCTTTTAGCGAATAGGCCTGGCGCACGGTCTCTGCCACCGACCGTGAGTTTTGGTCACTGCCACCGACCGGATGAACTGTTGAGGCCCCTGCCACAGACCTAATTGCAGGCCTCTGCCACTGACCTGAGTGAATTAGCTGGACCGCTGCCACCGGTCATTGAACGTGGACTGAACTTCCTCGTTGAACTTGGCCCCTGTTCGGGAAAGATATCCCTCCGGGCGGTCTCCAGAGGTTCACCCGGCACTGGCAGTCTGCTGCACCAGGTCTTCGGGTGAGTCCCTCCTCCGGTTCCTTTACGCCTCTGGATTCGGGTGCCCCACTCCCGGGGGCCCCCTAGGGCAATCCCTCCCTCGCGGGACCCAGCGGAAGGTACTGGGCCCCAGGCCTCCGGCTGAGTACCTCACCCCAGACTGAAGGTGTCTGGGATGGAACACGAACTCCAGGTGTCCAGGCCTAGGCCGCCTGGACACCGACCGCAACCACAGCCCTCAGGCTGAAGGTGCCCAGGACTCGAAACTTCGTGGCGAAGATGTCCGCCCCCTTTATACCCTCTCCCAGGATGCACGGCGGGTTCCCCGCTCCGGCGTACAACCGCTGCGAGAGGTCACAAAGGGTACGGCACTGCAGCGATGGTTCAACCCCGGCCCAAAGTGACAGCGCCACCTGCTGGGCTATACATCACTGGTGTCCTCACCAGTTTAAAAAGTACATACCCGCTACATATATATATAGCTATCTATATCTATATCTATATCTATATCTATATATATATATATAATTACTTATTAAAGCAGTAGTTTTAAGGGAGGGGAGAGACAGCCAACAACAGAGGCCCCATTGTAAGCCTATGTGTGACGTCACTGCAAAGGCATAGAAGCCGTTGTCGGCAATCTCTCCTCTCACCTCAATCTGCCGCTGAGATCACGTGACTGGACTGTAGCGCCCTCAGAATAGGTAAGTAAAAGCATATTCCTTTCACAGGGTATTTAGAATAGGATTCAGAAGGGGGTGGGAGCAGGTTTTAAGCATAGTTAGCAATTTTTAAAAAGTAATAGGAATCTCCAAATTACAGTAGACTATTCCAGCCAATGACCTCAAATCAGTAACAGAGGCATTCTGATTGTTTGCTATATCTGAATGAACCTTGCACATTGAACGTCGCCTTAAAGTGACACTAAACAATATCCATATTCTCCAGAAATCATAATCTTAATGGCCCAGTAATTTTTTTTTCACTAAATCCTTTGTGTTTTCTGCCTCTTTGTAAGTCCTTCATGAGCTCCCAAACCTCGTCTTTTCCTCACTTCATGTTTGGAATGAGCAGTACAGTACACATTAGTTGGGTTGCACTACACTATGCACACTACAAATCACATATGGGATTTTAGGCAGGATGCCTGGACATACCCAAAAAACTACAAACAACAAATTATTATTATTATTATTATTATTATTATTATTATTTTCTTTATTATTTAAATAGTTTATTTAAATAAATAACCATAACATATATATATATAATTTTATTTCTTATATAATTTTTTTTTTTTTTTTTTTGGATAAAATTCGGCCGCGGCTTTTACTATTGTTTTTTTCATTTAAAATATATCATCATAACCGTATCAATAAATAATTCAAATCACATAAATGAAATAAGAAACCAGCTCAGCCACTACGACTCAAGCTGAAAGGAATCATCCTTTAAAATTTCCCCACAACATTTGTTCTTTTTAGAAATATTACAAAAGAACCACACCACATAGTTTTTAGCCGCGACAAAGGGAAGGGGGGGGTGGGAAGTTCCGCTGTTAATCCTCTTCAGGACGACTGGCCCCGGACCTCCCGGACCAGCCCTTTAAATAGGGACCCCGAAGGCTTCTAGAAAGATCTATGGGTCAGATGACCCCAATTGACCAATCATGAAACCAGGGTACCCTGAATTTTTTCCCCAGTAACTGGTCAGTTCAACCAATCCCTAACTTTCCCGCCTGACTGACCTAACTGACCTATCCTGGACTCAGGACTTTTTCCCCAGCAACAAGCTGCCTGACCTATCCTTATCCTTCCCTCTTAAAATCAAAAAGGGGGGAAACTTGAAACTGCTCCTGCCAACAATCCCATAAGGAAAAGGGGAGCCTTATCCCCTTTTCCTCACATTCCATAGTCCATCTTAGGAGCGAGCAAGAGAGGGCGGCTACATACAGTGGAACCATGGGGAACAAACATAGTCACCCTCTAACAGGAAGTCAAATCCCTGCAGCAAAATAATTTTGGAGATTTGGAGGAGGCTGAGAGTAATAAAGGGGACTTTTGTCAAAGTGTATGTTACCCCGACATTTCATCTTTATGCTATGTGTTACCATGTACTTGTATGAAAAGTATCCTGTTTCCTTTTCATTGCTTCCTTTGTGTGAAATACATTGTGATCCTGCTAGTCCCCCTGCTTTCCTATTCCAAACTGACCACACTTGGCATGGAAGCATGCCCATCTTCACAGCTAATTAGAAGATCAGTGTCCTGCTGTTTCTCTGCCTCCTGCTGACACGTCCGCCTCCAGTCTCCACCCCCAGCTCTCTAAGCCCTTAGGCAGCTGAGAACAGAGGTCATGTGATCTCTCATATAAAAAAATATATATTTCTAATGTGTGTGTGTGTATGTATATACAGTGGGGAAAATAATTATTTGATCCCCAGCAGATTTTGTAAGTTTGTTCACTTACAAAGAAATAAAGGGTCGAATTTTTTTTTATCATAGGTGTATTTTAACCACTTCCATACAGGGCTTTTTATACCACTTCAATACCGGGCCTATTCTGGCACTTCTCTCCTACATGTAAAAATCATCATTCTTTTGCTAGAAAATTACTCAGAACCCCGAAACATTATATATGTTTTTTTTAGCAGACACCCTAGGGAATAAAATGACGGTCGTTGCAACTTTTTTATCTTGCACGGTATTTGCGCAATAATTTTTCAAACGCCTTTTTTGGGGGAAAAAATGGTTTCATGAATTAAAAAATAACAAAACAGTACAGTTTGCCCAATTTTTTTGTAAAATGTGAAAGCTTACGTTATGCCGAGTAAAAAGATACCTAACATGTCACGCTTTAAAATTGCGCACACTCATGGAATGGCGCCAAACTTCGGTACTTAAAAATCTCTATAGGCGACGCTTTGAAAATTTTTACAGGTTAGCAGGTTAGAGTTACAGAGGTCTAGTGCTAGAATTGTTGCATGCGCTCTAACGCACGCGGCGATACCTCACATGTGTGGTTTGAATGGCGTTTACATATGCGGGCGGGACTTACGTGTGTGTTCGCTTCTAAGCGCAAGCTATTGGGGACGGGCGTTTTTAAAAAACGAGAAAAAAAAAAATTTGTTTATTTTACTTTTTTTTTTTTTACACTTTTTTTTTTTTTTTTTTGATCACTTTTATTCCTGACAGGTCCTCTTTATGGAGAGATGCGGGGTCAATAAGACCCCACATCTCTCCTCCAGGCTGGAAAGCATGAGATCAGTGAATTTTTTTTCACCGATCTCATGCTTACTAGCCGCAATGGCGGCTTCGTTTACATTTGAGGACCTGGCCGTGATGTCATCACATCGCGCCCGGGCCTCCGACGATCATAGAGATGACTGGTGACCATCTGGTCACCAGTCATCTCTATGCTCATCACGTGACCCACTACTGGCGCCGACGATTCTCTCCGGGTCCCCGATCGCACGGGAGAGCCCGGAGAAGCACCGGGAGGGGGGGGGGGGGGTGTCCCCTCCCGCCGCCTATAAGAACGATCAAGCGGCGGAACCGCCACTGTGATCATTCTTATTGTGCGCAGGATCGCCGGCTGAAAAAAAGGATATCTGAATAATGCCTCTAGCTGCAGGCATCATTCAGATATCCCCCCTCAAACCCAGGACGTCATATGACGTCCACCCGGAGGGAGAGAGGGTTCCTGCCGGCATCATTCTGCTATGGCCCGGTATGGAAGGGGTTAAATAATAGACACAGAATATCAACCCAAAATCCAGAAAAAACATATGATACAAATGTTATAAATTGAGTTGCAGTTAAGTGAGTAAAATAAGTATTTGATCCCCAAGCAAAACATGACTTATGCCGTGTACACACGACCGTTTTTAATGTCATTGAAAAAAACAAAGTTTTTCTCGACGTGATTCTTCTCAAGCCTGCCTTGCCTACACACTATCATGAAAAAAAATGCTCGAGCAAAGCGCGGTGACGTACGAAATGTACGACGGCACTATAAAGGGGAAGTTCCATTCGGATGGCGCCACCCTTTGGGCTGCTCTTGCTGATCCTTGTGTTAGTAAAGTTTGGTGAGAGACGATTCACGCTTTTCAGCCTCGTGCTCTTCAGTCCGTTACAGCGTGACGAATGTGCTATCTCCATTACGAACGCTAGTTTTACCAGAACAAGCGCTCCCGTCTCATCACTTGCTTCTGAGCATGTGCGGTTTTTTTTCACGTCGTTAAAGCCTACAAACGGACGTTTTTCATAACGAGAAAAACGATGACGTGAAAAATGACGAGAAAAATTAGAGCATGTTCCAAATTTTTAATGCCCATTTTTCACGTCGTGAAAAATGCTCTGGAGCCCACACACAATCGTTTTTAATGACCAAATAAAAAAATGGCACTTTTCTCGTCATGAAAAACGGTCGTGTGTACGCGGCATTAGTACTTGCTGGAGAAACCCTTGCTGGCAAGCACAGAGGTAAGACGTTTCTTGTAGTTAGTGACCAGGTCTGCACACATCTTAGGAGGGATTTTGGTCCACTCTTCTTTACAGATCTTCTCTAAATCCGTCGTTAAAGCCTACACACGGCCGTTTTTCATAACGAGAAAAACGACGAGAAAAATTAGAGCATGTTCCAAATTTTTAATGCCCATTTTTCACGTCGTGAAAAATGCTCTGGAGCCCACACACAATCGTTTTTAATGACCAAATAAAAAAATGGCACTTTTCTCGTCATGAAAAACGGTCGTGTGTACGCGGCATTAGTACTTGCTGGAGAAACCCTTGCTGGCAAGCACAGAGGTAAGACGTTTCTTGTAGTTAGTGACCAGGTCTGCACACATCTTAGGAGGGATTTTGGTCCACTCTTCTTTACAGATCTTCTCTAAATCCGTCGTTAAAGCCTACACACGGCCGTTTTTCATAACGAGAAAAACGACGAGAAAAATTGGAGCATGTTCCAAATTTTTAATGCCCATTTTTCACGTCGTGAAAAATGCTCTGGAGCCTACACACGATTGTTTTTAATGACCAAATAAAAAAATGGCACTTTTCTCGTCATGAAAAACGGTCGTGTGTACGTGGCATTAGTACTTGGTGGAGAAACCCTTGCTGGCAAGCACAGAGGTAAGACGTTTCTTGTAGTTAGTGACCAGGTTTGCACACATCTTAGGAGGGATTTTGGTCCACTCTTCTTTACAGATCTTCTCTAAATCCTTAAGGTTTCTTGGCTGTCGCTTGGCAACTTGAAGTTTCAGCTCCCTCCATACATTTTGTATAGGATTAAGGTCTGGAGACTGGCTAGGCCACTCCATGACCTTATTGTGCTTCTTCTTGAGCCACTCCTTTGTTGCCTTGGCGGTATGTTTCGGGTCAATGTCATGCTGAAAGACCCATCCATGACCCATCTTCAGTGTTCTGGCTGAGGGAAGAAGGTTCTCATCCAAGATTTTAAAATACATTGCACGGTCCATTGACTCCTCAATGCAGCAAAGTAGGTCTGCACCTTTAGAGAGAAACAGCCCCAAAGCATAATGTTTCCACCTCCATTCTTGACTGTAGGGATGGAGTTCTTGGGGTCATAGTCAGCATTTTTCTTACTCCAAAAATGGCATGTCCCCCTCAAGAATGCACATGCCAATGAACATCTAAATGATTCAGAGAAGGATTTGGAGAAAGTGCTGTGGTCAGATGAGACCAAAATTGAGCTCTTTGGCATTAACTTGACTCGCTGTGTTTGGAGTAAGAAAAATGCTGACTATGACCCTAAGAACACCATCTCTACAGTTAAGCATGGCGGTGGAAACATGATGCTTTGGGGCTGTTTCTCTGCTAAAGGTACAGGCCGACATTGCCGCATTGAGGGACAAATTGACAGGGCCATGTATTGTAAAATCGTGGATGAGAACCTTCTTCCCTCAGCCAGAACACTGAAGATGGGTCATGGATGGGTCTTCCAGCATGACAATGACCCAACATACCACCAAGGCAACAAAGGAGTGGCTCAAGAAGAAACACATTAAGGTCATGGAGTGGCCTAGCCAGTCACTAGACCTTAATCCTATAGAAAATTTATGGATGGAGTTGAAACTGTAAGTTGCCAAGAGACGGAACAGAGCCGAGTGAGGGCAGCAAAGCATATATGTTAAGGGGTGGGGGGGGAGGGTTGCAGAAATACAGTGAGCTGTAGATGGAATGGGGGTGCAGAAGTGACTTGTAGACAGGGATGCAAAGGTGAGTTGCAGACAGGGGGGGGGCAGAGATGAGCTGTGGACAGGGGGTGCATAAATGAGTTGCGGACAAGGGGGGTACAAGAGGTACGTTATGGACAGGAGGGGGGTGCAGGAGGTGAGTTACAGACAGGGGTTGCAGAGGTGAATTTTGGACAGAGGTCCATAGGTGAGCTGCAGACAGTTTTAAACAAGGATGCAGAGGTCAGCTGCGACCAAGGAAATTCAGAAATGAGTTGAGGATGGGGATGTACAGATGAAATGTGAACATGTGGCTCCGGGCTGAGTTGCAGACAGTCAGTGCAGAAGTCATTTGTGGACAGGTGGGTGTGCAGAGGTGAGTTATGGACAGTTGGGGGGTGCAAGAGGTGAACTACGGACAGGAGGTGCAGAGGTGAGTTTTGGACAGGGGTCCAGAGGTGATCTGTGATCAAGGAAATGCAGAAATTAGGTATGGTTGGGGGTGCAGAAGTGTGTTGTGCCCAGGTGGTGCAGCGTTGAGTTGCAAACAAGCAGTGAGCAGAAGTGAGCTGTGAACAGTTGGGGGCTGCAGAGGTGAGTTTTGGACAGGTGTCTAGAGGTAAGCTGCGGACAGGTTTGGACGGGGACAGCGGCAGTGCGTCCATAAAGGGCGCAGGAGCGCCGCCCCCTGTCACTTTCTAATTACCATAGATAGATTCATGCATTGCATGAATCTATGGTCGCTGCTGACACCCCCTATTCAGGTGTCCGGCCCCTTTTCGGGCACCGGGCACCTGAATTACAGCGGTGGGGGTGTTTTTTGGATGCATCTGATTAGAGCCATAAGCTCTAAAAGGCGCCCAAAAATGTGAGAAGCGGGCGTAACGCTGTGCGTTCGCTTCTCACTCGGCTGTATGTTAGGAAAGCAAAGGAATTCGCTTTCCTAACATTGAACAGCCTCTCAGCCAATCAGGTGCACCGGGTCTGTGTTACCTGTCACCAGATTGTCTGAAGCGACAGGCACTGTGATTGGACACCTATCAGGTGTCCAATCACAGCACAGGACAAGAGGAGGAGCGGGCGGGAGAAGAAATTGGGGTCGGGGAAGATGGAAGACAGCGGACACTGCTCGCCGCCGTCACCTGCTGCCCACCCGAGACAAGGTAAGTGCTGGGCAGATGACGGGGGGCACAGTGGCAGCACTTAGGGCACAGTGGCAATATTTGGGGCACAGTGGCAGCACTTGGGGCACAGTGGCAGCACTTGGGGCACAGTGGCAGCACTTGGGGGACAGTGGCAGCACTTGGGGCACAGTGGCAACACTTGGGGCACAGTGGCAACACTTGGGGCACAGTGGCAGCATTTGGGGCACAGTGGCAGCACTTGGGGCACAGTGGGAGCATTTGATGGGCACAGTGGCTGCGGTTGATGGGCACAGTGGCTGCATTTGGTACAGTGGCTGCAAATTATGTTATTTTTTTCCAGAATTTTTCAGTTTGTTTGCGCCCCCAAAAATTTTGAGCACCAGCCGCCACTGGACGGGGGTGCAGAGGTGAGCTGTGATTAAGGAAATGCAGAGGTGAGCTGTGATTAAGGAAATGCAGAGGCGAGCTTTGAATGGGGGGGGGGGGGTGCACAGGTGAGCTTTGAATAGGGGTGCAAAGCTAGGCTTAGAATGAGGGGCATAGATGAGCTGTTTACAGTGGGGTGTAGAGGTTAACAATGCCCCTTTAATTAACTTGACGTTTAAAAAAAATCATGCCATAGACCTTACAAAGCCCATGTACTTTTTTTGAGCGTAGGGCAACTGAGTGTACAAATGTGCACACGAACAATTACAAAGAATGCAATTCTGCATGTTGAGCACAGTCAGGCATAGGGAGACTAGATGAAATATACTCAAGTGTGAATGAGGGCTAAGGGGCTACGAAACCTGACCACGGCGATTCAGTCAGTGTGCCAACACAATCATTTTGTCACGAACAATCTCTCACGCTCCCCAGCAAATAAAAAATGTCTCCATTTTCATAACAAAGGGGAAAATATACTCTGCGTTATGTGTGATGCAAGAAAAGTTCCTTGAGTCAGAAGCAAATATTTTGCTGATCAGACCAAGCACACATCGGTCAGCGCCCCTCTATGTGATGTGACTGCTGCCATCAGCACTGAAACTGACTATATACCATACAATATTTGCATACAATAGTATGACTACAGACTACAAATAAAGCAACAGTTACACTGGGAAAAGCAACAGAAAGAAAAGTAAAAGAAACCTAGAAAACAGGAATATTTATGTCAGAGTGTGTGCTGTGTCCATATGGTACCTGCATCTGTCCTTCTGTCTTCCTGCTCTGCAGAAGCTTTTACAGGCTACAGAAAGTCAGCAGGAGAGACATTCCACTCCACTTACTCACAGAGTCCGCCCTGCCTCACATTGCTGCTGCTACATATTCCTACAGCTCATGAATATGAAATCTGCCTTTTGCATCATGATTGTTGGTTCCAGCCTCAGCCTGCCATGCAGAAAGCTCCGATTTATGTACAAAAAAGGAAACCGTAGAAAAAAAAAAAGTCTCTGAGTTTAGTTTACTGACTGGGGGCAGACTTAAGGGAAAAAAGTGAGCAAGAGCTTAAATAGTGTAGTAAGAGATAGAGGACATACAGTAGATACAGCAGATGACAAGAGATAGACGGATGGATAGATAGAAAGACAGACATATAGATAGATACAGTAAATACAGGGCCGTCAGAACAGGACAGGCAGACCAAGCAACTGCTTGGGGCCCCAGCAGAGGGCAGCACAGCAGAAATAGGCGTCAATGTCCCGCGATAGCCCCCCCCCCCCCCTCAACAACTTGTTGTCCAAGTTGGAATCTGTTGTCCATTGTGCTTGGGGCCCCCAAATTCCTTCAAATGGCCCTGAGTAGATGAATATTGATTAATAGGTAGTTGGTATGGTAGAATAAAGACACTAGTCTATCCAGTTCAACCTGTTTATAAGTGTGTGTGTGTTTATGTTGCTACCATTTTCCATATACCTGTATATCATGTTTAGTAAAGAACCCTTTACACAGTTTAAGATTGAACTGCTTCTCATCCAACTTCATTGTGTGTCCACGTGTCTTCTTTAGAGACCTTAGGTTCGATTTTTTTTTTTCCCAGTGGGACAGTCACCATTTAATTATTTGTATATTGTGACCATATGCCCTCTTGGGCGCTTGGTTCACACTGCCGTGACCTATTATGCGTCTTTGCCAGGCAACTTCCTGGCAATCTGCTAGCGGCTTGAGTAAGACTTGATGCGATTTTGAAGTGACTTTCAGGGAATGCCTGGGTAATTTGTCTGTAATGTCAGATCCAAATGACAGTAATTTATCTAGCGGTACCCTCAGTTAAGAGGGCTGCTGGTATTAATTTGGGCCCTGTAGTGCACCGCTGTCAACCCCTGGCAATCGGCTCAATCCTCCCGTGGCACAGCTAGTAAGGGGAGATAGGACTGCGTGACCGCAACTCTTGGTGATACAGTCCTATGGTAAACACACACAGTGATATACTTTAACACTTCTATTAACCACTTCTCTACTGTGCACGAAAACCCCCTTCCTGCCCAAGCCATTTTTCAGCTTTCAGCGCTGTCACAATTTGAATGACAATTGCGCGGTCGTGCGACGTGGCTCCCAAGCGAAATTTGTGTCCTTTTTTCCCACAAATAGAGCTTTCTTTTGGTGGTATTTGATCACCTCTGCGGTTTTTATTTTTTGCGCTATAAACAAAAGAAGAGCGTCCAGTTTGGAAAAAAAACACTTTTTTACTTTTTGCTATAATAAATAGCCATTTTTTTTTTTTTTTTAAATAAAATTTTCCTCAGTTTAGGCCGATACGTATTCTTCTACATATTTTTGTTAAAAAAAAAAAAATCGCAATAAGCGCGTATTGATTGGTTTGCGCAAAAGTTATAGTGTCTACAAAATAGGGGATAGATTTATAGCATTTTTATTTTTTTATTAGTAATGGCGGCGATCTGTGATTTTTTTTTTTTTTTTTTTTATTGTGACTGCGATATTGCGGCGGACACATCGGACACTTTTGACACATTTTTGGGAACATTCACATTTATACAGCGATCCCTGCTATAAAAATGCATTGATTACTGTATAAATGTGATTGGCAGGGAAGGGGTTAACCACTAGGGGGCGGGAAGGGGTTAAATATGTTCCCTCAAAGTGTTCTTACTGTGGGGGGAGGGGACTGACTGGGGGAGGTGACGGATGGTTGTCCCTATGTACAAGGGACACACCATCGGTCCCCTCTCCCTCACAGGACGTGGATCTCTGTGTTTACACACAGAGATCCACTTTCCTGCTCGGGCACGCGCACCGGAGCCTTGTGAACGCGGCGGGGGCGCGCGCCTCCTAGCTCGTTTTAAAGGGAGGACGTCATATGACGTCCTCCCAGAACGAGAGTATCCTCCGCCCGCCGTCAATTGACAGTGGGCGGGGGACAAGTGGTTAAAGTAAGAGAAACTGACACCAATGTACTTGACCCAGATATTTTACTAATGCAAATGGGCAAGTAATAAACTGACAGTATAACCAAGTGCAGATTTTAAGAATAAACAGTATTTAAATGAACAAACAATCGGATAACTCAAGTAATGCAATGCGGCTCTATCGCTGCCCCTTTTCAATCACTTCCCCTCGTGGGTAGACTAACTCTCAATAGTATCTACCTACACAGTCAGGCCTGATTGATCTACATGGAAGTTCAAGGAAACAATCTTCGCATGCAATCTTTCGGTGGTGCACTTGCTGAACAAACTTTCATAATCCAAATGAATAGTGAAGATAAAGTATCTGTCTATGAGCAAGTGCTCTCTCACCACCCGGACAAGTCCAAGTCCGTTTCCTCCGCCGATTCGTCTAGGAACAGGAATCCACGACATTCAGGTCTCCAGTCCTTCTGATTTGGGATGAGCTCGGTGTTCGAGTCGAACATAAGTTCGACTCGAACATCGGCTGTTCGACCGTTCGGCGAACATCGAACGATTTGGGCTGTTCGCGCCAAATTCGAGTGACGCGAACGGCCCACAATACACTGCGCCATCGCAGTGCAATCCCGGCGCTGTGATTGGCCAAGCATGCACTGTGACCCCGCATGCTTGGCCAATCATAGCGCCGGCAGCTAGGAGAGCCATAATTGGCCACAGGCAAGTTGCCTGTGGCCAATTATAGCTCAGGGGGTTTACACACGCCCCACACTATAAAAGGCCGCCAGCGCGGCGGCCTTGTGTAGTGTGTTACAGCGCAGGGAAAGAGAAGGATAGGCAGGGACAGTGTGATATTCTTTGTGCTATTCTTGTGTGCAGGGAGAGAGAAGGACAGGCAGGGAGAGTGTCAGTGTCACATTCTTTGCTAAACCTTGTGTGCAGGGAGAGAGAAGGATAGGCAGGGAGAGTGTCAGTGTCATATTCTTTGATAAACCTTGTGTGCAGGGGGAGAGAAGGATAGGCAGGGGACAGTGTCATTGTTGCTAAGCCTCCTGTACATTATACACCTGAAGTTAGCCCGTATTGCTGTGTTTTTCTGGTGTGTTACACCAACAGGCATTTGCAGCACTTACAGCGGGCGGAGTGTGCCTCCTGCACATTATACACCTGAAGTTAGCCCGTATTGCTGTGTTTTTCTGGTGTGTTACAGCGGGCGGAGTGTGCCTCCTGCACATTATACACCTGAAGTTAGCCTGTATTGCTGTTTTCCTGGTGTGTTACACCAACAGGCATTTGCAGCACTTACAGCGGGCGGAGTGTGCCTCCTGATCATATTACACCTGAAGTTAGCCCGTATTGCTGTGTTTTCCTGGTGTGTTACACCAACAGGCATTTGCAGCACTTACAGCGGGCGGAGTGTGCCTCCTGATCATATTACACCTGAAGTTAGCCCGTATTGCTGTGTTTTCCTGGTGTGTTACGCCAACAGGCATTTGCAGCACTTATAGCAGGCGTAGTGTGATTCCTGCAAAATATACTCCTGAAGCTAGGCCTTATTGCTGGTTTTCTCATCTCCCTGCAGGCCATTAGAATGTCTGGAAGGCAAACAAGGAGAGGCAGACAGTCAGGAGCCAATAAAAGAGGGCAAGCAGGCTCTATGTCTAGAGACAACAGTGCTGGTCGTGGACGCGGTGCATCGCCATCAGCACGTGGCCATGGGACACGCTTGTCCTTCTTTTCGGCAGCTGGACGTGTTGAGCAGCATCATGCCGAAGACTTGGTAGAGTGGATGACCAAGCCCTCCTCATCCTCCTCATCCTCTCTCACCCAGGCTCAGGGTACTGGCAAAGCAGCTGCCAAAGCGTCCTCTTCCCTTGTATCAATGTCATCATCGGTCACTCCTTCCCTAGACCAACCATGTCCTCCTGAGGAGTCCCCCGAACTGTTTGAGCACAGTGTTGGGTACATGCTCCAGGAGGATGCCCAGCGTTTCGAAGGGTCTGATGATGATACCCAGCTAAAGGTAGTAACGTGAGAGCAGAGAGAGGGGATGCTCAAGAAGGACACCAATCTGGCAGTCATGTTCCAGCAGCTGCAGCATACTGCCAGATTGGCTCCAGTGATGAGGAGGGAGGGGATGATGAGGTCACTGACTCCACATGGGTGCCTAATAGGAGAGAGGAGGAGGATGAGGAGGAGGCACATCTCCAACGAGGCAGGATGCCCTCGGGGGGCCAGCGTAAGGGCAGCACACCGACGGAATCACACCGCAGAGCTCCGCCTGTGCAGGGCGCTGCCTCTGCCCATTATTCAAAAAGTTATTTGGTGTGGGCCTTTTTTGAGTCGAGTGCATCAGATCACACAGCTGCTGTTTGCAACATATGTCTCAAGCGTATATCGCGTGGCCAAAACATCACCCGCTTGGGAATCACATGCTTGACCAGACATATGTTGACCTGCCATGCAGCTCGTTGGCAAGCCTACCTTAAAGACCCACACCAAAGAACAAAGCGGACCTCTCCTTGCACCGCATCAGCTGGGATCTCCAACCCCGCTATACCTTCAGTCCTCTCTGAAACCTGCACTGAGAGGAATGAAGGTGTAGAATTAGGTGTGTCACAGCCAAGTACTTGCGGGCACTCTGCTAGCAGTACACCGACGTCCGATTCTAATAGGCAAATTTCCCTGCCCCAGCTGCTGGACCGTCGAAAGAAGTTCACTCCCAGCCATCCACATGCCCAGCAGTTGAATGCTAGCTTGGCTAAATTGCTAGCACTTCAACTGCTGCCTTTTCAGTTGGTAGACTCGGCCCCCTTCCGTGAGTTTGTGCAATGTGCGGTTCCTCAGTGGCAGGTTCCCAAACGCCACTTTTTCTCACGGAAGGCGATTCTGGCTCTCTACCGGCATGTGGAAGGCAATGTCTTGGCCTCGCTGGACAGGGCGGTCAGCGGTAAGGTGCATATTACCGCTGACTCATGGTCCAGCAGGCATGGACAGTGTCAGGAAAGGCATTTACATAATCTGCCCGGCAACAGCAGCATCAAAGGAATGCCTGCCTTTGGAGGAACTGTTCGGCGCGTGCGCGATAGCGCAACGGGTGCGCGAGCGCGCACGCACGCATGGTGACGACGCTTGGCGCCAGAATCAGGTATTTAAACTCCCCTGTCATGCTGCCCAGTGCTGTCTGGTCTACAGCGTTTCCTGAGACCCCTGCTGATTGATACCCCGCTGCTGAACTTCCTACCTGATCCGGCTTCCCTCTGTGTATCCTGTTTGCTGCCTGCCCTTCTGATCCCGGCTTGCCTTGATGACTCTTTTGCTTATCCCTCTAACCTGATTTCTGCCTGCCCAACGAACTGACCCGGCCTGGACTCTGACTCCCGTTTTGGATCCCGCTTTTGGACCTGAACCAGCCTGCCAGTGTTTGACCCGGTCTGCCCTCACCTGCTCTGCTGCTCATCCACGAGTGTTCCACTACTGCACCTTGCCGTGGACTACAGCTTCTGCTCAAGGCCCCTACTCAGCTTACCAGTCAGGCACTTGTGCCCTCTGCCCTCGCGAGCTCCTGTTCCCTCTACCAGGGCCTCGTGAATCAGAGGCTACGAGAAGCCGCTCCCTGCACATTGGGCTCGTCTACCAGGTACGTGACAGTACCAGACAGCCATGTCCGAGCCCACGCAGGGAGCCTCTCCAATAGAGGACTTGTGCCGCCACCTGGACGGACTTACCTCGGCCGTCAGAAGTTTGCAAGAGGGGTACACCCGTCTGGAGGAACAAGTCCGGACCTTATCCACCCCGGCCTCTGGAACTTCTCCTGCGCCATCTGTGGTAATGCTGCCACCAGAACCTAGGGTCCCCACTCCGGAAAGATTCTCGGGGGACCGCAGCAAATACAGGGCCTTCCGTAACGCCTGTGAACTGTTCTTTGCGTTACAGCCCCGGACATTCTCGCTTGAATCCACCAAGGTGGGTTTTGTCATTTCCCTACTTTCAGGAGAACCCCAGACGTGGGCCCATCGTCTCTTGGAACACAAGGACGTCTGCCTGAACCTGCTAAGTTCCTTCCTTCAAGCAATGGACCTCCTCTATGAGGACCACCTTCAGGCGGCCACTGCAGAATCCGCATTATGCTCCCTACAACAAGGCCGCAGGGCCGTGGAAGATTACGTGTCCGAATTCCGGCGTTGGAGCGCGGATACTAACTGGAATGACGCTGCCCTGCGTCACCAGTTCCGCCTAGGCCTCTCGGA
Source organism: Rana muscosa (assembly GCA_029206835.1). Taxonomy (NCBI): domain Eukaryota; kingdom Metazoa; phylum Chordata; class Amphibia; order Anura; family Ranidae; genus Rana; species Rana muscosa. The sequence continues at coordinate 343,311,766 of CM055123.1, read as the reverse complement.
ACCTCTTAAGGATGAACTGGCCCGGGTGGGCATCCCCGCAACGCTTGACGCTCTGATTCTGCAGGCTACCCAAATCGACAGACGGCTAAGGGAACGAAGGGCAGAACGCACCACGGGCCCTTCTCGCCCTGTCTGGATGCTTCCCCGTGTGTTTAACCCAAACCCTCCTCACTCCGCTCCTCCGGCGTTCGCTCATACGCCCACCGACGTTCCAGAGCCCATGCAGCTTGGTTTGCTTCGACCCTTGCTTACTCCCGAGGAGCGTCAACGCCGGCGGAACAACAACCTCTGCCTTTACTGTGGCGAACCGGGACACTACGTGAGGTCCTGTCCCGCCAAGTCCCGTAAGTCTTCCTCTGTTTGTTCTACCTGCTCACCTGTTTCTTTTGATAACGCAACTCATCTGGCTGTTTCAATTTCCCTACAGCTACCAGGAGGGAATATCCAAGCTACCGCCCTAATTGACTCCGGAGCGTGTAGCGGCTTTATGGATGCATCTTTCGCCAGCAAGTTCCGAATCCCCCTACAACCCAGAGCTAAGGGTCTATCCATCCATCTGGCCGACGGATCAGCCATCAAATCCAGGCCTGTTACCCAGGAGACGGCCCCTCTGGACACAGTCATCTCCAATAGCCACCGGGAATGGCTTTGCCTGGACATTGAGTCCCCCTTGTTTCCCATTATACTGGGTATGCCATAGCTGAAGGCTCACAACCCCAAGATTGACTGGATTACTGGAAAGATCAGCTTCCGCTCTCCTTATTGCCGCCAGCATTGCCTATTGAAAAACACTGATACGCCTTCTTCGCTACTGTGTCTTGATGCGGATACCGAGACCCGCCAATCCGTCCCCAAAGCATACCACACCTTTCTGGATGTATTCAGCAAGAAAGGTGCAGAGACATTACCCCCACACAGGCCCTATGACTGCCCGATTGAACTCCTCCCCGGGGCAGAGGTACCATTTGGGAGGATCTTCCCTCTGACCGAATTGGAGCTGGGGACTCTTAAAACTTACATTGATGATAATCTGAAAAAAGGGTTCATCCACCCTTCCACCTCACCGGCAGGAGCAGGGATATTCTTTGTCGAGAAGAAGGACCACTCACTACGCCCTTGCGTAGACTACCGTGAGCTTAACAAGATTACGATAAAGAATCGTTACCCCCTTCCTCTGGTGCCTGAACTCTTCCAGAGACTCGGAACCGCTTCTATATTTACCAAATTAGACCTACGTGGGGCCTACAACCTAGTCCGGATTCGAAGCGGGGATGAATGGAAGACCGCCTTCCGTACCCGATTCGGGCATTTTGAATACCGTGTGATGCCCTTCGGTCTATGCAACGCCCCAGCTACATTTCAACATTTTGTGAATGAGGCCTTCAGAGACTATCTTGACCTGTTCGTTATCGTCTATCTAGACGACATCCTAATTTTCTCTCCCTCTCTGTCCATCCATCGGGAACATGTTGGGAAGGTACTAACCCGACTCCGTCAACACGGTCTGTATGCGAAACCTGAGAAATGTGTCTTCGAGCAGCAAAGCATCCAATTCTTGGGGCTGATTATCTCCGTGGAAGGCATCAAGATGGACCCACAAAAGGTCTCCGCCATCCTGGATTGGCCAGCCCCTACGGACAAGAAAGGGATCCAGCGGTTTGTGGGGTTCGCAAATTTCTATTGCAAATTTATCCGGGGTTTTTCCACCATCATCGCCCCCATCACCAGCCTGACAAAACAAGGCACGCGCTTCAACTGGACCCCTGAGGCCCAGGCTGCCTTCTCTACCCTCAAGGGTCAGTTCATCTCAGCCGCTGTCCTAAGACACCCAGACCCAGCCCTGCCCTATACCCTAGAAGTAGACACCTCAGAGATTGCCGTGGGAGCAGTACTCTCCCAGAGGCAGGGTCCCAAGGCCCTGTTACACCCTGTAGCTTTCTTTTCTCGTAAGTTGTCCGAAGCAGAAACTACGATGTCGGGGACAGAGAATTACTCGAAATTAAGGCAGCACTGGAGGAATGGCGCTACTTGCTGGAGGGGGCAGCACACCCCATTTTGGTCTACACAGACCACAAGAACCTGGAGTACTTGAAAGCCGCCAAGAGACTGAGACCACGTCAGGCTAGGTGGGCACTTTTTTTTACCAGGTTCTCATTTCACATTACTTACAGGCCCGGGTCAAAGAACACAAAACCTGATGCACTTTCCCGGATGTTCAGTGAACCTCAAACCTCGTCACTCCCGGACACCATCCTGACGCCTGGAAACTTTCTGTTATTACAAGAAGACGTACTATCTCAGATCAAACGAGCTTACACAAGTGAATTACACCTACCGGACGTTACCTTACAGCGGAGAAATTACCTGCTGTGGTTCCAGGACAGGATTTTCGTACCTCAACAAGCACGAGTCAAGGTCCTTAAGTCTTGCCACGACCATGAACTGGCTGGCCATTTCGGTATCCGCAAGACATCTGAACTTCTTCAGCGCATGTTTTGGTGGCCTCGCCTATTGAAGGACTGTAGAGACTACGTGGATTCATGCGCCGTTTGCACCCGAAACATAGGCAGCAAGGCCAAAGCATGGGGACTATTAAAACCCCTACCCATTCCAGAAAGACCCTGGAGAATGATCTCCATGGATTTTATTGTTGAGTTACCTCCATCCGAAGATTGCACTACCATTTTTGTGGTAGTAGACAGACTATCCAAAATGGCCCATTTTTTGCCTATGAGAGGCACACCTTCCGCTCCTGAAACCGCAAAACTGTTCATCAAGGAAATAGTAAGGCTGCACGGTATCCCTTCAAACATCGTATCCGATCGAGGAGTGCAGTTTACGTCCAGATTTTGGAGAGCACTTTGTGGATCCTTAAAAATTGACCTGTGCCTTTCTTCGGCTTATCACCCGCAGACCAATGGGCAGACTGAACGAACCAATCAGACGCTCGAACAATATCTACGCTGTTTCTCAGGCTTTTCTCAGGACGATTGGGTACCCTTACTACCTCTTGCCGAGTTTGCGTACAACAACTCTGTCCACTCAGCTACCAAACAGTCCCCCTTTTTCGCAAACTACGGTTTCCACCCCTTGTTCCTATCCAATAATATACCGGAATGTGCAGTTCCAGCCGCCCAAGAGACTCTGAACTTCTTTAACGATAACAACAAACTACTACAAGAAACGATGGCAAGGACCCAGAAATATAACAAAGAGATATTCGACAGGAGGAGGAGGGGGGAGCTTAACCTGGTGCCCGGAGACCAAGTCTGGCTGTCCACGGTGAACTTGAAATTAGCATGCCCTTCCAAGAAATTGGGCCCCAAATTTGTGGGCCCCTTCCCTGTTTTAAGACGGATTAACGATGTGGCTTATGAGTTGAAACTGCCGGAATCCTTCCGGATACACCCGGTGTTCCATGTGGCCCTACTCAAACCTGCAGTTCCAGATCCATTCTCCGATCGGGGTATAGGCCCCCCAGAACCAGTACTAATCAATGGGGAGGAGGAGTTCGAGGTCGAATCCATCCTAGACTGCAGGAGGAGGCGCAACCAAACCCAGTACTTAGCCCTTCCACTTTACCATGGCCCAGAAGAAAATTCCTGGGAACCAGAGACTAACATCCACGCAGAGAGACTAATTCTGGCCTTCAAAAGATCCCACCCAGTTAGGATGGCCCAGTTGGGCATCCGGAGGCTGCCCGTTGGAGGGGGGCAATGTCAGGAAAGGCATTTACATAATCTGCCCGGCAACAGCAGCATCAAAGGAATGCCTGCCTTTGGAGGAACTGTTCGGCGCATGCGCGATAGCGCAATGGGTGCGCACGCGTGCGCCCGCGGGAGCACGCACGCACGGTGACGGCGCTTGGCGCCAGAATCAGGTATTTAAACTCCCCTGTCATGCTGCCCAGTGCTGACTGGTCTACAGCGTTTCCTGAGACCCCTGCTGATTGATACCCCGCTGCTGAACTTCCTACCTGATCCGGCTTCCCTCTGTGTATCCTGTTTGCTGCCTGCCCTTCTGATCCCGGCTTGCCTTGACGACTCTTTTGCTTATCCCTCTAACCTGATTTCTGCCTGCCCAACGAACTGACCCGGCCTGGACTCTGACTCCCGTTTTGGATCCCGCTTTTGTACCTGAACCAGCCTGCCAGTGTTTGACCCGGTCTGCCCTCACCTGCTCTGCTGCTCATCCACGCGTGTTCCACTACTGCACCTTGCCGTGGACTACAGCTTCTGCTCAAGGCCCCTACTCAGCTTACCAGTCAGGCACTTGTGCCCTCTGCCCTCGCGAGCTCCTGTTCCCTCTACCAGGGCCTCGTGAATCAGAGGCTACGAGAAGCCGCTCCCTGCACATCGGGCTCGTCTACCAGGTACGTGACAGACAGGGACGTTACCTTTCTTTCACGGCCCATTGGGTCACTCTTTTGGCACCTGGGAAGGATGCAGGACAAGGTGCTGTAGTGTTGGAGGTTGTTCCGCCGCCACGCCTCCAAAATGCTACTACTGGTTGTGACACACCTCTCTCCTCCACCCCCTCCTCTTCTTCTTCCTCCCATGGCCTCTTCCTGTGCTTTGTCCTCGGAAACCAGCGGTGCTCCGTAGGCGTTCAAGGGGCTACGCAAGTACGCAGGCAAAAAGATGCCATGCCGTGCTTGCGCTGGTGTGTTTGGGGGACAGGAGCCACACTGGGGCAGAGGTTCTGTCTGCTCTGCAGGGGCAGGCCGAGAGGTGGTTGACGCCACGCCAGCTTAAGCCAGGAATGGTGGTTTGCGACAATGGCACCAACCTCCTCTCCGCCCTCCGACAGGGACAACTGACCCATGTGCCCTGTGTGGCTCACGTCCTTAACCTGGTGGTGCAGCGGTTCTTGGGCAGGTACCCGGGCTTACAGGATGTCCTGAGGCAGGCCAGGAAAGTCTGTGTGCATTTCCGCAGATCTTATAATGCCAGTGCTCGCCTGGCTGAGCTGCAAAAGGAGTTGAACCTGCCCAAGAACCGCCTTATATGTGACATGCCCACCAGGTGGAACTCAACGTTGGCCATGCTGCAGCGGCTGCACACGCAGCAGAGGGCCATCAATGAGTACCTGTGCGACTACGGCACCAGGACAGGGTCAGGGGAGCTCAGGTTTTTTTCACCACGCCAGTGGGGCATGATCAGGGATGCATGCACTGTCCTGGCACCATTTGAGGAGGCCACGAGGATGGTGAGCAGTGACAGTGCATGCATCAGTGACACTGTACCTCTTGTCCACCTGTTGGAACATACGCTGTGTGGAATAATGGACAGGGCACTTGAGGCAGAACAGAGGCAGGAAGAGGAGGACTTCCTTGCCTCTCAATGCCCCCTTTACCCAGACAGTGTTCCTTCTGTCCCACCCATCGCACAGGAAGAGGAGGAGGAGGAGGAGGAGGATTGTGTCAGCATGGAGGTGGAGCCTGGCACTCAGAATCATCAGCAGCAGTCTTTTAGGGATGATTTACAGTCCCAAGAAACCAGTGGACTTGTACGTGGCTGGGAGGAGGTGGCTGCGGATCATGTCGTCCTTAGTGACCCAGAGGACTCTGGACCGAATGCCTCAGCTAACCTACGCTGCATGGCCTCCCTGATCCTGCAAAGTCTGCGGAAGGATCCTTGTATTCAGATCAAGGAGAGGGACCATTACTGGCTGGCCACTCTCCTTGATCCACGGTACAAGGGTAAGGTTGTGGACCTTATCTTACCGTCGCAGAGGATGAGACAACTCCGGGAGGCCTTGCAGAAAGGTCTGTGCAACGCGTTCCCAGAGACTGGGAGGTTACAAACTCCTGGTCCTGGACAACGAGTTGCTGAGGCTTCGGTCAGTCAAAGAAGGAGCGGTGGGGAAGGTGGCCGTCTGACCGATGCGTTCAGACAATTCTTTAGTCCACAGCCCCAAGGTATGATCGGTTCCAGCAACCATCGCCAGCGTCTGATATACATGGTGCAGGAATACCTAGGGGCAAGGTTAGACTTGGACACCTTCCCCACCGAAAATCCTCTGGCTTACTGGGTCTTGAGGATGGATCACTGGCCAGAGCTTGCACAGTATGCAATTGAGCTACTGGCCTGTCCTGCATCCAGCGTTCTTTCAGAACGCACATTCAGTGCTGCTGGAGGATTTGTCACGGATCACAGGGTGCGCCTGTCCACCGACTCGGTTGATCGACTGACCTTCATAAAGATGAACCAGTCTTGGATCACCACCAGCTACCAAACACCTGAAGCAGATATAACAGACTAATTTATTTTCAAATGTCACATCCCTTCAAAACTGATGCTGATGCTGAGAGACTGTCCTGTTATGTTGACTGACTATCCTCCTCCTCCTCAATGATCCGATTGATGATGATAGCTTGGAAGAACATTTTTGTTTCTGGGTGCCGCCACCAGTGGCTAAGGCCCAATTTTTCAGCCCCTGTTTAACAGGGGCATGTAATTACAATTTTTTATGCAATGCTTTGCAGCAGGGCTCATTCCTGCACTCCAACTAGAGTATCTGGGAGAGGTTGCAGTGTCGTGGCACCAGCACCAGTGGCTAAGGCCCAATTTTTCAGCCCCTGTTTAACAGGGGTGTGTAATTAAAATTTTTGATGCAATACTTTGCAACAGGGCTCATTGCTGTGCTCCAAGTACAGTATCTGTGAGGGGTTGCAGTGTTGTGGCACCAGTGCCTAATGCCGCGTACACACGATCGATTTTCTTGCCATTTTTTTTCTTGCCGTTTTTTCACGTCGTTTTTTTCATGTTTCCTCTCAAGCCTGTCTTGCGTACACACGATCATTTTAAAAAACGATGAAGCAAAGCGCAGTGACGTACAACACGTACGACGGCACTATAAAGGGGAAGTTCCGTTCTAATGACGCCACCCTTTGGGACGCTTTTGCTAATTCCGTGTTACCGCGTGTTAGTAAAAGTTTGGTGAGAGACGATTCGCGCTTTTCAGTCTTCGTGCTTTGAAGATCGTTTTGTGGAGTTCAGTTTGTGCCTGTGGGTTCGTATCTGTTTGGCAGTGCGTGTAGTCAGTTCGTATCTGTTTATTCAGTGCGGTCTGCTCTGCTCGTTCCTGTTTTTCAGCTTGTTCTTCATTGGCCTTGCTGTTCTTCCGTGCGTTCTTCTAGTTCGTTCTGTTCAGCCGACCGTTATCTAGCCATGTTGCGGCTACGTACTCGTCGTAGAGTTCGTGCTGTAGTTTGTGCAGGGGTTCATGCTGTATCCCGACTCCATGCCATGAGCAGGGTCAGGAGGAGTTCATGGACCAAGAATTGGTTGCTCCAGCGGCACCAATTCTGTCACATGCCTTTGTTGCGGGAGATCAGGGAGAATAATCCTGATGATTTCAGGAATTTTCTCAGGATGTCTGACCCCGTATTTCAGCATCTGTTGGCTTTGGTGTCCCCCTATATTACCAGGCAGGACACCGTTATGCGGGAAGCCATCAGTGCTGAGCAGAGGCTCATCGCCACGTTGCGATACCTGGCAACTGGGAGAAGCCTGCAGGACCTTAAGTTCTCCACAGGCATATCCCCCCAGGCTCTGGGGATCATTATACCAGAGACTTGTTCTGCCATCCTTCAAGTTTTGCAGGAGGACTATATTAAGGTAAGTGTTCTTCTAAAATAACTTCACATTGTATGTTTTTTTGTTTTGGATACTTTTTTATTTTGCTTTATTAGCAGTCCCTAATTCACATGATTCTTAGCTGCAGGGAATGTCCCCTTTCTCCCCATGTTTTAATATTAAAATTTTTGGGTTTGAGGCCTACCTGTAAATTTGGCTTACCTAACCTCTCCAGCATGCTATCCTGGGGCCATACCTACCTTGCCTAATCATTTCCATGTATTTTATTCTATGTTCCATCGTAGTGCTTTTCCCAAAACGCACCCTAAAGATTGCCTAGGAATGTTTCATTTTTTTTAACTTCATACAGAGTGCTACAGCCTTCATTTGTGATATTCCCAACTCATCTTCAACCCCCCCCCCCAAATTTTTATTTTATTTTTTAGGTTTGTTGTTGCTTACTAATCTTTTTTTTTATTACAGTTTCTACCAATGTTGGCCATGAATGTTGGAATGAAATCAGCTTTCAATGTTTCTGGCTTAAAGTATTAATTTTTTATTTCTTTAATTCCACAGTTCCCTTCTTCGCCACATGAATGGCAGAATGTGGCTTCCGAGTTTGCCCAGCGATGGAACTTTCCGAACTGTGGAGGAGCCATCGACGGCAAACATGTTCGGGTCGTCCCACCACCCCATTCGGGATCCTTTTATTATAACTATAAGGGGTTCCACAGCGTCGTGATGATGGCAGTGGTGTCGGCCACCTACGAGTTCCTCTATGTGGACGTTGGCAAGAATGGCAGGATGTCTGATGGAGGAGTATTTGGCCAGACGGAGTTTGGGAAACGGCTCCTTTTGGATCTGCTGGCCTTGCCACCAGCGGAGCAGAATGTGGAGGGACTACCTTTTGTCTTTGTGGCGGATGAGGCGTTTGGCCTGGGACCCCATTTGATGAGGCCATTCCCGCAACGCACCCTCACCCCTGAGAGGAGGGTGTTCAATTATCGGCTGGCCAGAGCCAGAAGGGTGGTGGAAAATGCCTTTGGCATCATGGCCAGCCGATTTCGCCTCTTCCTGACCTCCATTCACCTTGCCCCATACAAATGGAACCATGTGGTAATGACTTGCTGTGTGCTTCATAATTTCCTACGGGTGCATTCCAACAGTTATATAGCTTTGAGTGGGCCTGAGGCCTCTTTACTCAATACAGAAACTTTAGTGGCCCTGGAACCTGGCCGTCCTGGCTTGGCCCCCCCAATCGGACGTGAGGTCCGTAACCAATATGTTGAATATTTTATGGGAGGGGGGCCATTGAAATGCCAGAAAATCTTTAAAAATTTTATTCAAAAAAAATAAATTCTTTTATGGAGTAAAGATTGGTTTGGTGTTTTAATTGTATAATGTTTTATGTTTCATGTAGGTTTACCTAGTGTACTTGTATTGCCATGTGTATTTAAGATTCTTAATTAGCCTTCATTGTCAGTGTAAACACAAAACATTGATTAGTTCACTCAGCACCACATTTACATAATGAAGCCACAATTATTTTGAATGTAAAAATACCTTTATTTCTTTTTTAGGTGGGAAACTTCTTTTGAAATGTGGATGTTCCCTTAATTTTTGGGGTATTAAAACGCATGACCAGCCATGCATAAACAAACTATATTCATAAAAATTGTGAAAAAGCTAAACATGTGCTAGTCATTAACCACTTAACGACCGCCCACTGTAAATATACGTCGGCAGAATGGCACCGACAGGCAGAATCACGTACATATACGTGATTGCCTTTGTATAGTTGGGTGGTCGTTTTACCTTCGGGAGCGATCCGGCATGAGGGGACGGCCGTTCGATTCCGGCCACCCCCTCTCGATCGCTCCTGGCAAATGAGAGAGCTTCCCCTGCCTGCCAGGCAGGAGGAAGTGATGTCATCTCTCCTGGGGCGCTCACATATACCGAGCGCCGTACAGGAGAAGATGCAGGTTAGTGCACACAACACTACACTGACACCAGGACACATAGGCACATAAATCGCCCCCCCAGATCAGCCCCCAGTCACAGTGTCACTGATTGCAGTGACCATTTATTTAGTGATCACTGCAATCAGTGACATTTGTGACTGTAAAAGTGTCAGTACATTTAGTTTTAGGTCCAGTGTAGCCCCCTAACCCCCCCTAATAAAGGTTTAACCCCCTTGATCACCCCCCAGGTAACCCTTTCACCCCCTAGCACCGCCGTCGATATGCGATCATTTTTCTGATCGATGTCTTAGCATCGGTGATGCTGATCGGTAGCCAGTAATTTTTTTTAGGTTCGCCGCAGGTTTTTATAGCGTCGGGTACCCCCATATATTACCTAATAAAGGTTTAACCCCCTTGATCGCCCCCCAGGTAACCCTTTCACCCCCTATCACCACTGTCACTAAGCGATAATTTTTCTGATCGATGTCTTAGCGTCGGCGATGCTGATCGGTAGCCAGTAATTTTTTTTAGGTTCGCCGCAGGTTTTTATAGCGTCGGGTACCCCCATATATTACCTAATAAAGGTTTAAACCCCTTGATCACCCCCCAGGTAACCCTTTCACCCCCTAGCACCGCCGTCGCTATGCGATCATTTTTCCGATCGATGTCTTAGCGTCGGTGATACTGATCGGTAGCCAGTAATTTTTTTTAGGTTCGCCGCAGGTTTTTATAGCGTCAGGTACCCCCATATATTATCTAATAAAGGTTTAACCCCCTGATCGCCCCCAGGTAACCCTTTCACCCCCTATCACCACTGTCGCTAAGCGATAGTTTTTATGATCGTTGTCTTAGTGTCGGTGATGCCGATAGGTAGCCAGTAATTTTTTTTTAGGTTCGCCGTCAGGTTTTTATATAGCGTCAGGTACCCCCATATATTACCTAATAAAGGTTTTAACCCCCTAATTGCCCCTAGTTAACCCTTTCACCAGTGATCATCATATAAGTGTTACGGGTGACGCTGGTTAGTTAGTTTGCTTTTTATAGTGTCAGGGCACCCGCCGTATATAACCCAATAAAGGTTTAACCCCCTGATCGCCCGGCGGGTGATATCAATTAGGTTTTAGCGTCAGAGAGGGTCTGCGTCACACCCCAGGCAGCGTCAGGTTAGTGCCAGTAACGCTAACACCCACGCGTGAAGCATACACCCCCCTTAGTGGTATAGTATCTGATCAGCTCAATATCTGATCTGATCAGATCTATACTGGCGTCCCCAGCAGTTTAGGGTTCCCAAAAACGCAGTGTTAGCGGGATCAGCCCAGATACATGCTAGCACCTGCGTTTTGTCCCTCCGTCCAGCCCAGGCCACCCAAGTGCAGTATCGATCGATCACTGTCACTTGCAAAACACAACGCAGAGACAGGCCTGATCCTTGCGACTCCAGTGCTGTAGGAGGTGATTTCACCACCACAGTTAAAAAAAAAAAGCATATATGCCGAAGCATTGGGGCAGCAGGAGCGGAGGAGCGATTTTGCTCCTAATGCCGCGTACATACGGTCGAAATTCCGACGGAGGCTTGCCCGTGGAAAAGTCTGACCATGTGTACGCGGCATAACTTTTGCGAGAAGATGCCCCCATGCTTCGGCATATATAAATGGTGCATGTCTGCCCATCATTAGAAGTGGGTGGATGAAGGGCGGTATTCTAATGGTGGGCATACCCACCGATCAATCTTTTTTTTTTCATTCAGCCAACAGGCTGCATGAAAAAAAAGATTACAATACATGTCCAACAAGGACCAGCAACGTACTGGTATGTTGCTGGACTTTGAATGTTTATACCAGAATGATGCCTGCGGGTTTAGGTATCATCTTGGTATCATTCTTTTCAGCCAGCGGCCGGCTTTCATGTAAAAGCAATCCTAGTGGCTAATTAGCCTCTGGACTGCTTTTACAAGCAGTGGGAGGGAATGACCCCCCCCCCCGGATATAAAAAGCGCCATTGGGAAATTGGGAAAGCATTTTATCACACCGATCTTGGTGTGGTCAGATGCTTTGAGGGCAGAGGAAAGATCTAGGGTCCAATAGACCCCAGTTTTTTCAAAAAAGAGTACCTGTCATTACCTATTGCTATCATAGGGGATATTTACATTCCCTGAGATAACAATAAAAGTGATAAAAAAAAAAATATGGAAGCAACAGTTTAAAAATAAAATAAAAAAGCAAAATTAATAATAATAAAAAAAAAAGCACCCCTGTCCTGCCCTGCTCTTGCCCAATGGCGAACGCAAGCGTCGGTCTGTCGTCATATGTAAACAGCAATTGCACCATGCATGTGAGGTATCACCGCGAAGGTCAGATCGAGGGCAGTAATTTTAGCAGTAGACCTCCTCTGTAAATCTAACGGGGTAACCTGTAAATGCTTTTAAAGGCTTTAAAAAATGTATGTAGTTTGTCGCCAATGCGCGTTTGTGCGAAATTTTAAAGCATGTCGTGTTTGGTATCTATGTACTCGGCCTAAGATAATCTTTTTTATTTCATCAAACATTTGGGCAATATAGTGTGTTTTAGTGCATTAAAATTAAAAAAGTGTATTTTTTCCCCAAAAAATGCGTTTGAAAAATCGCTGCGCAAATACTGTGTAGAAAAAAAAATGCAACACCCACCATTTTATTCTGTAGGGCCTTTGCTTTAAAAATATATATAATGTTTGGGGGTTCAACATAATTTTCTTGCAAAAAAAAAAATGTTTTCATGTAAACAAAGTGGTTAGAAGAGTGGATGTAAGCTTCCTAATGTTGTGTATAAAATGCCAGAACAGTTCAAAACCCCCCCAAATGACCCCATTTTGGAAAGTAGACACCCCAAGCTATATACTGAAAGGCATGTCGAGTCCATGGAATATTTTATATGTTGACACAAGTTGCGGGAAAAATACAATTTTTTTTTTTTTTTTTTGCACAAAGTTGTCACTAAATGATATATTGCTCAAACATGCCATGGGCATATGTGGAATTACACCCCAAAATACATTCTGTTGCTTCTCCTGAGTACGGGGATACCACATGTGTGAGACTTTTTGGGAGCCTAGCCGCGTACGGGACCCCAAAAACCAAGCACCGCCTTCAGGCTTTCTAAGGGTGTCAATTTTTGATTTCACTTCTCACTGCCTATCACAGTTTCGGAGGCCATGGAATGCCCAGATGGCACAAAACCCCCCCAAATGACCCCATTTTGGAAAGTAGACACCCCAAGCTATTTGCTGAGAGGTATTGTGAGTATTTTGCAGATCTCGCTTTTTGTCACAAAGTTTTGAAAATTGAAAAAAAAAAAAAAATGTTCTTTCTTCATTTTCAAAAACAAATGAGAGCTGTAAAATACTCACCATGCCTCTCAGCAAACAGCTTGGGGTGTCTACTTTCCAAAATGGGGTCATTTGGGGGGGTTTTGTGCTATTTTGGCATTTTATGGCCTTCAAAACTGTGATAGGTAGTGAGGAGTGAAATCAAAAATTTGCGCCCTTAGAAATCCTGAAGGCGGTGCTTGGTTTCCGGGGTCCCGTACGTGGCTAGGCTCCTAAAAAGTCCCACACATGTGGTATCCCCATACTCAGGAGAAGCAGCAGAATGTATTTTGGGGTGCAATTCCACATATAACCATGGCATGTGTGAGCAATATATCATTTAGTGACAACTTTTTGTAATTTTTTTTTTCTTTTTTTTGTCATTATTCAATCACTTGGGACAAAAAAAAAAATATTCAATGGGCTCAACATGCCTCTCAGCAATTTCCTTGGGGTGTCTACTTTCTAAAATGGGGTCATTTGGGGGGGTTTTGTACTGCCCTGCCATTTTAGCACCTCAAGAAATGAGATAGGCAGTCATAAATTTAAAGCTGTGTAAATTCCAGAAAATGTACCCTAGTTTGTAAACGCTATAACTTTTGCGCAAACCAATAAATATACGCTTATTGACATTTTTTTTACTAAAGACATGTGGCTGAATACATTTTGGCCTAAATGTATGACTAAAATTGAGTTTATTCGATTTCTCTTATAACAAAAATTAGAAAATATCATTTTTTTTTTCAAAATTTTCGGTCTTCTTCCGTTTATATCGCAAAAAAGAAAAATCGCAGAGGCAATCAAATACCATTAAAAGAAAGCTCTATTTGTGGGAAAAAAAGGACGCAAATTTTGTTTGGGTACAACATTGCATGTCCGCACAATTTACAGTTAAAGCAGCGCAGTGCAAAATTCTGATTTCACCTCTGGTCCTTTAGCTACCAAATGGTCCAGGGCTTAAGTGGTTAAAGGGTAAAACAACAAAAAACCTTATAAAACTCAGCAATTTAAACGTTCTTTGGTGTAAAAACATTAGACACGCCCAAGCACAGCCATGATATTTTGGAGCCTTTCCTCCACCCGCTTGGTATTTGCCCTGATCTCTAGCAAGTCTCCCTTAATTTTTTCGAGGTCACGACAGCAGACCATGAGGTATTGGATCAGGATCTGGGCACTGTGATGTGTCAACTTTTTGGGGTCTTCGACCAGAACTGCACCTAAATGTAAAAAGAAATATGTAGGATAGAATATGTAGGCCTACATCTATTTAACATGCATGTGTCTGGTTTCTCTCTGACCTGTGGTGGTGCCACTTTCCACTTCCACAACATCACGTTCCTCTCCATCCTGGGGTTCTGGGGGTATTGTTGTAGGTGTTGCAATTATCGGCTCATCTGAGGTAGCTTTTCGAATCCCTAGGGAGATTGAAATAAAAGGAATAGTTTCATTAGTAGCGACTCAATTTTTCAATTAAACGAAACATGATAAAATACTTTGTAATCATTCTTTTGAAGCCTGCTCCATTTTAAAATGTACCCCTTGTGCCAACCGGGACAAATGATTGGATACATAGCCAAAACCATAGCATATACTTTTAAAACACAAATTTGACACATTGTAACACCCCAAAGTATCTACACAGGATCACCTGTGTGTGTGACACCCTCAAGCTTTTTGGCTTTAGGCCCACACTTGTACTACTGCGTTCAGATGTTTCATCAGCTGCTGAGCATTCACTCCCTTAACATTACCATGCATATCCTTTTTTCAAACAAACAAATGTCCTTTGGATTAGCACCGAAAAAATAAGTGATGCCAAAATTTACTCCCCCAAATAAAATAAAATACATGGGTGTTCACACTGGATGATCCTAAAACATCGTTTGAGGAACTATACGGAGAAAGAGGTTTATTACGTCCGTTTACTGTGCGGACAAACCTGAAAGATGGTATCTTTCACTGTACTATATGAAAGTAAAAAATACACGACAGAATACAAGTAAATAATAAGTACCATGGAAAATATTCAAAAATAACTTACTTTTTCCTAAAACTTTCTTGATTCTTTTGTATTGGTCGGGCTCCCGCAACTTCAGATCAGACCATCGTTTTCTGAGCTGTTCCTTCGTTCTGCACACCCCAAATTTTTTGTGAAGACTTTTGACCACTTTGCCCATAATTTTTGACTTGACCAGATTAGGCCTTTTATACGGCCCATGCTTGGCATCATAATCCTCCTTCTTTAAAATGACGACCATCTCCACCATTTCCTCGAATGACATGTTGGATGCCTTATATCTCCTGGATCTGGATTTGGGCTCCTCTGGAATTTCCTCCTCTGTAGAGGTAATCTCAGCCACCTGTGTCTCCGCCATGTTTTGTTAAGCACTACGAGCGAGAAGGGGCGGGGAAAGTACAATATCGAACGTCAGGGGCGGGGAAAGCGTGCAGAGTTTCACGCATGCGCAGTGAAGATCCATGTCTCGAAAATACGTTCATTTGGCGGGAGAGGGAGTTAGCAACGAACGTCTTGACGAAGGTACCTAACAATTTAAGTATTTGAGGTTCATCAGACGAGGAGATTTGTGCGCTAAAAATATGTAGAAAATGCACATTTGAGGAATGTTGCCTGAAATATATATATTTTTTTGTTCCTCGCTTTTACAGATATCATGAATACTTTTAAAAACCCGGAATTCATGGGGGAGTTCATAGACAAATGGCAAGAGCTACCTATAATATGGCAAACCAAAAGTGGCGCAAATAAAAATAAAGACGCCAGGAAAGCAGCACTGGAGAGCCTGCTTGCATTTGTGCAAACCAAGATACCCACGACAACTCTCCAAGATGTGAAAACCAAAATAGCGACCATCAGAGGGACATACAGTACCCAGAGGACTATGGTCCTGAGGTCCCAGAGGTCAGGTGCTCCAGCAGATAAGGTTTATAAACCCAGTCTGTGGTACTACAGTAAGCTTTCTTTTCTGGATGACCAGCTGGAAGTGCGGGAATCTCTCTCCACCCTTCCCCCCAGAGGTCAATCCAGCCTTCCTTGTAGCCAACCCTCCAGCCTTCCCTGCAGCCAGTCCTCCAGCCTTCCTGGCAACCCTGCTCTGGCTTCCTCTGAGGATCAAGATCAGGTCCTTGAGGAGGCAGATTTGGATATATGGAGCCAGGTAAAGTATTGATATCTATATTTATATCTTACAAAATTGTAGAATTTAAATAGATGTTAGTATTGTTAGGTATGTAAACTTCTACCAATAAAGTTTTTTAAGAGCAAGATACAGTAGTGGCCTAATTTTATGTGGACAAGGCAACAAAACCAGGATGCAGAATCAATGAAAATGACATAACTTTTGGCATTGATTTCAACAATATCTAGAGGTGAACAATGTCTGTGAATGATGGTGGGCCAAAATAAATAATGTCCCTTTCTTTTTTTACAGCCAGAGCAGAGCCAGGAAGAGGGTGATGTTGGGGATCAGGAGGAGGCAGGGCCCAGTGGCACCCAGGAGGAGGCAGGGCCCAGTGGCACCCAGGAGGAGGCTGGGCCCAGTGGCACCCAGGAGGAGGCTGGGCCCAGCACAAGAGCCCAGATGCCTCCCCTGGTAGTTAAACCACGAGGGCCATGGAGAGGTATGCAGGTGGAGGAGGAAACCAGGGCCTTCATCAGAGAGGCAACAGCGGCCCTCAGAGAGGCACCCTCTGTTGAGGAGGGATTTGCCGCAGTCCTCGCCCACAAACTAGGGCAAATGGACTTGCGGCAAAAGATATATAGTGAGACCCTGCTTTTAAAAGTCATCAATAAGGGCATGCTGGGTGAACTCACCATGTACACCGATATAACGGAGGTTGTCCCTACTCCTCCACCTCCTCCTCCTCCTCCTACTACTCCTCCTGCCACAACCTCTACTCCTGATCCCCAGCCTCCAAGGAAGAAACCAACCAAGGCTGCAGAGAAGGCTGGAGAGAAGGCTACAAGGAAGAGGAGAAAATAATGCCTGCTGTAGTACCACAGACTGGGGACATATAGGACTTATCTGCTGTGGCTCCTGACCTCTGGGTTGTCCCTACTCCTCCACCTCCTCCTCCTCCTACTACTACTACTACTACTACTACTCCTCCTGCCACAACCTCTGCTCCTGATCCCCAGTTAATGTTCCGAAATAAAGTTTTGTTTTTTTTTGGCATTAAAAAACTTGACTATATTGTATTTCAAAAGAGAGCTTGCTAGGGAGCAGGCAGGGACATCTCAAATAATATTATTGTTATTATCAAGGGACACAAACCTCCCTGAGGCCAAATGAGACACATTTTGAAGGTTGGTGTGGTAACTTTACACAAGAATAATTTTTGCCAAAAAATAAAAAACAAGGCCCCAAAAATTAAAAAGACAATAGTAAAATAGAATAAAAAAAAAAAAGGATATTTACATTATTTTATTAGTAGTATTATTTAGGAGGGAGGTGCGGCTTAGAAATAATATTTTACAATCAGAGCAATTTGGAATTACTTTAGAAACAAGTTTGGCATAACTCTCAATGTCATTATCAAAAGAAGGTAATTTTTAAGCATTATCAAAAGAAGAACGGAATGCGCAGCATTAAAACGATGCTATTCCACCGTGACGAATGTGCCATCTCCATTTCCAACATTAGCTTTACCAAAACGAGCGGTCCCGTCTCATAGTTGCTTCTGAGCATGCACGTTTTTTTCACGTTGTGAAAGCATACACACTATAGTTTTTCACGTCGGTAAAAAAAACGACATGAAAAACGACGTGAAAAAAGAGAGCATGTCCGAAATTTTTAATGGCCATTTTTCATGTCGTTAAAAATGCTCTGGAGCATACACACGATCATTTTTCAGGGCCATTTTTAAAAATGGCAGTTTTAACAGCATGAAAAACGATCGTGTGTATGGGGCATAAGGCCCAATTTTTCTGCCCCTGTTTAACAGGGGCATGCAATTACAATTCTTGATCTAATAATTCACAGCAGGACCCATTCATGTGCCCACCAAGAGTAACTGTGAGGGCTCACAGTGTTGTGGCAACACCAACATGTAAGGGGCAAATTTCAGCTGAGTATATACGGCAGGCCCCTACTTTCAAACATCCAACTTACAAACGACGACTCCTTGCAAACGGAAGGATACAACAGGAAGTGAGAGGAAATCTACCCCTAGGAAGGCAAATTCTCTCCTGTAAGAGTTAATATGGGAAAAAAAGTGTCTCCTCTCCACTGATGCTTTATCACCAATTCCTGTTTCAATAAAAACCCCAAATTTTCAAAAAACATTTGTCATTAGGACGGAAAGTGAGGTGAACTGTTCTGAACAGGTGCACACTGCACAGACAGCAAAACAAATGTTACAGGGGTGATAACCCTTCCCTATGTTTTCCAAAAAGCTTAAAAATAGATTTTTTGGCTGAAGCTACACTTAAACAATGTACCTGTTCAAAATTACAAACAGATTCTACATAAGAACAAACCTACAGTCCCTGTCTTGTATGCACCGCCTGTATACGGCTGTTCAGAGTATATAGGGCCTTTTTTATTTTGTGTGCGGGGTTCCCCTTAATATCCATACAAGACCCAAAGGGGCTGGTAATGGGCTGGGGTAGGGGGGGGTGGTGATGGGGTAGCTATGCCATTTTTTTTAAAGATTTTCATCCATATTACCGGGACCAGACATTACATAGCAATAGCAGTTGCTATATTATATGGATGAAAATCTTTTAAAAAAATGGCATAGCTACCCCATCACCACCCCCCCCTACCCCAGCCCATTACCAGCCCCTTTGGGTCTTGTATGGATATTAAGGGGAACCCCGCACACAAAATAAAAAAGGCCCTATATACTCTGAACAGCCGTATACAGGCGGTGCATACAAGACAGGGACTGTAGGTTTGTTCTTATGTAGAATCTGTTTGTAATTTTGAACAGGTACATTGTTTAAGTGTAGCTCCAGCCAAAAAATCTATTTTTAAGCTTTTTGGAAAACATAGGGAAGGGTTATCAAGCAGTTTTAAATGTTTTTTTTTCCTTTAGAAATGTAATTTTGTGCAGGGACAGTTCTAAACACGGGAAATACGTGGCACTTCACAGGCATACTTTAGACACCCCCCAGGTACGATATTTAAAGGAATATTTGACTTTTTTTCACTTTATGCATCATTAAAATGACTGCTCCCGAAAAACGGACGTTTTTAAAACTTATTTTTGCATTGATACATGTCCCCTGGTGCAGAACCCGGGTTCCCAAACCCTTTTTAGGACAATAACATGCATAATAGTCGTTATAATTAGCATTTTAGATTTCGAACGTTCGCATCCATTGTATTTAATAGGGTTCTAAAGTTCGTGCGAACTTTCGGTCCGTTCGCGGGTTCTGGTGCGAACCAAACCCGGGGGTGTTCGGCTCATCACTACTTCTGATGTAGTACAGCAAGGATGAGAAGATGTCTCTGAGGTTCCGCTAGGCTGGCAGAGGGCTATTTGAAGAAATGCACAAGGCCCAGGCTTCAGGCCTTGTGCACACAGCAGTTCAGCACAGGGATCCTCTTGCAGGGAGAGGGGGTGTCCAAAGAGACAGAATCAACTCCGTCTCCCCTTTATAAAGTCTGCCCCAGCAGCCCCTGCTCCGTGGCAATGCACCCTGGGTACTGCAGGATGCACTGGGAAATGTAGTCTCTCTGTATTAAAGGGGTATACCCCGCTACACACTCCCCCCACTTTGAATCTTTGGTCCCCAAAGAAATCTAAAATTTTAGATCTGCAAAACATTTTAGCTTCAATGCGGTTGCATAGGATTGACAGAGGAGCCTCCCACCAATCATCATATGATGGGGAGCTGTCCTGTCCACAGGTCGCTTCAGTGGGGGTGACCTGTCTAACTGTGCCAGGGAGTGAGCTTAGTGTTGCCCTCCACCAAATGTACAGTGGAGGGACCAGATGTGGGTATGGTCCTTCTTGCGGTTAGGACTGTGTCTTCGGAACTTTCTCCCATCTGGGGGTAGGTTCATTTCCGGGGAGGGCGAATGGCTCTTTTTATTCCTTGTTCCTTGGGAGTCACAGTTTCAGCCACTCTAGATTCTTCTTCTGGCACTGAGGTGGAAATTTCCTCTGCTTCCTGGACATCCAACTCAGATGCAGAGGGATATATGGAATCCCCTTGATCTTCAGCAGGCGGATTGTCTTGAATATCTTCCCATTCTTGGAACTGAAGACTGGTCGGAACGAATTCAGTGGCTTCTACGTTTAAAGTTCTATCCACAGGATCTTCAGAAGGTGGAAGGTCAATGGATAATGGCGCCGGGGCCTGAGACGGCCACAGCCAACTGAGTTCTGCTTCCTCCTCACTTTGGTCTGAGTCTTCTTCCTCCCTAGCTAAAGTTGCTTGCGACCTAGTGCGAGGTCGATGAGTATGGGAGGTAGAAGGTAGCTCAGGAGAATCCAGAGTGGGTGGCATCCTGACAGCCTCAGACAGAGGTAACAGATGGTTCCGGTGCCAGGTCTTCAGTGGCCCTATTTTTCCTTCTGGCTTCACTTGGTAAACAGTTAGATCCAGTAACTTCTTGCAGATCACATAAGGCTCTGATCTCCACCTGTCTGCCAGCTTCTGTTTTCCAGGAACACCTAAATTTCTCCAGGCTGTAGATCTTGAATCCGAACTTTAAAGTTGAAATTCCGCTTTTTTCGGGCTCCTCTTTGATCGGATGTTAACTGAGCCTTCTCATAGGCCAACTTCAAGCATTTCCTCAGCCTGTCCACATATCCCTTCTGTGAGGCAGCAGATGTATGGTCCACGGAAGTGCCGAAGGCCAAATCCACTGGCAATCTTGCCTCTCTCCCAAACATGAGTCTATAGGGGGAATACCCTGTGACATCACTGACAGTACTGTTGTAGGCATGCACTATTGCTGCTATGTTCTTGCCCCAGTGTTGCTTCTCCTCACTAGACAGGGTTCCCAACATGTTTATCAATGTCCTATTGAACCTCTCTGGTTGGGCATCCCCTTGAGGGTGGTAGGGAGTAGTGCGAGTCTTCTTTATCCCTAAAGAATCTAGTAACTTCTTGATTAACCGACTCTCGAAATCCCTCCCTTGGTACGAGTGAAGGCGTTGAAGCAATCCATAATGGACAAAGTACTTCTCCACCAGGATTTTTGCAAGGGTGGAGGCCTTCTGGTCTTTGGTGGGAAATGCCTGGGCATAGCGAGTGAAATGATCGGTTACCACCAGAACATTTCCATGACCACTCAAGTCAGGTTCAAGACAAAGGAAGTCAATGCATACCAAGTCCAGGGGCCCTTGACTTTCTAGATGGCCCATTGGGGCAGCTTGACATGGCAGTGTCTTCCTTTGTATGCAGCGGGCACACAAGCGACAGTACTCCTCCACTTCAGCCCGCATACAGGGCCAGTAGAACCTACTTCTCACTAGTTGAAAGGTTCTTTCAGCCCCTAAGTGGCCATGATTATCATGCAGCACAACTAGGACGGTTTTCCTGTGCTTTTCTGGCAAGAACAGCTGCCACTTCTCTTCCAGGTCATCAGAGGGGCCCCTTCGGTAGACCACACCTTGATGTACCTGTAACTTGTCCCATTCTTTGTGGATGGATCCTTGGCCTCCTTTGAGGGGTCGAGTAGAAGCCTACTCGGATCCTGATCCTCCAAAACTTCCAAAGCTAATCTTCCCCAGGGGTCTTCCAGCTGATCCCTTCTAAGGTCCTTCTTAGATAGCTTCGGCAAGTCGTCTTCACCAATCTGGGTCACATCACAATAGTACTTGGGTACTCCCACCACAGAAACTCTGACTTCTTCGGCCCTGGATCCTCCACTGGCTTGAAGCTGGGCCCCTTGACATAAGGCCCTCACTCCATCCGGGGTCACTTGAGTCCAATCTTCAATGTGGCAAGTGGGGGCATGTGACCTTCTAGATAAAGCGTCAGCATCTCGGTTCCCCGCTCCAGGCCTATACTTCAGGCTGAAGTTGAAACTGGAAAGGGTTGCCAACCAACGATGCCCGGTGGCATCCAACTTGGCTGTGGTGATGAGATATGTAAGCGGATTATTGTCAGTCTTTACAGTGAATTATGCTGGTGTTAGGCTTCTACTGACATAGGCGACTGGCCTTAGCTGTCCTTCATATTCCTGGTACAACACACCTCCCAGGCCATCATGGCTGGCATCCACATGAAGTTCATTCGGTTTCTTGGGGTCAGCATAAGCCAGTACTGGGGCAGTGGTCAGACTCTTCTTCAACATTTTGAAAGCGTCTTCACATCTTTCTGTCCACTGTCCTTCCACGGACTCTCCCGGCTTCCTGGGGCCTGACTCATCTTCCTCTCCCTCTGTCTTTAACAACTCATTTCGGTGTTTTGCTATTTTTGCGAACCCTTCCACGAATCGACGGTAATAGGAGCAAAATCTGAGGAAGGATCTGAGTTCAGTCACAGTGGTTGGGCGAGGCCAGGAGGTAACTGATTCAAGCTTGTCTGGGTCGGTAGACACTCCCTCCCTGGACACTATGTGTCCTAGATCGTGTACTGAGGACTGGTAGAACTGACACTTTTCTGGTGAAAGCTTGAGCCCCTCGTCACTAAGTCTCTTCAGTACTTTCTCCAGCCTTTCTTTGTGCTCCTCAAGAGTCCTTCCAAAGACAATGATGTCAACTAAGTACACCAGGACTTCAATAAGGTGCATGTCCCCACCGTCATCTCCATTAGCCTCTGAAAAGTGGCAGGGGCCCCCGACAGGCCTTGGGGCATCCTGTTAAACTCGTAGAACCCTATCGGGGTGATGAAAGCCGTTTTCTCTCGGTCCTCAGGATGCATGGGGATTTGGTAGTACCCACTCTTCAGGTCCATAACTCTGAACCACTTGGCTCCTGACAGGCTTTGCAGGGCATCCTCAATCCTGGGAGTGGTGTACTGATCCGGTATGAGCCATTTTTCTTCCGGACTACCACAATAGGGGAGTCATACGGGCTTCTGGATTCCTTAATCACTGCAGTGCTCTTCAGTTTGGACAACTGCTCACGCAGGTTTTCCAGCGAGAGGGACTCGCCGGACCCTTTCCTGAAAGGGTTTGTCTTCCTGCAGACGGATCCTATGGGTAGCACTCCTTGCACACCCTACATCAAACTCGTCTTTTGAGAAGATGTTTCTCCATCTGGTCAGCTGGGCCTTGGCTCTCTCCTTCCACTTCGGTGGTAAGGTGGTGTCTTCCAGGCACAACCCCTCCAGGGTCTCTCCTTTATCTTGTTTCAACTCCGACACTGGAGTAGCTGGGTTTACTCTGCCCAACAATACCCGGGCTGGAATCTTCATAGAAACACTGGAGACATTCCTGATGCTCACTGGGATCTGGCCCTTGGACTTCTTCAACGCTCTCAAAGGGATCACTTCGGGAATCACTTCCAACCCTGGTTGGGTATCCAGGGGGTCTCGTTCCAGGACCACAAAGGGGACAGGTTGTTCCCATGAGAGTTTTACAACGGCCCTAAGGCAGGTTATCTCACCAGGCTGTAATGTTCTCTCTCCTCTTGATTGTCTCCAGACTTTTCCTAGCCCTTCTTCTGGGGCCTTTTTCTCTAGGACCAAATTCCGGTAGACCTGTTGCAGCATGGGGTGGATCCTGGCGACTGAAGCCCCTTGTTCTTGCACTATGGGGTCCAATAGTCTCCTGACCAGGTCAGTGTTGGTTCCTATGATTAGGGAACTTCTACTGGCTCCTTGTGGGCGAGGACAGACCACTGCAAGAGTGTCGAAAACTTCTGCTTTTCCTGTTACAGAGGGATCGAATGCCAGTCTGATTGAAACGTAGCCGTCATAGGGGAAACTCTGTGTGCCAATTCCCCATATCTCGGGGTCGTTGAGTTTCTGTAGAGGCACGTGGCTCAGGTGTTTTTTATAAAAGTCTCTGTACAAGAGTGTCACTTGGGCTCCCGTGTCCAGGAGGGCTCTAGTGTAAACTCCTTACACTTGGACAGGGACTAGTGGAGA
This sequence comes from Rana muscosa, assembly GCA_029206835.1. Classification (NCBI taxonomy): domain Eukaryota; kingdom Metazoa; phylum Chordata; class Amphibia; order Anura; family Ranidae; genus Rana; species Rana muscosa. The sequence continues at coordinate 343,287,872 of CM055123.1, read as the reverse complement.
GGGTCCCACCAGCCTGTCTGGAAAACTCTCCTGTGGCGGCTTCTTCTTTGGACTCTGGGGTTTTTCTTTAGGATTCTTCTTCTTCTTCCACTTGTCTCTGGATCTTAACCCCTTTTGGGCCTGATATGCATTGATTCCCTGACAGGGGGTATTGAGTGGTTTTTGGGGGCTCTGTTCCCCTTTCTCTGTATTATTTTCTCTTTCTGAACCTTAGTGGAGCTTTCTGTGAATAGCGGGCGCCCGGCTGACTCCTTCACCGGGGCCCTCTGAAGTTTTCCGCCGGCTTGCGGTATCTGGATGCAACTTCATTTGGGCTGGGGCATTCTGCTCTGACATGCCCGATTCCCCCGCAATTGAAGCATGTTATCAACCTCTTAGGCTTCTGTATTAGTTCCGTATTGGAGCTAGGAGTTTTTTTTGGTACCTCTGGCATGTTCTTATTGTGTAGCGCGGAGGCCTGGCTGGTCAGCATGGACACCATTTCTCCTAGTTGTGACACCTGGGTCTTTAGGAGTTCAACTTCTGAATCACCTCCTTCTGCACTTAACATTCTGACTCGGGCAGTTGGTTCGGTATGTTGACTCCTCTTTTTGTCTTCCAACATAGCCTCCTCCTCCCTGACTATCCGGATCAAGTCGGGGTATTCCAGGCTGCTCCCGTCCTGCATTAATGCAATGGGGTCCAAGGGTTGAGCTCCCCTCAACACCTGCTGGGCACGGGCCTCATCCACTTTTCTTGGATCCATCCCTTTCTTCAGTAGGATCTGATGCAGGATCTTATCCAGACGTCTTATGAATTCTGACAGCTTCTCTCCCTCCTTTTGGTAGCAGTGCTCCAGCTGATAAGTGAGTTCAGTGACCTTTTACGTCCCACCGAACACATTCTGCAGCATATCCAGATAATCCTGTGCATTGCAGTCTTTCTTGCTCAGCTTGAGGTTACGTATGGCCTCCAGAGCAGGCCCCTTTAAACTTTCTACAATTCTTTGTTTTTTTTGTTGTTCTGGGACCTCCCATTCTTCTAGGGCCTGAGTGGCGCCGTCTAGCCACTCTTCAAATCCCTCTTCCACTGAAGGTACAGGTTTCTTTCCAGAAAAAGTCCTGAGTTTCCTGTATCCTGACATTGAGTGGTCTGGAGGGTCCTTTTTACACTTTGTCACAATCTCCCCTAGGACAGCGCATAATTCTGAGCTGAGGGTGGTCAGTGGTGGTGAACCGGGACCCTGTGGTTGGGCGCTTCCTTTTGTGCTGGGGCCTTCTGTAGATGTGGATGTAGGGCCATCTTTATTCTCTTCTGGGTGTATCAGGAGGAGTTCTACCTGGTTTGTAGTTTTTATGCTGGCCCATTTAAAGTAGTCAGAGATTCCGTTCCTCCACTCACACAATGCATAGGTGTGGGGATTTACAGTATCTGTCTTCATGTCAATCACCCATGACTTCCTGTCTGTGGACAATGCCCTCAAGACTGGAGTTAGCTGCTCCTCTACCCAGGCCTCTCTCTGGATTTCAACCATCAGGCCATTTCCGGGTAGGATGCCTTCCTCCCTGCACCGGAGGGCTACGGCAGCAGGGTCCATTCTGGTGCTTCTGACCGGCTTGATTTCAGCGTGCAGCATACAGGAATCCCGGACAGAGCCCCCACGTCTAGTGGTACCTACAGTTAAGAGGGCTGCTGGTATTAATTTGGGCCCTGTAGTGCACTGCTGTCAACCCCTGGCAATCGGCTCTATCCTCCCGTGGCACAGCTAGTAAGGGGAGATAGGACTGCGTGACCGCAACTCTTGGTGATACAGTCCTATGGTAAACACACACAGTGATATACTTTAATAGAAGTGTTAAAGTAAGAGAAACTGACACCAATGTACTTGATCCAGATATTTTACCAATGCAAATGGGCAAGTAATAAACTGACAGTATAACCAAGTGCAGATTTTAAGAATAAAGGGATTTTTATAACAGCTTACCTGTAAAATCCTTTTCTTGGAGTACATCACGGGACACAGAGCGACTTAGTCATTACTAATGGGTTATATAGTTTACCTTCAGGTGTTGGCACTGGCCAATTCCAAACCGGAAGTACCCTCCCCTATATAAGCCCCTCCCACCCGGGAGCACCTCAGTTTTGTAGCCAAGCAATAAGTGTCCCAAAAAGAGGGGTGGGAGCTCTGTGTCCCGTGATGTACTCCAAGAAAAGGATTTTACAGGTAAGCTGTTATAAAAATCCCTTTTTCTTTTTCGTACATCACGGGACACAGAGCGACTTAGTCATTACTAATGGGACGTCCCAAAGCAATGCCAAATGAGGGGGGGGGTACATAAGCTGGGCGCCATCAGGCATGAGGATCTTTTGCGGCCTGCAACACACTGCGCCCAAAGGCGACATCCTCCTGACTTCTAACGTCTACCTGATAGAATCTAGTAAACGTGTGTACCGAAGACCATGTTGCGGCCTTACATACTTGAGCCAGGGAGGCCTGGTGATGCACTGCCCATGAAGTTCCAACCGCTCTTGTGGAGTGCGCCCTAACTTTGAACGGAGGCGGTCTCTTTCTCAAGCCATAGGCTTGTATTATGACCTGTCGAATCCACTTGGCTAAAGTAGATTTTGATGCTGCCTGACCCCTTCTGGGGCCTTCCGGCAGAACAAACAAAGAATCCGTTCTGCGAATCTGAGCAGTGGCTTTTAGATAAGCTTTAACTGCTCTTACCACATCCAAAGAATGTAATAACTTTTCCTCTACTGAGATAGGTTTGGGGAAAAAAGAAGGAAGAACCACATCTTGGTTCAAATGAAACCTCGATACCACCTTAGGAAGAAAGGCTGGATGAGGACGTAATACTACTCTGTCCTTATGGACAACCAGATATGGCTCCTTACAGGACATAGCTGCTAATTCCGACACTCTTTTAGCCGAACAAATGGCTACTAAGAAAACCAATTTCCTGGTGAGAAGAACCAAGGAAATGTGTTGTAATGGTTCAAACGGTTGTTTCTGTAGAACCGACAGAACCAGGTTTAAGTCCCAAGGACATATGGGAATACTAACCGGAGGGCTAATACGCATCACTCCTTGTATAAAGGCTTTGACTAGTGAATGCGAAGCCAAGGGCCTTTGAAAAAATATTGACAAGGCCGAAATCTGACCCTTGATAGTACTCAAGGCCAGCTTCCTATCTACAGCCCACTGTAGGAAGTCCAGAATCCTCCCTATCATGTACTTACGTGGATGCCATTTCTTGGTCTCACACCACGTAATGTACGCTTTCCAGATCCTATAATAGATCTGCCTGGATACCGGTTTCCTGGCATTGATCATGGTAGATACCACAGAATTAGAGAGCCCTCTCTTTTTCAGAATGTGGGCTTCAATAGCCAGGCCGTCAAACCTAGGGCTGGTAAGGAAGGGTGGTATATCGGTCCTTGCGACAGCAGGTCCGGACGAAGTGGGAGGGTCCAAGGACTCCTCACTGACATTTTTACCATCTCCGCGTACCATGCCCTTCGGGGCCACGCTGGAGCCACCAGAATCACTGGTTTCTTTTCTACCCTGATTCTGCGGAGTAATCGCGGTAACAATTGTGGCGGTGGGAATGCATATATCAGCTTGAACCGATCCCAAGGGAACACTAGGGCATCCGAGCCGCAAGCTAGGGGATCCCTTGTGCGAGACACAAACCTGTCCACCTTTGCGTTGAATCTGGATGCTAGCAGATCTACATCCGGTGTTCCCCACCGCTGGCATATTGCCTGGAAAACCTCGGGGTGAAGAGACCATTCCCCCGGGCATAATTGTTGGCGACTTAGAAAGTCCGCTCTCCAATTTTCCACTCCTGGGATGAAAACCGCGGATATGGCTGGGACATATCTTTCTGCCCACTCCAGGATGCAATTTGCTTCCTTCTGGGCTGCACGACTTTTGGTGCCACCCTGATGATTGATATATGCCACTGCCGTGGCATTGTCTGATTGAATTCTGACAGGGGACCCCTGGAGTTTGGATGTCCATGCTACTAGGGCATACCGGGCTGCTCGTATCTCTAAGAGATTGATGGGCAGGGCCTTTTCTGCTTCTGACCACCTGCCCTGGAGAGACCATTGCTCCAGCACTGCCCCCCAGCCGATGAGGCTGGCATCTGTAGTGACCACCTTCCAAGAACCCGGACTGAAGGGTTTCCCTCTTTCCAGATTCTGGGGCACCAACCACCAATGGAGGCTCTTGCGAACGGAAGGGGACAGGGACATTGGTAAGTCTAAAGCCTGAACTTTTTTGTTCCAGGCTGACAGTATGGCCCTTTGCAAATTCCTTGAATGGAATTGACCGTAGGGTACCGCTTCGAATGAAGCCACCATCTTTCCCAGCAGCCTCATGCAGAGACGTATGGATGGTTTTCTTTTTGTACCCACTAAGTGGGTCAAATTTCTTAAAGACGACACCTTCTCTGGAGGTAAGAAAATCTTTCTCTGATTTGAATCCAGCCTTAGCCCTAAGTATTCCAGACTTTTGACTGGTCTTAGAGCTGACTTGTCCCGGTTGATAATCCAACCGTGATATTCCAGATACTCGATTGTCTTGTGAATAGCTACTTCCAGCTTTTCCACTGAGTGGTCTATTAGTAGCAGGTCGTCTAGATATGCCATTATCGTTACACCCTGTGTTCTTAGATTGGCCAATAATGGGGCCAGAATTTTTGTGAACACTCGTGGTGCTGTGGCCAGACCGAAAGGTAAGGCTCTGAACTGAAAATGGCGCCCTTCTACTGCAAAGCGTAGAAATTTCTGATGGGCCGGAAAGATGGGAATATGCAGATAAGCATCCCTTATGTCGATCGAGGCTAGCCATTCCTGCCCTTGTAGGGCGGTGGCCACTGATCGGATCGACTCCATCCGAAAGGTCCTGATATTTAGGAACTTGTTTAGCCCTTTTAGATTTAATATGGGCCTCACGTCCCCATTTGGTTTGGGGACTGTGAAAAGGTTCGAGTAAAACCCGAATCCGCTTTCTTCCAGGGGAACCTTCATGATTACCCCTTGGAGCAATAGTTGTTCTAGTGCCAGAAGGAGGGATCCTCTCTTTTGGGGATCTCTTGGCACGTTTGACCTCATAAATTGGGCAGGAGGAGTGCCTTTTAACTCCAGCTTGTATCCCAGACTTACTGCGGAGAGCACCCATCTGTCTCTGATGGTGTCCCGCCAGGTCTCTGTGAACAACTGAAGTCTTCCCCCCACCCGATTGAGCGGGGGCAATACTTCATGCCTTAGGGGGAGGTTTTGTACCTCTCTTGATCCAGGGCTTCTTGTTACCCTGTGATTGTCCCTGATTTCTGCCCCCTGAATTTGACCGCGGAGGCCGTCGGAACTGCTTCACAGCCGATGTGCCCGGGACTGGAGAGGTAGGCCTCTTAAAAGAAGGACTTCTACCCTTGTTCTTAACCGGTAAGAGTGAACTTTTACCGGCAGAAATTTTCTGGATATATTTGTCCAGATCTTCTCCAAATAAGCGTTCTCCATGAAATGGGAAGCTAACCAGCAGTTTTTTACAGGGAGCTTCAGCAGACCAGTTTTTGAGCCACAGAAGCCTACGCATATGTACTATAGACAGCGTAAAGTGGGAGGCCTGTTGGATTGTATCCTTTATGGCGTCCACCGCAAAACACAAGGCTCTAGGCAGGTCAGCTAGGGCATGAGCCTGCTGATCTGGTAAGTCCCTTAAGACTTGTTTCAACTGATCTTTCACTGCTTGGCAGACTCCAATCGCTGCTACCGCAGGTTGTGTCACCATACTTGCTGTAGAGAAAGCAGATTTTAGTAAAGACTCCAATTTTTTATCTATTGGGTCTTTGAACATTGGAACATTATCTACTGGACATGTCAGTGATTTGTTAACAGAAGAGATGGCTGCGTCCACTATAGGGACTCTCCATTTTCTTATGAACTTATCCTCCATGGGATAGATCACCGGAAATCTCTTGGGGGGAGCAAATATTTTATCAGGATGCTCCCAATCCTGGTAAATAAGCCCTTCTAATAAAGGGTGGATTGGGAAGGAACAGACCGCCTGGGGAGCTTTTAGCGACCCCAGCGAGGAAACCGTAGTGGATGGTGGTTCCGCCAGAGGCATTTTAAATGCTGATCGGACCATGTTAGTCAGAGACTGAACCCATAATCTTTCAGCCTGAGAAGCTGAGAAAGGTTCTTCCACTGTTGATTCCTCTATAAGTGAATCAACCTCATCCTGATCCCCTTCAGGTAGGTCGATCTCTGTGTGGGGCTGTTCCTCCACTAACAGGCACTCTGAAGGAGGAGACGGAGATCGGACGCGCTTTTCCTGTGACAGGGAAGCAGCGATCAATGCTGTTAATCTCTCTTCCAATCCTCCCAGAGTTGAGGATAAAACCTCCTCTGTTATATATACAGGAGCAGGTGGACTGGGGACAGCCGCAGCACCAGGCATTCCTGCGGGGTTTCTACGGCTACTGACCTCTGCATTCTCAGGGGAGATTGGTGCAGTGCAAGCATGCCCAATATCCTCAGAGCCCGATGGAGACCCCTTTGGCTTCCTGGAAGATCTATTTCCGGAGCGTCTGGACGACATATCCTTTAAGCACAAAGCTGAGGTATTCCCGTCGTCATACACCAATTTTTGCTGGTAATAGTCTAACACAGGTGCTGCTATATACCAGCTGGTGTCCACTAAAGTGCCTTTCTATGGGGATGCCTGCATCAACCGCCTCTGTGTGCCACTGTTTGTTGCTAGCTCTGTTTGCATGCAGCTGACACTTGTACTGTGTCTTTTAACCATGCTGGGACGCCCGCACATGCGCAGAAGCGCCGCGGCGCGCATCGAGCGTCATCCACCCGCCCCGCCCCTTTTTTTTCATAGGAGGCGCGTGCACGCGCCCGCGCGCGCGCCCGTGCGCCAATGGCGCCCTTTTCGAAAACCAACAGAGGACTAGGAGCCAGGGCCCTTTTTGCCGGAGGGCCTGTGCGGTGGATGAACGCAGCAACAGGGCAGAGGAAGTGGATTCCCTCAGAGAAACTTACCAGCTGCCTGGATCTTTTGAGTTGAGAAAACCAAAGATCCACATTTACAAGAAAAATGGACTACAGCGGCCTCTAGTGGTTTAACACAGGTACCGCGGTCCCTGTTTTTTTTTTTTTTTCTTGACTACTATTAAAATTTTACATTTTCAGTAGTTATAGGCAAACACAGATATTTAGCGGGAATACCGTTAGGTAACAGACAGAAAGACAAATTAGGCTTGGGGGTCCCCCAATAGAACCAAGTTCCTGAGGGCCCCCACTTACCTGATCCCCGCCGCAGGACTTTGTTTGGTCCACAAAAGTCCAAACTTCACCTATCACGGCAGGCATTGTAATTAAACCTTCAGGGACCGGGTTCCCAAGGATTCCACTCCCCTGGACCTGTATAGCACCCTGCACAGACAGCGTCTTGGTCGTGGGTATGACCAGAGCTCTGGATCCCAGGGTCCAGCCCTCCTAAGAGAAGCATTACAGGCAAAACCTTGCTCTTCTGCTGCAAGGCCCGGGTACCGACCGTTTAGCTATGAAGCTTTTTTGGTGGGATCCGGAACAGCTTACTAAGGCCCAAAAGAACCTGTACGCAAGCCCAGTGAAAACACATGTTACTCTTTGGCCAACACCTTAGACACTGGCAAAAAACTGAGGTGCTCCCGGGTGGGAGGGGCTTATATAGGGGAGGGTACTTCCGGTTTGGAATTGGCCAGTGCCAACACCTGAAGGTAAACTATATAACCCATTAGTAATGACTAAGTCGCTCTGTGTCCCGTGATGTACGAAAAAGAAAAACAGTATTTAAATGAACAAACAATCGGATAACTCAAATAATGGAATGCGGCTCTATCGCTGCCCCCTTTCAAACACTTCCCCTCGTGGGTAGACTAACTCTCAATAGTATCTACCTACACAATCAGGCCTGACTGATCTAAATGGAAGTTCAAGGAAACAATCTTCGCATGCAATCTTTCGGTGGTGCACTTGCTGAACAAACTTTTATAATCCAAAATGAATAGTGAAGATAAAGTATCTGTCTAGGAGCAAGTGCTCTCTCACCACCCGGACAAGTCCAAGTCCGTTTCCTCCGCCGATTCGTCTAGGAACAGGAATCCATCAACATCCAGGTCTCCGGTCCTTCTGATGTAGTACAGCAAGGATGAGAAAATGTCTCTGAGGTTCCGCTAGGCTGGCAGAGGGCTCTTTGGAGAAATGCACAAGGCCCAGGCTTCAGGCCTTGTGCACACAGCAGTTCAGCACAGGGATCTTCTTGCTAGGAGAGGGGGTGTCCAAAGAGACAGAATCAACTCCGCCTCCCCTTTATAAAGTTTGCCCCAACAGCCCCTGCTCCGTGGCAATGCACCCTGGGTACTGCAGGATGCACTGGGAAATGTAGTCTCTCTGTATTAAAGGGGTATACCCTGCTACAGGGCCGATCCTAGACGGGGTGCAGGGGGTGCAGTTCACCCAGGCACCACAGAGGTGGGGGCACTGTGGCACCAGAGTGCTCCCCTCTATTCTCCTCCACCTCCTCTCCTTGTCCATGTCGAGAGGCGGCTCTCCCCGCTGGTCGCCGCCACCCCTGTGTTTACTAAGCCTGGCATCCCCCCCCCTCCTCCCTCCTCCTGTCACTGGAGGAGAGCGAAGCAGCCGCCGGAGATCGGAGCGGCTGTCTCTGTGTGGAGAGACAAGCCGCGCAGTGACGTCGCTGAGGGGGCGGTCCGTGCCTGACACGTGTTCTCCTCCTCCTCCTCCTCTCTGTGTCTAAAACTCCTGCCTACTGCTGCTGCGATCTCTGCTCCACACGGGCGGCGCGGCTGCATATTGTCCTCTCCTCTCCAGCTGCCACAATGTACCGTATTGGAGGGGGGGTTGTCCTGGGAGAGTCTGTACTAATGGGGGGGTTTGTCCTGGAGGGGAGTCTGTATTAATGGGGGGGTTTGTCCTGGAGGGGTCTGGACTAATGGGGGGGTTTGTCCTGGGGGGGTCTGTATTAATGGAGGGGGGGTTTGTCCTGGGGGAGTCTGTACTAATGGGGGGGTTTGTCCTGGAGGGGAGTCTGTACTAATGGGGGGGTTGTCCTGGGGGGAGTCTGTATTAATGGGGGGTTGTCCTGGGGGAGTCTGTACTAATGGGGGGTTTGTCCTGGGGGGAGTCTGTACTAATGGGGGGGTTGTCCTGGAGGGGTCTGTACTAATGGAGGCAGGGTTTTTCCTGGGGGGAGTCTGTACTAATGGGGGGTTTGTCCTGGGGGGGTCTGTACTAATGGAGAGGGGGGTTTGACCTGGGGGGTCTGTACTAATGGAGGGGGGTTTGTCCTGGGGGAGTCTGTACTAATGGGGGGGTTTGTCCTTGGGGAATCTGTACTAATGGGGGGGTTTGTCCTGGAGGGGTCTGGACTAATGGGGGGGTTTGTCCTGGGGAGGTCTGTATTAATGGAGGGGGGTTTGTCCTGGGGGAGTCTGTACTAATGGGGGGGTTTGTCCTGGAGGGGAGTCTGTACTAATGGGGGGGTTGTCCTGGGGGGAGTCTGTATTAATGGGGGGGTTTGTCCTGGGGGAGTCTGTACTAATGGGGGGGGGGTTGTCCTGGAGGGGTCTGTATTAATGGTAGGGGGTTTGTCCTGGGGGAGTCTGTACTAATGGGGGGGTTGTCCTGGGGGGGGTCTGTACTAATGGAGAGGGGGGTTTGTCCTGGGGGGTCTGTACTAATGGAGGGGGAGTTTGTCCTGGGGGAGTCTGTACTAATGGGGGGGTTTGTCCTTGGGGAATCTGTACTAATGGGGGGGTTTGTCCTGGAGGGGTCTGGACTAATGGGGGGGTTTGTCCTGGGGGGGTCTGTATTAATGGAGGGGGGGTTTGTCCTGGGGAGTCTGTACTAATGGGGGGGTTTGTCCTGGAGGGGAGTCTGTATTAATGGGGGGGTTTGTCCTGGAGGGGTCTGGACTAATGGGGGGGTTTGTCCTGGGGGGGTCTGTATTAATGGAGGGGGGGTTGTCCTGGAGGAGTCTGTACTAATGGGGGGTTTATCCTGGAGGGGAGTCTGTACTAATGGGGGGGTTGTCCTGGGGGGAGTCTGTATTAATGGGGGGTTTGTCCTGGGGGAGTCTGTACTAATGGGGGGGGGGTTGTCCTGGAGGGGTCTGTATTAATGGAGGGGGGTTTGTCCTGGGGGGAGTCTGTACTAATGGGGGGGTTGTCCTGGAGGGGTCTGTACTAATGGAGGCAGGGTTTTTCCTGGGGGGAGTCTGTACTAATGGGGGGTTTGTCCTGGGGGGGTCTGTACTAATAGAGAGGGGGGTTTGACCTGGGGGGTCTGTACTAATGGAGGGGGGGTTTGTCCTGGGGGAGTCTGTACTAATTGGGGGGGTTTGTCCTTGGGGAATCTGTACTAATGGGGGGTTTGTCCTGGAGGGGTCTGGACTAATGGGGGGGTTTGTCCTGGGGGGTCTGTATTAATGGAGGGGGGTTTGTCCTGGGGGAGTCTGTACTAATAGGGGGGTTTGTCCTGGAGGGGAGTCTGTACTAATGGGGGGGTTGTCCTGGGGGGAGTCTGTATTAATGGGGGGGTTTGTCCTGGGGGAGTCTGTACTAATGGGGGGGTTGTCCTGAAGGGGTCTGTATTAATAGAGAGGGGTTTGTCCTGGGGGGAGTCTGTACTAATGGGGGGGTTGTCCTGGGGGGTCTGTACTAATGGAGAGGGGGGTTTGTCCTGGGGGTTCTGTACTAATGGAGGGGGGGTTTGTCCTGGGGGAATCTGTACTAATGGGGGGTTTGTCCTGGAGGGGTCTGGACTAATGGGGGGGTTTGTCCTGGGGGGGTCTGTATTAATGGAGGGGGGTTTGTCCTGGGGGGGTCTGTATTAATGGAGGGGGGTTTGTCCTGGGGGGTCTGTACTAATGGGGGGTTTGTCCTGGGGGAGTCTGTACTAATGGGGGGTTTGTCCTGGGGGAGTCTGTACTAATGGGGGGTTTGTCCTGGGGGAGTCTGTACTAATGTAGGCGGGGTTTGTCCTGGGGGGAGTTTGTACTAATGGGGGGGTTGTCCTGGGGGTCTGTACTAATGGAGAGGGTTTTTTTCCTGGGGGGGGTCTGTACTAAAGGAGGGGGTGGGTTTGTCCTGCGGGGAGGCTGTACTAATGGGGGGGTTTGTCCTGGGGGAGTCTGTACTAATGGGGGGGTTGTCCTGGAGGGGTCTGTACTAATGGAGGGGGGGTTGTCCTGGGGGGAGTCTGTACTAATGGGGGGGTTGTCCTGGAGGGGTCTGTACTAATGGAGGGGGGGTTTGTCCTGGGGGGAGTCTTTACTAATGGGGGGGTTTGTCCTGGGGGGTCTGTGCTAATGGGGGGGTTTGTCCTGGGGAGGTCTGTATTAATGGAGGGGGGTTTGTCCTGGGGGAGTCTGTACTAATGGGGGGGGTTTGTCCTGGACGGGAGTCTGTACTAATGGGGGTTTGTCCTGGGGGGAGTCTGTATTAATGGGGGGGTTTGTCCTGGGGGAGTCTGTACTAATGGGGGGAGTTGTCCTGGAGGGGTCTGTATTAATGGAGGGGGGTTTGTCCTGGGGGAGTCTGTACTAATGGGGGGGTTGTCCTGGGGGGGTCTGTACTAATGGGGGGGTTTGTCCTGGAGGGGTCTGGACTAATGGGGGGGTTTGTCCTGGGGGGGTCTGTATTAATGGAGGGGGGGTTTGTCCTGGGGAGTCTGTACTAATGGGGGGGGTTTGTCCTGGAGGGGAGTCTGTATTAATGGGGGGGTTTGTCCTGAAGGGGTCTGAAATAATGGGGGGGTTTGTCCTGGGGGGGTCTGTATTAATGGAGGGGGGTTGTCCTGGGGGAGTCTGTACTAATGGGGGGTTTATCCTGGAGGGGAGTCTGTACTAATGGGGGGTTGTCCTGGGGGAGTCTGTATTAATGGGGGGTTTGTCCTGGGGGAGTCTGTACTAATGGGGGGGGGGTTGTCCTGGAGGGGTCTGTATTAATGGAGGGGGGTTTGTCCTGGGGGGAGTCTGTACTAATGGGGGGGTTGTCCTGGAGGGGTCTGTACTAATGGAGGCAGGGTTTTTCCTGGGGGGAGTCTGTACTAATGGGGGGTTTGTCCTGGGGGGGTCTGTACTAATGGAGAGGGGGGTTTGACCTGGGGGGTCTGTACTAATGGAGGGGGGGTTTGTCCTGGGGGAGTCTGTACTAATTGGGGGGGGGTTTGTCCTTGGGGAATCTGTACTAATGGGGAGTTTGTCCTGGAGGGGTCTGGACTAATGGGGGGGTTTGTCCTGGGGGGTCTGTATTAATGGAGGGGGTTTTGTCCTGGGGGAGTCTGTACTAATAGGGGGGTTTGTCCTGGAGGGGAGTCTGTACTAATGGGGGGGTTGTCCTGGGGGGAGTCTGTATTAATGGGGGGGTTTGTCCTGGGGGAGTCTGTACTAATGGGGGGGGGGGGTTGTCCTGAAGGGGTCTGTATTAATAGAGAGGGGTTTGTCCTGGGGGAGTCTGTATTAATGGGGGGGTTTGTCCTGGGGGAGTCTGTACTAATGGGGGGTTGTCCTGGGGGGAGTCTGTATTAATGGGGGGGTTTGTCCTGGGGGAGTCTGTACTAATGGGGGGGGGTTGTCCTGGAGGGGTCTGTACTAATGGAGGGGGGGTTTGTCCTGGGGGGAGTCTTTACTAATGGGGGGGTTTGTCCTGGGGGGTCTGTGCTAATGGGGGGGTTTGTCCTGGGGAGGTCTGTATTAATGGAGGGGGGTTTGTCCTGGAGGAGTCTGTACTAATGGGGGGGTTGTCCTGGGGGGGTCTGTACTAATGGAGAGGGGGGTTTGTCCTGGGGGGTCTGTACTAATGGAGGGGGAGTTTGTCCTGGGGGAGTCTGTACTAATGGGGGGGTTTGTCCTTGGGGAATCTGTAATAATGGGGGGGTTTGTCCTGGAGGGGTCTGGACTAATGGGGGGGTTTGTCCTGGGGGGGTCTGTATTAATGGAGGGGGGGTTTGTCTTGGGGAGTCTGTACTAATGGGGGGGGGTTTGTCCTGGAGGGGAGTCTGTATTAATGGGGGGGTTTGTCCTGGAGGAGTCTGGACTAATGGGGGGGTTTGTCCTGGGGGGTCTGTATTAATGGAGGGGGGTTGTCCTGGGGGAGTCTGTACTAATGGGGGGTTTATCCTGGAGGGGAGTCTGTACTAATGGGGGGGTTGTCCTGGGGGGAGTCTGTATTAATGGGGGGTTTGTCCTGGGGGAGTCTGTACTAATGGGGGGGTGGGGTTGTCCTGGAGGGGTCTGTATTAATGGAGGGGGGTTTGTCCTGGGGGGAGTCTGTACTAATGGGGGGGTTGTCCTGGAGGGGTCTGTACTAATGGAGGCAGGGTTTTTCCTGGGGGGAGTCTGTACTAATGGGGGGTTTGTCCTGGGGGGGTCTGTACTAATGGAGAGGGGGGTTTGACCTGGGGGGTCTTTACTAATGGAGGGGGGGGTTTGTCCTGGGGGAGTCTGTACTAATTGGGGGGTGTTTGTTCTTGGGGAATCTGTACTAATGGGGGGTTTGTCCTGGAGGGGTCTGGACTAATGGGGGGGGTTGTCCTGGGGGGTCTGTATTAATGGAGGGGGGTTTGTCCTGGGGGAGTCTGTACTAATAGGGGGGTTTGTCCTGGAGGGGAGTCTGTACTAATGGGGGGGTTGTCCTGGGGGGAGTCTGTATTAATGGGGGGGTTTGTCCTGGGGGAGTCTGTACTAATGGGGGGGGGTTGTCCTGAAGGGGTCTGTATTAATAGAGAGGGGTTTGTCCTGGGGGGAGTCTGTACTAATGGGGGGGTTGTCCTGGGGGGGTCTGTACTAATGGAGAGGGGGGTTTGTCCTGGGGGGTCTGTACTAATGGAGGGGGGGTTGTCCTGGGGGAATCTGTACTAATGGGGGGTTTGTCCTGGAGGGGTCTGGACTAATGGGGGGGTTTGTCCTGGGGGGGTCTGTATTAATGGAGGGGGGTTTGTCCTGGGGGGGTCTGTATTAATGGAGGGGGGTTTGTCCTGGGGGGTCTGTACTAATGGGGGGTTTGTCCTGGGGGAGTCTGTACTAATGGGGGGTTTGTCCTGAGGGAGTCTGTACTAATGGGGGGTTTGTCCTGGGGGAGTCTGTACTAATGTAGGCGGGGTTTGTCCTGGGGGGAGTTTGTACTAATGGGGGGTTGTCCTGGGGGTCTGTACTAATGGAGAGGGTTTTTTTCCTGGGGGGGTCTGTACTAAAGGAGGGGGTGGGTTTGTCCTGCGGGGAGGCTGTACTAATGGGGGGGTTTGTCCTGGGGGAGTCTGTACTAATGGGGGGGTTGTCCTGGAGGGGTCTGTACTAATGGAGGGGGGGTTGTCCTGGGGGGAGTCTGTACTAATGGGGGGGTTGTCCTGGAGGGGTCTGTACTAATGGAGGGGGGGTTTGTCCTGGGGGGAGTCTTTACTAATGGGGGGGTTTGTCCTGGGGGGTCTGTGCTAATGGGGGGGTTTGTCCTGGAGTCTGGACTAATGGAGGGGGATTGGTTTGTCCTGGAGGGTCTGTACTAATGGAGGGGGGTTGTCCTGGGGGGTCTTTTCTACTGGAGGGGGGTCTGTACTAATGGAGGGGGGTGGTCTGCACTAATGGAGGGGGGTCTGTACTATTGGAGGGGGTGGTTTGTCCTGGGGGGTCTGTAATAAGGGAGGAGTTTATACTTAGTGGGGAGTCTGCACTGACGGATGGGGTCTATACTTAGTGGAGTGGGTCTGTACTGAGGGGCGACTATAGGTGGTGGAAGGGGGGTGACACCATGTTTTACCACACCGGGTGGCACCAACCCTAGTGACGCCACTGCAGCTGCGGGCTCTTCTTTCCCCCCTCCCTCTCTTCCTCCCACTTACTCTCCTCCTCGCGCGATATGCTGTACTAGTGAGCGGCGCTTGCCAGCAAAGCCGCCCACTATGTTTCTTCCCCCGCCTTCATATCGGCCAGGGAAGAAATAGAATAGAAAAAGGAGCAGAGAAGAGGATTGCGGGACATGTAGTTCGAGGACTGGCAGCCCCGCTGTAACAAAGAAACTGCAGCCCACACAGCATGCCCAGCTGAATGGGAGAGAGCGAGCCAGGAGCCAGAGAAAGCTTTCAGGGAAGTGCACCCAGGACTCCAGAGGGAAAGGACAGTGCTGAGAGAACACCATCAGAGAGAGAACCCCGCTGCCCTGCGCCACCAGAGTGAAAGCCACACAGCCTAGCGCCATCCCTGGTGGAAAAATTAATGGAGTCATTGCCAGAATACAGATCTGGGCTCTACCCAGCAGAGTCGCCACGGCGATTCAGAGTGAGCTGACTCCTGATCAGAAGAACCGTTGTTGCTGTATCGCTGGGTCAGGTAAGAGGGCCGATCGGCCATTATCTACTAACGTCCATAGGAACTGCCGTCTCTGACCATCTCCTGTATTATTTCTGCAGTCTTTGACCGTCTCCTGTATTATATCTCCAGTCTCTGACCGTCTCCTGTAGTATGTCTGCAGTCTCTGACCATCTCCTGTATTATATCTCCAGTCTCTGACTGTCTCCTGTAGTATGTCTGCAGTCTGACCATCTCCTGTAATATGTCTGCAGTCTCTGACCATCTCCTGTAATATGTCTGCACTCTCGGACCGTCTCCTTTAATATGTCTACACTCTCTGACTGTCTCCTGTTATATGTCTGCACTCTCTGACCGTCTCCAGTAATATGTCTGCACTCTCTGACCATCTCCTGTACTATGATTGCAGTCTCTGACCGTCTCTTGTATCATGTCTACAGTCTCTGACCGTCTCCTGTATCATGTCTGCAGTCTCTGAGCATCTCCTGTAGTATGTCTTGGAGCACTTTCTAACAGACTCTCTAACAGAAGCCCTCTCTGTGTGTATCAGAGAGACTCCCCTCCAGGTCTCATTAGTGTACACTCTTCCTGTATTTTCTTTATTGTTAAAAGATCATGGGAGGATCCCAGGGTAACAAAGACTTCTTAGGGGAGCATCTCTGTGTTTGAGTCGTTGCCATAGAAACATTTGTAAAGGGGAGGAGTTGGTAAGATGACCACGCCCATGTGGGGGCGCCATAAATATTTCTGCACCCAGGCGTCTGTGACCCTAGGATCGGCCCTGCCCTGCTACATATAGATGAGGGGAGGTGACTTCCATTAAAGTCGGATAGAAGTCACCTTGAACTAGTACAGGAACCTTTTCTAAAGTCGGAGCGACTTCAGTAGTGCTAATTAAGACAGCTCTCATTGACTAACATGGGATTTCAAATGTCACACGATAAGTTATTCCTCTAGACATACAAATCTATTTTTGATTAATCTTTGATATGCATTATGCATAGGTGTGCTTGAGCACACCCTAATCACTACGTGCAGTGCCGATTCCCTCTACTGCCTGGGCTTCCCCTGTGTTTGCTCCCCCGCCCCGCAGCACTGCTGGCTTCCTCCCCCCCCCCCTGCTGCTGTTGGGGATGTTGCAAGATAGAGAGTGGGGGCAGGGGGTAGTAAATTTGTCATTTACTAGCGCCTTCCTTCTCTATGGCCCTGTTCACACCTATGCAAATTGGTTGTGGCTTAAACCGCATCTAATTCGCATAACATTTTAAAATATATTGATTTCAATGAGGCTGGTTCACATATGTGCGATGCATTTGCACTGTGCATTGCCCAAAAAACGTGTGCGTTTTCTTGGTATTGCGGTGCAAATTGTCTGCCCATTATGTTCTATGGGAACGCATCTGGTTCGCAGATGTGTTGCGTTCTGAACACAGTACGTATGAATCATGAGGGGGAACTCCACGCCAAATTCTAAATAAAAAACCGGCATGGGTTCCCCTCCAGGAGCATACCAGGCCCTTAGGTCTGGTATGGATTTTAAGCGGAACCCATACACCGAAAAAACGGCGTGGGGGGTCCCCCCAAAATCCATACCAGACCCTTATCCAAGCACGCAGCCCGGCCGGTCAGGAAAGGGGGTGGGGACAAGCGAGCACCCCCCCTCCTGAACCATGCCAGGCCGCATGCCCTCAACATGGGGGTGTGGGTGCTTTGGGGCAGGAAGGCGCCCTGTGGCCCCCCATCCCAAAGCACCTTGCCCCCATAGTGATGAGGACAAGGGCCTCTACCTGACAACCCTGGCCGTTGGTTGTCGGGGTCTGAGGGTGGGGGGCTTATCGGAATCTGGGAGCCCCATTTTATAAGGGGGCTCCCAGATCCCGATGCCCCACCCTATCTGAATGAGTGTGGGGTACATCGTACCCCTACCCCATTCACCTGGTGGGAAAAAAAATGTCAATAAAAAAAAACACACTACACAGGTTTTTAAAGTAATTTATTAGGCAGCTCCGGGGGTCTTCTTCCGACTTCGGGGGTCTCTTCTTCTGCTCTCTGGTGTCGTCTCTGCGCTCTCTGGTTCTTCTCCCACTCTCAAGTTCTTTCTTCCTTCTGCCGGGCGCCTCCGCTATCTTCTTCCAGCTCTTTTGCTAGCGGCGGCCTGGTCTTCTCTGTAGTCTTCTTCCCTCTTCTCTTCTTTGATGTTGACACGACGCTGCCTCCCGCTGTAATGCCGTGTGTGCGGTGCGCAACGACTTATATAGGCATGCCACCCGGTGACCCCACCCCCGTATGACGTCACAGTCCCATCCTATATGTACAGTATAAGCTGTATATATAGGCTTGGGGGGGTGAGAATGGTACACTGTGGGTAAGTAGCATTATTGTCTATATATTAACCTACTGCCCTAACCACATCACATGTGCACGACAATTAAATATTTGTGGAATTTGTTGTGTTACTATAAACTGTGACAACTACTGGGGTCCCTATAGATTGGGCATGGGAGTATGTGTATGAATGGGTGTGTACATGTGTGTATGGCATGCACACTATGTGTGCACATGCACACATGTGCATATGCATGTAAATATGGGGAACTAAGGGGGCGACTGTATATCTCGTGAAGTGTATGTGCGCCAAGTCCTGGTATTTCCCCTTATATAGGAACTACGCGATCTTCTCTTGTACTGGGAGGCTGGTCAGGGCCGTCTTTACCGCAGGGCAAAACAGGGCAGCTGCCCTGGGCCCTATCATTATTGGGGGGCCCAAAGTATCTATCCCCTGAGCCCGCGCTGTCTGCCAGTGGGGCCCCAGAGAAAGTAGGAGCTGTGGCACTTCATATCCATTATCGAAGGTGCAGGCAGCGGAAACAGACGGTGCAAGGCCATTCTTCCCGACAATACGCCGGGGGGGGGGGGGGTGTTTTTAACACTCCTTAACTAGCTCCAGCAAGTTCTTAGCTAAGGCAGATTTTCTCTAGCTAAGAACGGTTGCTCGGGAGTTAGGCTGTAAGCGCTGCCTATCCTGTCCTGTCAATACCTTTCCCCCAGCCCCTTCCTCACTTCACGCGTCCGCCTGTCCAATTCCACACTGCGCTGCCATTTGGGTCCGCCTAACCCCACCCACTCCAACTCCCTGCATTGCCCGCAGTGTGCAGTGAAAGGGGATCTGCCAGCAGCTGGGCGGTTTCATTTAATATAAGTATAGCTGTCTAAGCCGCCCAAGGGGAAGCAGCCTGAATGGGGAGGCATAATTGGTGAGCAATCCTTTTGCCCCCACCATCACTTGCTCTGCCCCCACTTCTCAATCCCTCTCTACCCTTCTTACCCCCCCCCCACACACACACATACACACTCTCTCTCTCCTCTTTCACCCCCCTCCTTTCCCTCTCTCCCCTCTTTTGCTCCATCCTCTCTCTCTTACCTCTTTTCTCTCTCTGCCCCCCCCACTCTTTCATCTACTTTTCTCTCATCCTCCTCCCCCCCCCTTTCTCCACCTCTCTTCCTCCCTCCTATCTCCTCTCTTTAGCCCCTTCTATTTTTTTTCTTATCTCCCCCCACCCCATGGTGCCCCCAAAAGTCTCTCTCCTTTTCCTCAATCCTCACCCTCCTCTTGTCCCCTTTTTCTCACTTTCTCTCCCTCCTCTCCATCGTTCTCCCCCCCCCATATATATTTTCTCATCCTTCCTCTCTTCCTCCCCTCTCTTATTTCCCCTTCTTTTTCTCCCCTCCTCTCACTCTTTCTCCTCTCTCTCACCTCACTCTCTCTATCTTTGCCCCTCTACCTCCCCCCAGCTTTTTTCCCCTGACTTTCTCTCTTGTTCCCATATCTCTTTCTCCTCCCTCTTTTCCCTTCTTCCCCTTCCTCTCTCTCATTCACCTTCTTTCCCCCTCGTATTTCCCCTTTCTTTTTTCATTTCCCCGCTCTTTCTCTCTCCACCAACCCCAACACTCCCCCCTCTTTTGTCCCCCTTTCTCCCCCTCTCTCTTTCTCTCTCCATTTTTCCTCCTTCCTCCATCTCCTTCTCTTCAATCTCTCTCATATCTCCCCTTTCCTTCCCCAGGCCTGTCCTGGGGAGGGGGGGGGGGTTGCCAACCCTGTTCAACACCTCCCCAATGCAGAATTCCAGCCTGTCTGTTGCTGGCTAGCCTTGGAATTAGAAGCGGCATAACATCAAATCTCATGATGCCTACGATATGCAAGTCATCTCAAACTGTATTTACCACTTTTACCACTTTAACTATGACCACTTTTCGCTGTGGCACACATAGTATAGCCTCTAGCAACGAATCAGTGAGCCACATTGTGTGATGTAACCTCTAGCAACCAGTCAGTGAGCGGTAATGATATTCTGTAACCTTTGCCAACCAATTGCGGTAGCTGCCTGATTTGCTGCAGTAAACTGATTTTAAGTCTAGCTGCTATTGTATGTCTCAGAGCACCAGGGTGATCTTTATCGCGGGCCAAAAGGGGTTTGTTTTTTTATGATGTGGGGGAGGAGAGCGAAATTGCATGAAGGGGGGCCCCAAGAAAATGTTCGCCCAGGGTCCAGTTAATATTATGAGGCTGGTGTAGTGCATTGGATGATGGGTGGGCGTTGGACCTATCATACTCGATTTGCTACTCAGCCGCTATAGTTCCTAGTTGATGAACTGGCTGGAAGCCATATGCTGTGGCAATGGAAAAGGAGAAAAATGTAGTGTGTTTTTTTTTTTTCTCTCTCTTTTCTCACACACTAGCTCCCGGAAATACCCAGGTCTCGTGTATGAGAATACAAGCTCTTTGGGGTGTTGTTAGATTTTTTTTTCTCATATATATTGGCGACTGTGATAAAAGCTGGTCTTTCCCTCAGGCTTCATTATGGGGCCTCCTATGTGCGTATCCACTCCCCCCTCGTAGGTACACTAGCCCTCTGGTAGGGATCGGTGGGAATTGTTCTTTTTTTCCCCATTTGGATATTTCTAATCCCTTTTGTGTCTAATACACTACCCTCCTTGTATAGTCTACTACCTCCCTATTTAGATTTTGGTTCCTGGGTAGCCCTGGGTCCAGAGAGAGTGATCTCTCTCATCCTTTTGTCCCTGATTTTTTCTACCCTTTTTCTCTTTTTTTTTTTTTTTCTTTATCGTCCTCCTTTTTTTCCCCTCCTTTTTTTGCAGACAGAAAATGGCAACCGACTCATCCTCGTCATCCTCATTGAAACTTTGTTCATATAATTGTAGCGGGGTCTCTTCTAAGGCCCAGGACTACGTTACCCAGAACCCCATTCGGGCCGAGGGTGGAGGTTCCACCGCAGAGACTCATGGGAGGGGTTACTTAAGTGGGAGGCGAGGCGGAGCTCGCTCTCTTGGGGACACGGCGCGTCAAGTGACAAGTCATCCTGTGCGGATCAGCTGTGAAGCAAGGCCTGAAGCCTGAGGCCTTGCTTGAAGTCCGAAGAGCCTTCCACCATACTGCGGAGTCTGGGTGGATCCTTACCCGTCGTGATAGGACGTGAGTTGGATCGAGGACTCGATCGGAGGAGACGCTGTGTGCGACACACAGGAGGTGGAAGTCCCAGGCTGGGATCGCGCCTGGAGTGGTGAGCGGGCATCTGCCCATATCAATAGAATGAGTTGTGTTCAGGCCTGTAGACTGCCTAGGCCTGCTGTTCGCTCACCAGTGTTTTCTTGGGGGGTCCGGTAGCGGGACAGAGTTGAAGTATCTACCCCCCCTCCCGTTTTGCCCTGTTATTTCAAGTTAACACCCAATGTGGATTACAAATGGTTATCTCTTTAAGTGCACCAATGAAAGCTGGCCGGTGAAGAAACCTTCCTTTCTTAGGGGAAAGAGACTCTGTTCCATTCTATGTCAGGCCTGACTTAGGGGGGAGTTTAGAAAGTTTCCACGTGGTGGACACTGCGCAGCGCCATATTACTGTGCTGCACCTAGTACATTGATTGATGCAGGGCTCTGCAGGCCCATGTATATGTTGCATGTTATACCTTGAATCCTTCATTACCAGTAAAGCTGATATATATGTTTTATATTCTTGCCTCAGTGTGTTGTCTGACTGTTTAGAGAGTATTAAGTATAATACACCTGAGAGTGATAGGAGTTTAACCCTAGACTGACTGTGCCAGAGTGGGTCGAGTAAGATTGCCGGGGGTTGGCGGTACTGCGTGCAAGGACCGAAATCAAATCAGCGGCTCTCTTAATTGGGGGTAGCGCTACACGTGGGGGCTCGTGAGTCCGGGATCCTGTTGCAGCTAATAGCAGCCAAAAAGTACCAGCATGGACCCACTAGAAGTAGTGAAGTGGTGCGCAGCAACCAACACAGATCCAAATGGGGCAGTGATCATAGAACTCCCAGGGATCTGGCAAGAAGATGCAGTGAAACAGTTAGTGATGTCACTGTCTCCACAACAGAAGGCATGGATAGTGGATGTAAGATCAGAACCTCCTTTGACATATGTACTGGAAAAATGGAAGGATGGAGTCCCAGAAAACTTCAAGAAGCCAAGCATAGAAACGGTGGATAAACAAACTTATAAGTTAATACGCGCCCCACCCAACCTAAAAGATGTAAAGAAAGAAGAGAGTCCCGGGTCGCCGCAGGGCACCCTCAGCACAGAATTATGGCCGGTCCTAGGGGAAATCATAGCGCAATGCAAGAAAGACCCGGCAGATTATCAAATAGCAGGATACCGGAAACTCCGAATGTTTTCAGGAAGGAAACCTGTACCTTCAGGCGAAGAAGGATTTGAGGAGTGGTTAGACGGTGCAACTCAGGCTCTGGAGGAGTGGAAAGTCCCAGACCACAGGAAGAAGCAGAGAATTGCTGAGAGCTTAAAGGGGCCTGCTCTAGAGGCCGTACGCAACCTCAAGATGAGCAAGACAGACTGTACTGCGCAGGACTATCTAGACATTCTGCAGAATGTGTTCGGTGGAACAGAGAAGATCACTGAACTCACCTACCAACTGGAGCATTGTTATCAAAAGGCAGGAGAGAAGCTATCAGAGTTCATGATGCGCCTAGATAAAATACTGCACAAGATGATCTTAAAGAAAGGGATTGACCCGAAGAAGGTGGATGAGGCCCGGGTCCAACAGGTGATGAGAGGATCTCAACCACTGGATCCCATCGCACTGGCGTTACGTACAAGACAGGACGGGAAGAGCCTGGAGTACCCTGACTTGATCCGAGTAGTCAGAGAGGAAGAAGCTATGCTGGAGGAGAAAAAGAGGAGCCAACCAGTTGAGGCGGTGAACCCTCCTCCGGTGATGGTCAGGACGGCCATGACCTTAGAGAGAGACGCAGAGGTGGATACCTTGAAGTCGCAGATGTCCCAAGTGCTGGGAATGTTGACCTCCTTGATGGAAAAGGAGTCAAGGGTACCAGAGAGGGAAAGTCCGAGGAAGGAATTGTTCCCGAATACCTCAGCACCCACATCCCTGGAAAATTGGGGAAATGTGATCTGTTTCAATTGTGGGGGAGCTGGCCATCTTGCCAAAGTATGTGCCAGTCCCAAGAAGAAGAGACTGAATAACCGCAAGCCGCCGGAAAACTTCAACGGGCCTCGGTGAAGGAGTCAACCGGGTTGTCAGGAAAGGCGTTTTTACAATCTGCCTGGCAACAGTGCCGCCAGGAGATTGTCTACACTCCATAGGTCCATTCCGCGCATGCGCATGCACAATAGCGCGATTGGCGGGCGCGCGCGCGTTCACGGGAGCGCGCACGCGCGTTCACGGGAGCGCGCACGCGCGTTCACGGGAGCGCGCGCGGTGACAGCATTTGGCGCCAAACAAGGTATTTAAACTATCTGCATACCTTGCTTCTTGCTGTCTGGTCTACAGCATTCCCGAGACCCCTGCTATTGACTTCTGATTCCTGTACACCTGTTATCTGATCCGGCTTGTCTCTGTTAACCCCGATTGCTGCCCGCCCCGACTTCGGCTTGCTCTGACAACTCTCTTGGTCATCCCTGTACCTAGTCGCCTGCTGGTCCGACCCATCGGTCTGCTCGAACTATAAGGCACCTCCACCTGAACTACAGTGCACCCTGCCTGAAGCCACCGTGCATCTCTGCCTGAATCATAGCGCATCTCTGCCTGAACTACCCTGCACCTGTGCCTGAGCTACAGCACACCTCAGCCTGTACTACAATACACCACCTTGTTTCCGCAGTCTGATCTGGGACTTTTATACATCTGCCTGTTGTCTGCATTCTGATTAGTCCTACTGTGCACCTTCCAGCTATCTTTGGACTGTTCCAGTTTGCCGTGCACCATCTGCTGCCGCAACTACCCAATATCCTGCTTACCTGCCAGGCACTTGTGCCCCCTGTCCTCCTGAGCCTCTGTCTGCTCTATCAGGGGCTCTCGAGCCAGGGGTTTACGAGAGGCCGCTCCCTGCACGTTGGGCTCCCATCACAAGGTACGTGACAGTACCAGACAGCCATGTCGGAGCCTACGCAGGGGGCCTCTCCCATGGAGGAACTATGCCGCCACCTGGACGGACTTACTGCTGCAGTCAGGAGTTTGCAAGAGGGATATACCCGGCTAGAGGAGCGTGTCCAGACCCTGGCTACCTCAGCACCTGTCGCATCAGGTACCTCACCTGCACCGTCGGTTGTCATGTTGCCACCTGAACCCAGGGTCCCTACTCCGGAGAGGTTCTCTGGGGACCGCGGCAAGTACAGGGCCTTTCGTAACGCCTGCGAACTTTTCTTTGCGCTACAGCCCAGGACCTTCTCCCTTGAATCTACCAAGGTGGGCTTTGTCATAGCCCTATTGTCCGGTGAACCTCAGGCCTGGGCACACCGCCTCCTGGAACAGAAAACCACCTGCCTTGACCAACTAAGTACTTTCCTCCAGGCCATGGACCTCCTCTATGAGGACCCTCAACTGGCCGCTACCGCCGAAGCAGCATTATGCTCTCTCCAGCAGGGTCGCAGAGCCGCTGAAGATTACGTATCAGACTTAAGGCGCTGGAGCGCCGATACCAGCTGGAACGACGCCGCCCTGCGACACCAATTCCGGCTGGGACTATCTGAGCCCTTAAAGGACGAGTTGGCCCGGGTCGGTATACCGAACACGCTCGATGCCTTGATCCTTCAAGCTATTCAGATCGACAGGCGACTAAGGGAGCGTAGAGCTGAACGGTCAGTGGGACCATCCCGTCCAGTATGGATGTTGCCACGGGTACCCTATCCTCCTCATTCCGCTTCTTCGACCTCCCCACGTTCCACTACCGATGCCTCTGAACCCATGCAACTGGGGTTGATCCGACCTTCGCTTACTCCGGAGGAGCGCCAGCGACGCCGGGTTCACAACCTCTGCCTCTACTGCGGGGACTCAGGACATTATGTGAGGATGTGCCCCGCTAAACTGCGTAAGTGCCACCTCTCCTCTACTGTCTCGCCTGTTCTGCCTAACCATTCCGCTCACCTGATCGTTTCCATCTCTCTACAGCTCCCAGGAAGGAACATCCGGACTCCCGCCATTATTGACTCCGGTGCCTGCAGCGGCTTCATGGACCTTTCCTTCGCCTTAAAACATCAAGTCCCTTTGAGGCCCAGACCTAAAGAACTCACGGTCCACCTTGCCGACGGATCGGCCATCAGATCAGGACCAGTGACGCAGCATACAATTCCCCTGCGCACAACCACTGCGGACAAGCATCAAGAACTATTGTGCTTGGACATTATAGAATCCCCTCTCTTCCCAATTATCTTGGGGATACCATGGCTAAAAGCTCATAATCCTCAGATCGACTGGAACACTGGAGAGGTTCGCTTTCCATCTCTCTATTGCCGTGAACACTGTTTTCCAGCACCATCCGACACCTCGTCCCCATTACTTTGTCTGGGGAGTGATATGGAGAACCGGCGGCTGGTCCCGGAGGCCTATCACAACTTTCTAGATGTCTTTAGCAAGAAGGGCGCGGAGACTCTACCTCCGCACAGGCCCTACGATTGCCCTATTGACCTTCTTCCGGGGGCAGAGGTCCCTTTTGGAAGAATTTTCCCCTTATCTGAACTAGAGCTTGGAACTCTCAAGACGTATCTGGATGACAACTTAGAGAAGGGATTCATACGTCCCTCCACCTCTCCTGCCGGAGCCGGTATATTCTTCGTAGAAAAGGACCACTCCCTACGCCCCTGTGTGGATTACAGAGCCCTGAATAAAATAACTATTAAAAATAGGTATCCCCTGCCATTAGTACCCAAACTTTTTCAAAGACTTGGGACAGCAGCCATTTTCACTAAATTGGACCTCCGCGGCGCCTACAACTTAGTCCGCATTCGGAGAGGTGATGAAAGGAAAACAGCGTTTCGCACCAGATTCGGGCACTTTGAATAACCTGGTCATGCCCTTCGGGCTATGTAATGCCCCTGCCACGTTCCAACATTTCATAAACGATATTTTTAGAGATTACCTAGATCTATTCGTCGTCATCTACCTAGACGATATCCTGGTCTTCTCTTCCTCCTTAACCGACCATCGTGAACACGTCCTGAAGGTATTGGCCCGACTTCGCCAACATGGTTTGTACGCCAAGCCCGAGAAATGTGCATTCGAACAACAAGATATTCAGTTCCTAGGGCTAATCATTTCGGTAGAGGGTATTAAGATGGACCCTCAGAAGGTCACGGCCATTCTGGATTGGCCAGCCCCCAGCGATAAGAAGGGGATCCAACGCTTCGTGGGCTTTGCGAACTTCTACCGGAAATTCATTAAAGGATTCTCCTCTATCATTGCCCCCATTACCAACTTAACTAAACAAGGTAACCGGTTTCACTGGTCCCCCGAAGCTCAGGCCGCCTTCGCTAACCTTAAGAATCTGTTCATCTCGGCCTCTGTCCTAAAGCACCCTAACCCGGCCTTACCTTACATCTTGGAGGTGGATGCCTCTGAAGTGGCAGTTGGAGCAATACTTTCCCAGAGACAAGGCCCAAAGGCCGCATTGCATCCAGTAGCCTTCTTCTCCCGTAAACTAACAGAGGCCGAGAAAAACTACGACGTCGGGGATAGGGAACTTCTGGCAATAAAGTCCGCACTTGAGGAATGGCGCTACCTCCTGGAAGGAGCAGCACATCCTATCCTGATCTATACCGACCATAAGAACTTGGAATACTTAAAGATTGCCAAGAGACTGAGACCACGCCAGGCCAGGTGGGCACTCTTTTTTTACCCGATTTTCGTTTCACATCACGTACCGACCCGGCTCAAAGAACACCAAACCGGACGCCCTTTCCCGGATGTTTGCCGAACCTAAGGTCCTTTCCCCTCCGGATACCATTCTACCTCCCGGTAACTTCCTCCTGTTACAAGAGGACCTCCTGTCCCAAATCAGACAGGCCTCCTCAGGACCATGCCCAGTTCCTGGCCTTGCCCTACAGTCTAAAGACGGTCTGCTGTGGAACAAGGACAAGATTTTTGTACCTCAACAACTTCGGGTGGCCGTCTTGAAATCCTGTCATGACCACCAGTTAGCCGGCCACTTCGGTGTGTACAAAACTTCCGAACTTCTCCAGCGGACATTCTGGTGGCCACGATTATCCCAAGATTGCAAGCACTATGTGGAATCTTGTACCACCTGCATCCAGAACAAAAACAGCAAAACCAGAGCCTGGGGGTTACTAAAACCACTACCCGTCCCGGAGAGGCCATGGAGGATGATCTCAATGGACTTCATAGTTGAACTACCTCCATCAGAAGACTTTACGACCATCTTTGTAGTGGTGGATAGACTCTCCAAGATGACCCATTTCCTACCCATGAGGGGCATCCCCTCGGCCTCTGAGACTGCAAAGATCTTCATCAGGGAAATAGTAAGGCTGCACGGTGTACCTGCTAACATTACATCTGACCGGGGGGTACAGTTTACATCAAGATTTTGGAGAGCACTATGTAAATCACTGAAGATCGATCTGTTCTTTTCCTCAGCATACCATCCCCAAACCAACGGCCAAACAGAGCGCACCAATCAAACGCTCGAGCAGTACCTGCGCTGCTTTTCAAGCTTCTCCCAGAACGATTGGGCCCCTCTTTTGCCTCTTGCTGAGTTTGCCTACAACAACTCTGTTCATTCTGCCATCAAGCAATCCCCATTTTTCGCAAACTACGGGTTTCACCCATTATTTCTATCTAACAACATGCCCGAATGTCCGGTACCAGCCGCCCAGGAAACTCTAAATTTCTTCTCCACCAACAATAAACTTCTCCAGGAGACCATGACTAAGGCACAAAGCTACAACAAGGAAATTTTCGACAGGAAGAGGAGAGGGGAGCTCAACCTGGCACCTGGGGACCAAGTTTGGCTCTCTACCCTGAATCTAAAATTGGCATGCCCATCCAAGAAGTTGGGCCCTAAATTCGTGGGTCCCTTTCCTATAACAAGGAAGATTAACGAGGTAGCTTACGAATTGAAACTGCCTGAGTCCTTCCGGATCCACCCAGTTTTTCATGTAGCCCTGCTTAGGCCCACGGTCCCCGATCCCTTTACAGATCGGGACACCAATCCCCCCGAACCCGTGCTTATCGATGGAGAAGAGGCATTTGAGGTTGAGTCCATTCTGGGTTGTAGACGAAGACGAAACCAGATCCAATACCTGGTGAAATGGAAGGGTTACGGCCCAGAAGAAAACTCATGGGAGCCAGAGATGAATGTCCACGCGGAAAGGCTAATCAAGGACTTTGAGAGATCTCACCCAGACAAAGTGGCCCAGTTGGGCATCCGGAGGCTGCCCCTTGGGGGGGGCAATGTCAGGAAAGGCGTTTTTACAATCTGCCTGGCAACAGTGCCGCCAGGAGATTGTCTACACTCCATAGGTCCATTCCGCGCATGCGCGTGCACAATAGCGCGATCGGCGTGCGCGGGCGCGCGCGTTCACGGGAGCGCGCGTGCGTTCGCGGGAGCGCGCGCGGTGACAGCATTTGGCGCCAAACAAGGTATTTAAACTATCTGCATACCTTGCTTCTTGCTGTCTGGTCTACAGCGTTCCCGAGACCCCTGCTATTGACTTCTGATTCCTGTACACCTGTTATCTGATCCGGCTTGTCTCTGTTAACCCCGATTGCTGCCCGCCCCGACTTCGGCTTGCTCTGACAACTCTCTTGGTCATCCCTGTACCTAGTCGCCTGCTGGTCCGACCCATCGGTCTGCTCGAACTATAAGGCACCTCCACCTGAACTACAGTGCACCCTGCCTGAAGCCACCGTGCATCTCTGCCTGAATCATAGCACATCTCTGCCTGAACTACCCTGCACCTGTGCCTGAGCTACAGCACACCTCAGCCTGTACTACAATACACCACCTTGTTTCCGCAGTCTGATCTGGGACTTTTATACATCTGCCTGTTGTCTGCATTCTGATTAGTCCTACTGTGCACCTTCCAGCTATCTTTGGACTGTTCCAGTTTGCCGTGCACCATCTGCTGCCGCAACTACCCAATATCCTGCTTACCTGCCAGGGGTTTACGAGAGGCCGCTCCCTGCACGTTGGGCTCCCATCACAAGGTACGTGACACGGGTGCCCATCATCATCAAGGAACTCCATACTAAATAAGAAGCACATGAGAGAAGGGGCTAGAGCCCCACAGAAGAAACCAAGGGTTCCTCAGAAGGAACGTACTCCAAAGAAACACAATAAAGTCCCTCAGCGGGTAGTTACACCCATACAGAGGAGAGAGATCAATGCATACTAGGCTCAGGAGAGACTTAGGTCCAAAGACAAAAAGAGCAAGGAAAGTCAAGCAGGGAAATGCAAAGATCCAAGGAAAGAGACCCCTTTGAAGCAGTACCCAGAGAAACTGGTGGGTCCCTCTCCAATCGTATCCATTCAAGTAGAGGGGATCTACACAAGAGCCCTGTTGGATACTGGAGCGCAGGTGACCCTGTTGTATCGAGACTTCTACGACAGGCACCTAAGTCACCTACCCATTCAGAAGATTGAAAACTTGGAGATATGGGGAATTGGAACAGAAATGTTTCCTTATGATGGCTATCTACCTATATGACTGACGTTTTACCCATCCATAGCAGGGAAGGGGGAAGTGTTCGACACCTTGGCTGTGGTGTGCCCCCGACCACCTGGAGCTAACAGGAGTTCCTTGATAATAGGAACTAACACGGATCTGGTCCGAAGACTTTTGGTCCCGCTAACAAGAAGGAAGAACCTCCCAGTCACGGAGATTCATCTAATGTTGAAGACCGCCTTCCAACGGCTGATCTTAGAGCAAAAGGCCCCGGAAGAGGGGGTAGGAAAGGTCTGGAGACTCGGAAAAAAAGGGATAGTGCTGCAACCTGGTGAAGTAACCTGCTTGAAGGCCACAGTGAAACTTACTTGGGAGCAGCAGGGCCCTTTTGTGATGTTGGAACCCGACCCAAGAGAAGAACCTTCGGGCTTGGAGGTAGTCCCCGAAATGGTCCCGGTGAGGGCCCTGAAGAAGGCCCACTACAAGGTGCCTGTGAGTGTCAGAAACACCACGGATGGCCCCATGGAAGTCCCAGCCAGGCTGTTATTGGGCCGGGTGAGCCCAGCCACACCAGTTGCCTCATCAGATGTTGGGAAGACAGATGGAGAGAGTACAGTGTGGGAGAAGCTTTCCATGGAGAATCCAAACCTGCCCAGGGCTTGGAGAGAGAGAGCCCGGAACCAGTTGACTCGGTGGGAGAGGATCTTCTCACATGATGAGTTTGATGTGGGGTGTGCTAGTAGTGCCACCCATCGAATCTGCCTCCAGGAAGACAAGCCCTTCAGAGAAAGGGTTAGGCGGGTTCCATTGGCAGACCTCGAAGATTTGAGGGAACAGCTTGCTGAGCTCAAGCGAACAGGTGTGATCCAAGAATCTAGAAGTCCATATGCCTCCCCCATAGTAGTGGTCCGGAAGAAGAACGGGTCACTAAGGTTGTGTATTGACTATAGGACCCTCAACAGGAGGACCACTCCGGATCAGTATACCACTCCAAGGATAGAAGATGCCTTGCAGAGCTTGTCCGGAGCCAAGTGGTTCAGTGTTATGGACTTAGAGTGGGTATTATCAGATCCCGATGCACCCGGAAGACAAAGAAAAGACGGCTTTCATAACCCCGGTGGGATTCTTTGAATTCAATCGGATGCCTCAAGGTCTGTCTGGAGCTCCAGCCACATTCCAAAGACTCATGGAGAAGACTGTGGGAGACATGAACCTCATCGAGGTCCTTGTATACTTGGATGACATCATAGTCTTTGGCAGAACTTTGGAGGAACATGAAGAAAGGCTGGAGAAGGTCTTGAAGAGACTGAGTGAAGAAGGACTCAAGCTCTTACCTGAAAAATGCCAATTTTATCAGTCTTCAGTCAACTATCTGGGACATATAGTGTCTGAAAATGGGGTGTCCACAGACCCTGAAAAACTGAAGGCTGTCACCTCCTGGCCAAGACCTACCACCGTAACAGAACTCAGGTTCGTGGAGGGGTTTGCTCGAATAGCGAGACCCTTGAATGAGTTGCTGAAGACGGAGTAGGAAGAGGATGACTCGGGCCCCAGGAAGCCAGGGGAGTCAATCAAGGACCAGTGGACTGAGAAGTGTGAAGGCGCCTTCCAGATGCTGAAAAAGAGCTTGACCACCGCCCCTGTTCTGGCCTATGCAGACCCAAAGAAGCCTTACGAACTCCATGTGGATGCCAGTCATGATGGTCTGGGAGGAGTACTCTACCAGGAACACGAAGGGCAACAGAGACCTGTTGCGTATGTGAGCAGAAGCTTGACCCCCTCTGAAAAGAACTATCCTACCCATAAGTTGGAGTTCCTGGCCCTCAAGTGGGCCTGTAGTAGACAAACTTCGAGATAACCTATATGGGGCAGATTTCACTGTCAAAACGGATAACAACCCCCTTACCTACCTGTTTACCACAGCGAAGCTGGACGCCACAGGACATAGATGGCTGGCGGCATTGTCTGCCTTTAATTTCAGCTTGAAATATAGACCTGGGGCGGGAAACCGAGATGCGGACGCCCTGTCCAGAAGGTCTCATGTTCCCACCCACAGTAGTGAAGACTGGACCCAAGTGGCACCTGACGGGGTGCGGGCCCTTTGCCAAGGGGCTGAACTCCAAGCCAAGGGAGGCTCAAGAGCAGAAGAGATAGGGGTCACTATCGTAGGAGTCCCCAAGCAGTACTGTGGAGCAACCTTACTGGGGAAAGACAACTTACCCAGACTGACCAAAAAGGAGTTGAGATCCGACCAACAGGAAGACCCTATGGGGAGATTGGTCCTAGAAGCATTAGAAAATCAGAACCCAAACATACTCTTACGTCACCCCTCGAAGGAAGCTCGACTATTAAAAAAAGAGTGGAACAGGCTACAGGTGCATCAGGGAGTGGTCTACCGAAGGGGCCTCTCTGATGACCAAGAAGACAAGTGGCAGTTGTTCCTGCCGGAGAAACACAGGGAGGCGGTCATGATCACCTTACATGACAACCATGGTCACCTGGGAGCGGAAAGGACTTTCCAACTTGTTAGAGACCGTTTCTATTGGCCCTGCATGAGGGCTGAAGTTGAGGAATACTGCCATTCATGTGCACAATGCATACAGAGAAAGACTCTGCCCCATCAAGCTGCCCCAATGGGCCATTTACAAAGTGAAGGCCCGCTTGACCTGGTGTGCATTGATTTCCTCTGCCTCGAACCTGACCTGAGGGGACTAGGAAATGTTCTGGTAGTAACCGACCATTTCACCCGGTTTGCACAGGCTTTTCCAGCCAAGGATCAGAAGGCCTCTACTGTGGCCAAAATACTCGTAGAGAAGTACTTTATACATTATGGACTACCACAAAGGCTCCATTCAGATCAGGGGAGGGATTTCGAGAGCAAACTGATACGAAAACTCCTAGATGCCTTAGGGATCAAGAAGACCAGGACTACTCCTTATCATCCTCAAGGTGATGCTCAGCCGGAGAGGTTCAGCCGAACCCTGCTCAATATGCTGGGAACTTTAAGTGGCGAAAAGAAGCAACATTGGAGTAGTCACATAGCGGCCCTTGTGCACGCTTACAACAGCACTGTCAGCGATGCTACTGGATATTCACCTTACAGACTTATGTTCGGGAGAGAAGCAAGATTGCCAGTGGATCTGGCCTACGGCACCTCCATAGATCATTGTTCTGCTGCTTCCCACAAGGGGTATGTAGATAGACTTAGACACAACTTGAAGACGGCTTATGAGCAAGCTCAGGCGGCCTCGGAACAGAGAGGGGCTCGCAACGAGGAATTTCGACCTAAAGGTTAGGATCCAAGACCTACAACCAGGAGACAGAGTGTTATTGCGGAACCTGGGGGTCCCTGGAAAACATAAACTCGCAGATAGATGGAGACCAGAACCTTATGTAATTTGTAGAAAATTACCGGGCCTACCCGTTTACAGACTTAAACCCGAGGGGAAGTTAGGGCCCTTGAAGACTTGGCATCGGAACCACCTACTTCCGCTCGCTGAAGCAGTTCGGTTGCCTTCTAGGATGGATTCTCCTGAACCCATGTCCATTCCGAACACCCCTAGACCCAACACTCGGTCTCAGACCCCTCGGATGGAGGATACAGAAGATTCAGAAATGAGTGAAGACGAGGGAGAGGAAATTGGCTGGCTTTGGCCTTCCCAGGGCCCAACGACTTCTGCTATTGATCTTCCACCTGACGAAGATACCGAGGATCAGACACTGAATGCAGAAGCTATGGAGTTCATTCCATCTAGTCACTGGTCAGATGCTTGGGAGAGTGTCGGTGAACTATCCCCCGAAGAGGACCCAAGGGAAGCCATGTATCTTCCTGCTCCGGAGCCAGATGCTCCTGAATTAGAAGGAACTCCCGAGTTGGTTACAGAAGAAGAATCTGCTCCCACAGAAAGTCCCAGAGGACAGAGGAAGCGGAGGGCAATAAAACCTCCCAGGAGATTAACCTACCCACAAATGGGGAAGAGTGCGGAAGACACTGTATTCAATTCCAGAAGGAGTATGGAAGACCCTGACCCTCCCACTGTTCATTTGGTGGGAGGCAACCCCAGCTCACACTCTGGCACAGTTAGACAGGATGCTGTTGTTAATGTGTCCTGTGGGCAGAGGAGTTCACCGCCTCGTTTCTGGTGGGAATTTCCTCTGCCGACATCATATGGAGAATTGATGGATGTTGTTAAATGTGTAGCTTGAAGTTATGTTATCTTTGGGGACCAAAGAGTTTAAGTGGGGGGAGTGTGTAGCGGGGTCTCTTCTAAGGCCCAGGACTACGTTACCCAGAACCCCATTCGGGCCGAGGGCGGAGGTTCCACCGCAGAGACTCATGGGAGGGGTTACTTAAGTGGGAGGCGAGGCGGAGCTCGCTCTCTTGGGGACATGGCGCGTCAAGTGACAAGTCATCCTGTGCGGATCGGCTGTGAAGCAAGGCCTGAAGCCTGAGGCCTTGCTTGAAGTCCGAAGAGCCTTCCACCATACTGCGGAGTCTGGGTGGATCCTTACCCGTCGTGATAGGACGTGAGTTGGATCGAGGACTCGATCGGAGGAGACGCTGTGTGCGACACACAGGAGGTGGAAGTCCCAGGCTGGGATCGCGCCTGGAGTGGTGAGCGTGCTCCTGCCCATATCAATAGACTGAGTTGTGTTCAGGCCTGTAGACTGCCTAGGCCTGCTGTTCACTCACCAGTGTTTTCTTGGGGGGTCCGGTAGCGGGACAGAGTTGAAGTATCTACCCCCCCCCCGTTTTGCCCTGTTATTTCAAGTTAACACCCAATGTGGATTACAAATGGTTATCTCTTTAAGTGCACCAACGAAAGCTGGCCGGTGAAGAAACCTTCCTTTCTTAGGGGAAAGAGACTCAGTTCCATTCTATGTCAGGCCTGACTTAGGGGGGAGTTTAGAAAGTTTGTGTTACTGCGCCATAGGTGAACGCACGCCATAATAGCTCCGCGTGGTGGACACTGCGCGGCGCCATATTACTGTGCTGCACCTAGTACATTGATTGATGCAGGGCTCTGCAGGCCCATGTATATGTTGCATGTTATACCTTGAATCCTTCATTACCAGTAAAGCTGATATATATGTTTTATATTCTTGCCTCAGTGTGTTGTCTGACTGTTTAGAGAGTATTAAGTATAATACACCTGAGAGTGATAGGAGTTTAACTCTAGACTGACTGTGCCAGAGTGGGTCGAGTAAGATTGCCGGGGGTTGGCGGTACTGCGTGCAGGGCCCGAAATCAAATCAGCGGCTCTCTTAATTGGGGGTAGCGCTACATAATGTTAATGGTATTGAATCGAAGAGGCCAAATTCTATATGCTCTTCACAAATATAGGACATACATTATACTTTTCCAAGAGACTAATTTTAAAGCTAATTGTCCTCTTCCAAGACTAGAGGAGTCTCAATCGCTATTCACAAGCGTTTACCAATATTGCCCTTGGAGTATGTGACCGATCCCAATGGACGGTATCTTTTTCTTAAATTTCGGCTCTGGAAAAAAAGTCTTTACAATTGCCAATCTCTATATTCCAAACCACGATCAAATAACAGCAATTACACAATACATTCATCTTTTGACAGAATTTGCAGACGGTACTATCCTTGTAGGAGGGGACTTTAATATGGTACTAGAACCTCAGCTGGATACCACCTCCCAGCGATCAAAATTTTCCTACAGCCAGCTGAAACATTTAGAAGAGAGTTGTTTTAACATCAATTGCTTGATCTTTGGCATACCTTACCAGTGTTTCTCAACTCCAGTCCTCAAGGCGCCCCAACAGGTCATGTTTTCAGGGTTTCCCTCAGATGATATGGCTGTGGTAATTACTAAGGCAGTGAAACCGATCAAATCACCTGTGCAAAATAATGGAAAGCCTGAAAACATGACCTGTTGGGGCGCCTTGAGGACTGGAGTTGAGAAACACTGCCTTAACCACTTAAGCCTCTGAAGAATTTAACCCCTTCCTGACCAAAGCACTCTTTGCAATTCGGCACTGCGTCGCTTTAACTGACAATTGTGCGGTCGCTTTCTTTTGCGCTATAAACAAAAAAAAGATTTAAAAAAAAAACACAATAGTTTGTACTTTTTGCTATAATAAATATCCCCATTTTTTTTTTAAAAAAAGCAATTTTTTTCTCAGTTTAGGCCGATATGTATTCTTCTACATATTTTTGTTAATAAGCGTATATTGATTGGTTTGCGCAAAAGTTAAAGCGTCTACAAAATAGGGGATAGATTTACGGCATTTTTTTTATAACTTTTTTTTATTAGTAATGGTGGCGACCTGTGATTTTTATCGTGACTGCAACATTATGGCGGACACATCGGACACTTTTGACGCTATTTTGGGACCATTGTCATTTATACAGCGATCAGTGCTATAAAAATGCACTGATTACTGTGTAAATGACACTGGCAGGGAAGGGGTTAAACATTAGGGAGCGATGAAGGGGTTAAGTGTGTCCTAGGGAGTGATTCTAACCATGGGGGGGCTGGGCTACAAGTGACCACTGCTCCCGGGAGCAGTAGATCTCTGTCCTGTCACTAGGCAGAACAGGGAAATGCCCTGTTTACATAGGCATCTCCCCGTTCTGGCTCTCCGTGACACGATCGTGGGCCACCAGCTAACATCGAGTTTGCAGGGCCCGCGGGTACGGTCACGGAGAGTGCGGCTCCTTACAGGGGACGTACAGGTACGTCCATTTGCCCACCGCTGCCATTCTGCCGACATATATCGGCGTGCAGAGGTCGGCAAGTGGTTAATTGGCACTACTGAAGTCGCTCCGACTTTAGAAAAGGTTCTGCACACAGACTTTTTTACTTTTTGCTATATTAATTATCCCAAACATTTTTTTTCCTCAGTTTAGGATGATATGTATTCTTATACATATTTTTGGTAAAAAAAAAAACGCAATAAGCATATATTGATTGGTTTGCGCAAAGGTTATAGCGTCTACAAAATAGGGGATAGATTTACGGCATTTTTTTTAGAACTTTTTTCTTTACTAGTAATGGCGGCGATCTGCGATTTTTATGGGGACTGCGACATTATGGCAGACACTTTGGACACGTTTGACACTATTTTGCGACCATTGTCATTTATACATCGATCAGTGCTATAAAAATGCACTGATTACTGTGTAAATGACACTGGCAGGGAAGGGGTTAACCACAAGGGGGCGAGGAAGGGGTTAAGTGAGTCCTAGGGAGTGATTCTAACTGTGGGGGCGCTGGGCTACAAGTGGCACGACAGTGATCACTGCTCCCGATGACAGGGAACAGTAGATCACTGTCCTGTCACTAGGCAGAACAGGGAAATGCCTTGTTTACATAGGCATCTCCCCGTTCTGCCTCTCCGTGAGACGATCGCGGGCACCCGGCCGACAGAGTCCACGGGATTCACGGGCACGCTCACGGAGTGCCCGCACGACGGCAAATTCAAAGCAACGTACATGTACGTTGCTTTGCGCAGCCGTGCCATTCTGCCGAAGTATATCTACAGGGGGCGGTCGGCAAGTGGTTAAACCCTAAGCATTGGAATTATACATATTATACTTCAGTTCACCAATCCTATAGTAGGCTAGATCAGGGCTCAAAATTTCCTGAGCTACTAGCCAGGCCTCAACGGTTACTCGCCACCAGTGCCCCACTCAATCCCTACCCTACCCTGCCCCGCCCAACCCTGCCCCTAGACACGCCCTCATAAATTATCTCATGACACTTAAATGTTTTATGCAAAAATAAGTTACAAAAATAAATATTAGCAACAACTTTATCAGTGTAGCCTCACCTGTGCCCCTCAATGCAGCCTCACCTGTGCCCCTCAATGCAGCCTCACCTGTGCCCCTCAATGCAGCCTCACCTGTGCCCCTCAATGCAGCCACACTGTGCCCAATATTGCAGCCACACTGTGCCCAATATTGCAGCCACACTGTACCCACTATTGCAGTCTCACTGTGCCCACTATTGCAGCCTCACTGTGCCCACTATTGCAGCCTCACTGTGCCCACTATTGCAGCCTCACTGTGCCCACTATTGCAGCCTCACTGTGCCCACTATTGCAGCCTCACTGTGCCCACTATTGCAGCCTCACTGTGCCCACTATTGCAGCCATACTGTGCCCATTGCAGCCTTAGTGTGCCCATTGCAGCCTCCCCTGGGCAGAGGAATGCATGGCTGGAGGAAGAGAAGAGCCGTGGGATAGCACGCTGTTAACGGCGCTTACATTATAATTGTCTCCGCTCTGCTCGACACAGCCCCGCCTCCTCCTGACCTGCGCCTGTGATAGAACGCCGGTCCAATGCTGCGATGTGTTCTATCTATCTCTGGCATGGGGTCAGGAGGAGGCAGGGTTGTATCGAGCAGAGCGGAGGCAATTATAATGTAAGCGCCGGTAACAGCGCGCTATCCCGCGGCTCTCCTCTTCCTCCATGCTCTCTTCCCCCCGGGTGATCAATGGGAGAACGGCTCCCGATCAACCCCGCCGGCGGTGCACTCCCCCCCCCTCTTCCAGGCAGGCAGCCCAGCTCGCAAGCCCTCATTTTCCACTCGCAAAATGCGAATGGAAAATTTTAGGGCTGGGCTAGATAATTTTTTTGTGGGAGTACACTGTATATTGAAATGGAATCCCCTTATGGATATTGGGTCTTTTATTTGGTGTGATCATTCCCCTCTTTTTTTGACAATATACCCTCCATAGACCCCACGTTCCGACTGGTCCTGGCACTTAAATGAAACTCTTATGTCAGATTCACTTTGTCATCAGGCAATTGTGGCAGCGATTCAAAATTGTATTGCTAACCATGAGCATGACGAGACTCCCTTACCCCTACAATGGGAAGCCTTGTAAGCGGTACTACAAGGATTGTTTATTCAACATGGAGCCCGCCTAAAAGAAGGATCTGTAACTATACAAGCTATTCTGTCCAAGCTTTGAGCTTTGGAGACTTCACATAAAAACTCTCTGACCCCAGAGCTATTGGCTGATATATCTTTCACAAGGTCATCATTACTACAGTCCCTAGTTTCCAAAATTAGATGAAGATAGTGGGAACTCTTTGGATTCGCCTTTCCTACTTGAGGAATTATTGGAAGCGATTACTAATACACCATCAGGTAAAAGTCCTGGTCCCGATGGTTTTACATCGAAATTGTACAAGAGAAAGGGGGTTTTTACCGCTCCAGGTGAGTATTCTCCAACAATCTATGGTCTCAGGAACACCGTGGGTGCCAGCAATGCACGTAGCATATGGAAAGGAAAATAAGAATATGGACAGCAGCACTCCAAAAAACCTTAACGGTCGCCTTTATTGTAAAGGATCGGATAAAATACACCAAAAAATCACAGCATATCTGGGGTAACAGCTGACATGTTTCGCATTGTAATTAGTGCTTACTCGTAGCAAAAATTGTACAAGACTAGGGATGAGCTGAACACCCCCCAGTTCGCCAGTTTGCACCAGAACTTGCGAACAGGCAATAAATTTGTTCGAACATGCGAACACCGTTAGTCTATGGGACTCGAACATGAAAAATCTAAAGTGCTAATTTATAGTGCAAGTTATTGTCATAAAAAGTGTTTGGGGACCCAGGTCCTGCCCCAGGGGACATGTATCAATGCAAAAAAAACATTTTAAAAACTAATAATGCTTAAAGTGAAACAATAAAAGTGAAATATTCCTTTAAATTTCGTACCTAGGGAGTGTGTATAGTATGCCTGTAAAGTAGCGCTTGTTTCCCGTGCTTAGAACTGTCCCTGCACAAAGTGACATTTCTGAAGGAAAAAAAGTCATTTAAAAGCACTCGCGGCTATAATGAATTGTCAGCTCCCGGCAATACAGAGAAAAGTCATTGATAAAAAAAAAAAAAAATGCGTTGGGGTCCCCCCAAATTCAATTACCAGGCCTCAGGTCTGGTATGGATATTAAGGGGAACCCTGCGTCAAATAAAAAAAATGACGTGGGGTTCCCCCCAAATATCCATAACAGACCCTTCAGGTCTGGTACGGATTTTAAGGGGAACTTCACACCAAATGTAAAAAAAAAATGGCGTGGAGTTCCCCCCAAAATCCATACCAGACCCTTTATCCGAGCATGCAACCTGGCAGGCCGCAGGAAAAGAGGGGGGGCGAGAGAGCGCCCCCCCCTCCTGAACTGTACCAGGCCACATGCCCTCAACATGGGGAGGATGCTTTGGGGGTCTGTGACCCCTCAAAGCACCATGTGATGTGTCCCCAGCAGTTTAGGGTTCCCAAAAATGCAGTGTTAGCGGGATCAGCCCAGATACCTGCTAGCACCTGCGTTTTGCCCCTCCGTCCAGCCCAGGCCACCCAAGTGCAGTATCGATCGATCACTGTCACTTACAAAACACAACACACATAACTGCAGCGTTCGCAGAGACAGGCCTGATCCCTGCGACTCCAGTGCTGTAGGAGGTGATTTCACCACCATAGTTAAAAAAAAGAGCATATATGCCAAAGCATGGGGGCAGCAGGGGCGGAGGAGCGGTTTTTCTCCTAATGCCGCGTACATACGGTCGAGATTCTGACGGAGGCTTGTCCGTGGAAAAGTCAGACCGTGTGTACGCAGCATACCTTTTGCGGGAGGATGCCACCATGCTTCAGCATATATAAATGGTGCATGTATGCTCATCATTAGAAGTGGGTGAATGAAGGGAGGTATTCTAATGTGGGCATACCCACCGATCAATCTCTTTTTTTCGTTCAGCCAACAGGCTGCATGAAAAAAAAAGATTACAATACATGTCCAACAAGGACCAGCAACGTACTGGTATGTTGCTGGACTTTGAATGATTATACCAGAATGATGCCTGTGGGTTTAGGTATCATCTTGGTATCATTCTTTTCAGCCAGCGGCCGGCTTTCATGTAAAAGCAATCCTAGCAGCTAATTAGCCTCTGGAGTGCTTTTACAAGCAGTGGGAGGGAATGTCCCCCCCCCTGGATATAAAAAGCGCCATTGGGAAATTGGAAAAGCATTTTATCACACCGATCTTGGTGTGGTCATATGCTTTGAGGGCAGAGGAAAGATCTAGGGTCTAATAGACCCCAGTTTTTTCAAAAAAAGAGTACCTGTCACTACCTATTGCTATCATAGGGGATATTTACATTCCCTGCGATAACAATAAAAATGATAAAAAATAAATAAAAATGAAAGGAACAGTTTAAAAATAAAATAAAAAAGCAAAAAAAATAATAATAATAAAAAAAAAAGCACCCCTGTCCCGCCCTGCTCTTGCGCAAAGGCGAACTCAAGCGTCGGTCTGGCGTCATATGTAAACAGCAATTGCACCATGCATGTGAGGTATCACCACGAAGGTCAGATCGAGGGCAGTAGTTTTAGCAGTAGACCTCCTCTGTAAATCTAATGTGGTATCCTGTAAAGGTTTTAAAAATGTATGTAGATTGTCGCCACTGCGCGTTTGTGCGAAATTTTAAAGCATGTTGTGTTTGGTATCCATGTACTCGGCCTAAGATCATATTTTTTATTTCATCGAACATTTGGGCAACATAGGGTGTAATACTGTGTGGAAAAAAAAATGCAACACCCACCATTTTAATCTGTAGGGCCTTTGCTTTAAAAAAATATATAATGTTTGGGGGTTCAACGTAATGTTCTTGCAAAAAAATATATATATTTTAATGTAAACATAAAGTGCCAGAAAGGTCTTTGTCTTCAAGTGGTTAGAAGAGTGGATGATGTGTGACATAAGCTTCCTAATGTTGTGCATAAAATGCCAGGACAGTTCAAAACCCCCCCAAATGACCCCATTTTGGAAAGTAGACACCCAAAGCTATTTGCTGAGAGGCATGTCTAGTCCATGGAATATTTTATATGTTGACACAAGTTGCGGAAAAAATACAATTTTTTTTTTTTGCACAAAGTTGTCACTAAAGCTTGGGGTGTCTACTTTCCAAAATGGGGTCATTTGGGGGGGGGGGGGGGGTTGTGCCATCTGGGCATTCCATGGCCTCCGAAACTGTGATGAGTGAAATAAAAAATTTGCGCCCTTAGAAATCCTGAAGGTGGTGCTTGGTTTTCGGGGCCCCGTACGTGGCTAGGCTCCCAAAAAGTCCCACACATGTGGTATCCCCATACTCAGGAGAAGCAGCAAAATGTATTTTGGGGTGCAATTCCACATATAACCATGGCATGTGTGAGCAATATATCATTTAGTGACAACTTTTTGTATTTTTTATTTTTTTTGTCATTATTCAATCACTTGGGACAAAAAAAAAAAATATTCAATGGGCTCAACATGCCTCTCAGCAATTTCGTTGGGGTGTCTACTTTCCAAAATGGGGTCATTTGGGGGGGTTTTGTACTGCCCTGCCATTTTAGCACCTCAAGAAATGAGATAGGTAGTCATAAATTAAAAGCTGTGTAAATTCCAGGAATCGTACCCTAGTTTGTAGACACTATAACTTTTGCGCAAACCAATAAATATACGCTTATTGACATTTTTCATTTTTTTTTTACTAAAGACATGTGGCTTAATACATTTTCGCCTAAATGTATGACTGAAATTGAGTTTATTCGATTTTTCTTATAACAAAAAGTAGAAAATATCATTTTTTTTTCAAAATTTTCGGTCTTTTTCCGTTTATATTGCAAAAAAAAAAATCGCAGAGGCAATCAAATACCATTAAAAGAAAGGTCTATTTGTTGGAAGAAAGGGACGCAAATTTTGTTTGGGTACAACATTGCATGACCGCGCAATTACCAGTTAAAGCAGCACAGTGCCAAATTGTAAAAACACCTCTGGTCTTTATGCTGCGTATTGGTCCGGGGCTTAAGTGGTTAATGCATGAAAATATTTTCCTAGCTTTGTTAGCTGCAACTTTTCATTGCATGCTATTTTTAAGCTTGCGATCTACAAGCACCCCAAGACCCTTTTTTATCACTGATTTCCCCAGGGAAGCCACTCCTAATGTGTAATTTGCATGTGTATTTTTGTCATCCAAGTGCATAACCTTGCAATTCCCAATAATAAACCTAATCCGCCATGTAGCTGCCCAACTCCTTTTTTTATCAAGGGCTTCATGTAATGATGCTAGATACTGTGCCTTCTTATATGCGTAGCACTACCCCCGTAGGAGCTTCTGGTTATTTTTGGTCCTGCCGTTACCCCACAGTTCACCGTATCAAAACTTGCTTGGCTCTAAATTGGGCAATGTGCCCACAGATGCATGCACCAGTCACTTAGTCTTTTTCCAATGCTTATTTATTAAACACAATTTGCAGCAGTAGAGGGGTGGAGGGTTAGGGGAATTCAGATACCTTGTGCAGATCACTGAGGAACTTGAGATCCTGGAGACAAGTACACTTTCTTTTTCGTACATCACGGGACACAGAGCGACTTAGTCATTACTAATGGGTTATATAGATTACCTTCAGGTGCTGGCACTGGCCACTTCCAAACCGGAAGTACCCTCCCCTATATAAGCCCCTCCCATCCGGGAGCACCTCAGTTTTTTGCCAGTGTCTAAGGTGTTGGCCAAAGAGTAACATGTGTTTTCACTGGGCTTGCGTACAGGTTATTTTGGGCCTTAGTAAGCTGTTCCGGATCCCACCAAAAAAGCTTCATAGCTAAACGGTCGGTACCCGGGCCTTGCAGCAGAAGAGCAAGGTTTTGCCTGTAACGCCTCCCTTAGGAGGGCTGGACCCTGGGATCCAGAGCTCTGGTCATACCCATGACCAAGATGTTGTCTGTGCAGGGTGCTATACAGGTCCAGGGGAGTGGAATCCTTGGGAACCCGGTCCCTGAAGGTTTAATTACAATGCCTGCCGTGATAGGTGAAGTTTGGGCTTCTGTGGGCCAAACAGAGTCCTGCGGCGGGGATCAGGTAAGTGGGGGCCCCCAGGAACTTGGTTCTATTGGGGGACCCCCAAGCCTAATTTGTCTTTCTGTCTGTTACCTAACGGTATTCCCGCTAATATCTGTGTATGCCTGTAACTACTGAAAATGTAAAATTTTAATAGTAGTCAAGAAAAAAAAAAAGAGGACCGCGGTACCTGTGTTAAACCACTAGAGGCCGCTGTGGTCCATTTTTCTTGTCATGTGGATCTTTGGTTTTTTCTCAAGTCAAAAGATCCAGTTGGTAAGTTTCTCTGTGGGAATCCACTTCCTCTGCCCTGTTGCTGCGCTCATCCACCGCACAGGCCCTCCGGCAAAAAGGGCCCTGGCTCCTAGTCCCTGTTTGGTTTCGAAAAGGGCGCCAATGGCGCACGGGCGCGCGCGCGGGCGCGTGCACGCGCCTCCTATGAAAAAAAAAGGGGCGGGTGGATGACGCTCGATGCGCGCCGCGGCGCTTCTGCGCATGTGCAGGCGTCCCAGCTTGTATAAAGACACAGTACAAGTGTCAGCTGGGTGCAAACAGAGCTAGCAACAAACAGTGGCACACAGAGGCGGTTGATGCAGGCATCCCCATAGAAAGGCACTTTAGTGGACACCAGCTGGTATATAGCCGCAACTGTGTTAGACTATTACCAGCAAAAATTGGTGTATGACGACGGGAATACCTCAGCTTTGTGCTTAAAGGATATGTCGTCCAGACGCTCCGGAAATAAGTCTTCCAGGAAGCCAAAGGGGTCTCCATCGGGCTCTGAGGATATTGGGCATGCTTGTACTGCACCAATCTCCCCTGAGAATTCAGAGGTCAGTAG
Organism: Rana muscosa; assembly: GCA_029206835.1. Classification (NCBI taxonomy): domain Eukaryota; kingdom Metazoa; phylum Chordata; class Amphibia; order Anura; family Ranidae; genus Rana; species Rana muscosa. The sequence continues at coordinate 343,243,853 of CM055123.1, read as the reverse complement.
CCGTAGAAACCCCGCAGGAGTGCCTGGTGCTGCGGCTGTCCCCAGTCCACCTGCTCCTGTATATATAACAGAGGAGGTTTTATCCTCAACTCTGGGAGGATTGGAAGAGAGATTAACAGCATTGATCGCTGCTTCCCTGTCACAGGGAAAGCGCGTCCGATCTCCGTCTCCTCCTTCAGAGTGCCTGTTAGTGGAGGAACAGCCCCACACAGGGATCGACCTACCTGAAGGGGATCAGGATGAGGTTGATTCAGTTATGGAGGAATCAACAGTGGAAGAACCTTTCTCAGCATCTCAGGCTGAAAGATTATGGGTTCAGTCTCTGACTAACATGGTCCGATCAGCATTTAAAATGCCTCTGGCGGAACCACCATCCACTACGGTTTCCTCGCTGGGGTCGCTAAAAGCTCCCCAGGCTGTCTGTTCCTTCCCAATCCACCCTTTATTAGAAGGGCTTATTTACCAGGATTGGGAGCATCCTGATAAAATATTTGCTCCCCCCAAAAGATTTCCGGTGATCTATCCCATGGAGGATAAGTTCATAAAAAAATGGAGGGTCCCTACAGTGGACGCAGCCATCTCTTCTGTGAACAAATCACTGACATGTCCAGTAGATAATGTTCCAATGTTCAAAGACCCAATAGATAAAAAATTGGAGTCTTTACTAAAATCTGCTTTCTCTACAGCAAGTATGGTGACACAACCTGCGGTAGCAGCGATTGGAGTCTGCCAAGCAGTGAAAGATCAGTTGAAACAAGTCTTAAGGGACTTACCAGATCAGCAGGCTCTTGCCCTAGCTGACCTGCCTAGAGCCTTGTGTTTTGCGGTGGACGCCATAAGGGATACAATCCAACAGGCCTCCCGCTTTACGCTGTCTATAGTACATATGCGTAGGCTTCTGTGGCTCAAAAACTGGTCTGCTGAAGCTCCCTGTAAGAAACTGCTGGTTAGCTTCCCATTTCATGGAGAACGCTTATTTGGAGAAGATCTGGACAAATATATCCAGAAAATTTCTGCCGGTAAAAGTTCACTCTTACCGGTTAAGAACAAGAGTAGAAGTCCTTCTTTTAAGAGGCCTACTTCTCCAGTCCCGGGCACATCGGCTGTGAAGCAGTTCCGACGGCCTCCGCGGTCAAATTCAGGGGGCAGAAATCAGGGACAATCACAGGGTAACAAGAAGCCCTGGATTAAGAGAGGTACAAAACCTCCCCCCAAGTCATGAAGCGTTGCCCCCACTCAATCGGGTGGGGGGAAGGCTTCAGTTGTTCACAGAGACCTGGCGGGACACCATCAGAGACAGATGGGTGCTCTCCGCAGTAAGTCTGGGATACAAGCTGGAGTTAAAAGGCACTCCTCCTGCCCAATTTATGAGGTCAAACGTGCCAAGAGATCCCCAGAAGAGAGGATCCCTCCTTCTGGCACTAGAACAACTATTGCTCCAAGGTGTAATCATGAAGGTTCCCCTGGAAGAAAGCGGATTCGGGTTTTACTCGAACCTTTTCACAGTCCCCAAACCGAATGGGGACGTGAGGCCCATATTAAATCTAAAAGGGCTAAACAAGTTCCTAAATATCAGGACTTTTCGGATGGAGTCGATCCGATCGGTGGCCACCGCCCTACAAGGGCAGGAATGGTTAGCCTCGATCGACATAAGGGATGCTTATCTGCATATTCCCATCTTTCCGGCCCACCAGAAATTTCTACGCTTTGCAGTAGAAGGGCGCCATTTTCAGTTCAGAGCCTTACCTTTCGGTCTGGCCACAGCACCACGAGTGTTCACAAAAATTCTGGCCCCACTATTGGCCAATCTAAGAACACAAGGTGTAACGATAATGGCATATCTAGACGACCTGCTACTAATAGACCACTCAGTGGAAAAGCTGGAAGTAGCTATTCACAAGACAATCAAGTATCTGGAATATCACGGTTGGACTATCAACCGGGACAAGTCAGCTCTAAGACCAGTCAAAAGTCTGGAATACTTAGGGCTAAGGCTGGATTCAAATCAGAGAAAGATTTTCTTACCTCCAGAGAAGGTGTCGTCTTTGAGAGATTTGACCCACTTAGTGGGTACAAAAAGAAAAACATCCATACGCCTGTGCATGAGGCTGCTGGGAAAAATGGTGGCTTCATTCGAAGCGGTACTCTACGGTCAATTCCATTCAAGGAATTTGCAAAGGGCCATACTGTCAGCCTGGAACAAAAAAGTTCAGGCTTTAGACTTACCAATGTCCCTGTCCCCTTCCGTTCGCAAGAGCCTCCATTGGTGGTTGGTGCCCCAGAATCTGGAAAGAGGGAAACCCTTCAGTCCGGTTTCTTGGAAGGTGGTCACTACAGATGCCAGCCTGATAGGCTGGGGGGCAGTACTGGAGCAATGGTCTCTTCAGGGCAAGTGGTCAGAAGCAGAAAAGGCCCTGCCCATCAATCTCTTAGAGATACGTGCAGCCCGGTATGCCCTAGTAGCATGGACATCCAAACTCCAAGGGTCCCCTGTCAGAATTCAATCAGACAATGCCACAGCAGTGGCATATATCAATCACCAGGGTGGCACCAGGAGTCGTGCAGCCCAGAGGGAAGCAAATTGCATCCTGGAGTGGGCAGAAAGATATGTCCCAGCCATATCCGCGGTTTTCATCCCAGGAGTGGAAAATTGGAGAGCGGACTTTCTAAGTCGCCAACAATTATGCCCGGGGGAATGGTCTCTTCACCCCGAGGTTTTCCAGGCAATATGCCAGCGGTGGGGAACACCGGATGTAGATCTGCTAGCATCCAGATTCAACGCAAAGGTGGACAGATTTGTGTCTCACACAAGGGATCCCCTAGCTTGCGGCTCGGATGCCCTAGTGTTCCCTTGGGATCAGTTCAAGCTGATATATGCGTTCCCACCGCCACAATTGTTACCGCGATTACTCCGCAGAATCAGGGTAGAAAAGAAACCAGTAATTCTGGTGGCTCCAGCGTGGCCCCGAAGGGCATGGTACGCGGAGATTGTAAAAATGTCAGTGAGGAGTCCTTGGACCCTCCCACATCGTCCGGACCTGCTGTCGCAAGGACCGATATACCACCCTTCCTTACCAGCCCTAGGTTTGACGGCCTGGCTATTGAAGCCCACATTCTGAAAAAGAGAGGGCTCTCTAATTCTGTGGTATCTACCATGATCAATGCCAGGAAGCCGGTATCCAGGCAGATCTATTATAGGATCTGGAAGGCGTACATTACGTGGTGTGAGGCCAAGAAATGGCATCCACGTAAGTACGTGATAGGTAGGATTTTGGACTTCCTACAGTGGGCTGTAGATAGGAAGCTGGCCTTGAGTACTATCAAGGGTCAGATTTCGGCCTTGTCAATATTTTTTCAAAGGCCCTTGGCTTCGCATTCACTAGTCAAAGCTTTCATACAAGGAGTGATGCGTATTAGCCCTCCGGTTAGTATTCCCATATGTCCATGGGACTTAAACCTGGTTCTGTTGGTTCTACAGAAACAACCGTTTGAACCATTGGAACACATTTCCTTGGTTCTTCTCACCAGGAAATTGATTTTCTTAGTAGCCATTTGTTCGGCTAAAAGAGTATCGGAATTAGCCGCCTTGTCCTGTAAGGAGCCATATCTGGTTGTCCATAAGGACAGAATAGTATTACGTCCTCATCCAGCCTTTCTTACTAAGGTGGTATCGAGGTTTCATTTGAACTAAGATGTGGTTCTTCCTTCTTTTTTCCCCAAACCTAGCTCGGTAGAGGAAAAGTTATTGCATTCTTTGGATGTAGTAAGAGCAGTTAAAGCTTATCTTAAAGCCACTGCTCAGATTCGCAGAACGGATACTTTGTTTATTCTGCCGGAAGGCCCCAGAAAGGGTCAGGCAGCATCAAAATCTACTTTAGCCAAGTGGATTCGACAGGTCATAATACAAGCCTATGGCTTGAGAAAGAGACCGCCTCCGTTCAAAGTTAGGGCGCACTCCACAAGAGCAGTTAGAACTTCATGGGCAGTGCATCACCAGGCCTCCCTGGCTCAAGTATGTAAGGCCGCAACATGGTCTTCGGTACACACGTTTACTAGGTTCTACCAGGTAGACGTTAGAAGTCAGGAGGATGTCGCCTTTGGGCGCAGTGTGTTGCAGGCCGCAAAAGATCCTCATGCCTGATGGCGCCCAGCTTATGTATCCCTCCCCTCATTTGGCATTGCTTTGGGACGTCCCATTAGTAATGACTAAGTCGCTCTGTGTCCCGTGATGTACGAAAAAGAAAAAGGGATTTTTATAACAGCTTACCTGTAAAATCCTTTTCTTGGAGTACATCACGGGACACAGAGCTCCCACCCCTCTTTTTGGAACACTTATTGCTTTGCTACAAAACTGAGGTGCTCCCGGATGGGAGGGGCTTATATAGGGGAGGGTACTTCCGGTTTGGAAGTGGCCAGTGCCAGCACCTGAAGGTAATCTATATAACCCATTAGTAATGACTAAGTCGCTCTGTGTCCCGTGATGTACTCCAAGAAAAGGATTTTACAGGTAAGCTGTTATAAAAATCCCTTTTTCTGTCAACGGATCTTGCTCACCCGTATAGGCCTCTCTCACCAGCCTAGCAGCCGGAATGATGCACGGACAAAAGTCTCTGCCACAGATTTGATGATAATAGTAAATGGTTGAACAATCCTCTGCCACAGGATTTGGTAATCAGTAATTGATAGGGATGAACCGAACAACCCGCGGTTAAGTTCGCACCAGAACCTGTGAATGGACCGAAAGTTTGTGCGAACTTTAGAACCCAATTGAATACAATGGACTTGAACGTTCAAAATCAAAAGTGCTAATTATAATGGCTAATATGCAAGTTATTGTCCTAAAAAGGGTTTGGGGACCCGGGTCCTGCCCCAGGGGACATGTATCAATGCAAAAATACGTTTTAAAAATGGCCGTTTTTTTGGGAGCAGTTATTTTAATGATGCATAAAGTGAAAAAAAAAGTGAAATATTCCTTTAAATATCGTACCTGGGACTCCTGGAAGCTGAGAGGGCTTTCCTGACTGACCCCACAACAGATAAAACCTCCAATCTTAAAATGTGCTCTAGAGCCCTTGACCAACTCCACTACGAGAAATCCAAACGAAAACTATTCTTTCAAAGGCAGAGGACGTTTGAACACGGGGAGAAGGCTGGGAAGTTATTAGCCTATTTGGTGCACTGCGAGGAGAGGCCCCCGGTGGTGATTTCACTCCGCTCTCCTGGTGGTGATATGATAACAGACCCTGCACAGGTAACATCAATGTTTCAGGATTCTTTTACCTCTCTATACGCCTCAGGGGCCCCTGACGATCCATCACTTATGGAATCATTCCTGGCCGACTTATCAATCCCCCGACTGACTGAGGATCAGACCAGAGAACTAGAAGCGCCCCTGACGATTGAAGAAGTCACTAGGGTGTTGGCCAAGCTCCCCAGGTCTAAGGCCCCGGGGTCGGATGGCCTACCTGCAGAGTTCTACTCTACATACTCCGAGGTCCTTGCCCCTAGACTCCTCGCACTATACAACTCCATTTTCAATAGCACCGAACTCCCACCCTCCATGACAGAAGCCACTATAGTATTGATCCCCAAACCTGGGAAGGACCCACACCTCCCGGAGTCCTATCACCCGATCTCCCTTCTCCAGGTGGATGTCAAGGTGCTTGCAAAAGTCCTTGCCCTCTGCCTAAACACAGTTATCCTATCACTAATACACGAGGACCAGGCCGGGTTTATGCCAGGGAGAAATACTTCCTTTAACCTGAGGAGGTTGTTCATCAACCTACAAAGGCCACACGACAACCCAGGCTCCAGAGTAATCGTGGCCTTGGACACCGCCAATGCTTTCGATTCGGTAGAATGGAGATACCTATGGGCCTGTCTAGACAGGTTCGGGCTGGGACCCAGGTTTGTAAAATGGGTTCAGCTCCTATACCAGACGCCGGTGGCCAGGGTCCTGGCTAACGGCTGGCCCTCAGGCCAGTTCCCCCTATCTAGAGGAACGAGACAGGGGTGTCCTCTATCGCCACTGCTATATGCGTTGGCGGCAGAGCCCCTCGCCATTGCCATCCGCGCTCACCCTGGAATAGATGGACTTCGAAGAGGGGGGGTTGTAGAAAAAATCAGTACATACGCAGATGACACTCTGTTGTATCTAGATGACTCAGAAGGCTCCCTGCCACAGGCTTTAACTTTAATCGAATGCTTCTGTATATTTTCTGGTCTGCGGATCAACTGGGATAAATCCCAGATACTCCCACTGGATAGTTTCCCACCCCCTAGGGACAGGGCTCTGCTCCCTCTACAGAGGGTGGATGCGATTAAGTATCTGGGAATCCGGACAACCCGTGATCCCATGGACTACATCCATCTCAACATCAGTCCACTATCTGAGATGCTGAAGCGAAAGACACAGGCCTGGGCCCGCCTCCCGTTGGGAGTGATGGGCAGCATAAAACTTGTGAAGATGGTCCTGTTACCTAAAATCCTGTACGTGATTTGGCATTCCCCTGTGTACCTGGTGCTTTGGCATTTCAAAATCCTGGACTCATTCCTCAAACCGTTTATCTGGTGTAAATCGAGACACAAACTTCCGTGGCACAAGTTAAAGAACCCGACTGACCTTGCAGGAATGGCCCTCCCCGACTTCAACACATATTACCTAGCATCCCAACTGTCGCAGATCTTTCATGTGGACAAGGTTGACAGAGGCAGGTTTCTCTGCCTGTGCCCTGCATGGGCGCAACACACACTAGACCCCTTAGTAACGATAGCAGGGGGAGCCCGGAGCGAGGGACGAGAACGCCGGACTCTGACATATCAATACAAAAAGGTGTGGAATATCGCATCAGACAGGCTGCTCATAAAATCCCCGAACCAGTACTCCCCTCTATGGCACAACACGGACCTACCGGAATTTAGCCTAATCCAGGATGGCGGGGTATGGAGCTCTAGGGGAGTGTACTACTTATCTCACATTACATGCAATGGGAGACTTAAGTCTTTCAATGACCTTAAAACAGAGTTCGCCCTTCCGGGTCATATGTACTACAGGTACCTCCAACTTCGCCACGCATATCGAACCCAGTTCCCCCAAGCTGATCTCACCTTAGCAGACAACCCCTTAATGGCAGCAGTTAAATACCCTAACCCCAAAAAACTCATATCCCACTTCTATGTAATGCTGACACTCCCACAGGCAACCGTAGCGGCATATGCGCTAAAATCCAGATGGGAGGGGGAGGTGGGCACACTGGGGGATGATGAGTGGAGTGATGCATTAGATACATGTAAAGCGGCATCTCCCAAGCTGTTGGATCACCTCACACAAATTTATATTACACACAGGGCTTATCTCACTCCGCTCAGAGTCTCCAGGTACAAGAGTGATTTTTCCCCCACTTGTGCAATGTGTGGTCAAGCTACGGGCACTTTTTTTCATTTATTGTGGCGATGTCCCAAGGTCCAGGCCTTCTGGAAGCAGATAGTGAGATTCTTACACGACACCATGGGTTCTCCCATAACACTTCAGCCAAAACCTTGCCTACTGGGTATCTTCCCAGACCCGGACATCAATAAATTTAGCAAAATTTTCCTACACGAAACGCTCTTTCTGGCACGGAAGGTTATAGCCAGAGTCTGGATGAGGCCCAACCCTCCTGCATTCTCACATTGGGTGGCTGAGGTCAATAATAGGATATTTATAACAGCTTACCTGTAAAATCCTTTACTTGGAGTACATCACGGGACACAGAGCGACATAGTCATTACTAATGGGTTATATAGATACCGTCAGGTGCTGGCACTGGCAACTTCCAAAACCGGAAGTACCCTCCCCTTTATAAGCCCCTCCCATCCGGGAGCACCTCAGTTTTGTAGCAAAGCAATAAGTGTCCCCAAAGAGGGGCGGGAGCTCTGTGTCCCGTGATGTACTCCAAGAAAAGGATTTTACAGGTAAGCTGTTATAAAAATCCTATTTTCTTTCTCGTACATCACGGGACACAGAGCGACATAGTCATTACTAATGGGATGTCCTAAAGCAATGCCAAATGAGGGGGGGGATACACCATATATAAGCTGAGCGCTATCAGACATGAGGATATTTTGCGGCCTGCAACACACTGCGCCCAAAGGCGACATCCTCCTGACTTCTAACGTCCACCTGGTAGAACCTAGTAAACGTGTGAACTGAAGACCATGTTGCGGCCTTACAGATTTGAGCCAGGGAGGCCTGGTGATGCACTGCCCATGAAGTCCCAACTGCTCTCGTGGAGTGCGCTCTAACTTTGAACGGAGGCGGTCTCCTTCTCAAGCCATAGGCTTGTATTATGACCTGTCGAATCCACTTGGCTAAAGTAGATTTTGACGCTGCCTGACCCTTTCTGGGGCCTTCCGGCAGAATAAACAAAGTATCCGTTCTGCGAATCTGAGCAGTGGCTTTTAGATAAGCTTTAACTGCTCTTACTACATCCAAAGAATGCAATAACTTTTCCTCTACCGAAGTAGGTTTGGGGAAAAAAGAAGGAAGAACCACATCTTGGTTCAAATGAAACCTCAATACCACCTTAGGAAGAAGGGCTGGATGAGGACGTAACACTACTCTGTCCTTATGGATAACCAGATATGGCTCCTTACAGGACATAGCTGCTAATTCCGACACTCTTTTAGCCGAACAAATGGCTACTAGAAAAATCAATTTCCTGGTAAGAAGAACCAAAGAAATATGCTGTAATGGTTCAAATGGTTGTTTCTGTAGAACCGACAGAACCAAGTTTAGATCCCATGGACATATGGGAATATTAACCGGAGGACTAATACGCATCACTCCTTGTATAAAGGCTTTGACTAGTGAATGCAAAGCCAAGGGCCTTTGAAAAAATATTGACAAGGCCGAAATCTGACCCTTGATAGTACTCAAGGCAAGCTTCCTATCTACAGCCCATTGTAGGAAGTCCAGAATCCTACCTATTACGTATTTACGTGGATGCCATTTCTTGGCCTCACACCAGGCGATGTACGCCTTCCAGATTCTATAGTAGATCTGCCTGGATACCGGCTTCCTGGCATTGATCATGGTAGATACCACAGAATTAGAGAGCCCTCTCTTTTTTAGAATGTGGGCTTCAATAGCCAGGCCGTCAAACCTAGGGCTGGTAAGGAAGGGTGGTATATCGGTCCTTGCGAAAGCAGGTCCGGACGACGTGGGAGAGTCCAAGGACTCCCCACTGACATTTTACAATCTCCGCGTACCACGCCCTTCGGGGCCACGCTGGAGCCACCAGAATCACTGGTTTCTTTTCTACCCTGATTCTGCGGAGTAATCGAGGAAACCATTGTGGCGGTGTGAATGCATATATCAGCTTGAACTGATCCCAAGGGAACATTAGGGCATCCGAGCCGCAAGCTAGGGGATCCCTTGTCCGAGAGACAAACCTGTCCACCTTTGCGTTGAATCTGGATGCTAGAAGATCTACATCCGATGTTCCCCACCGCTGACATATTGTCCAGAAAACCTCGGGGTGAAGGGACCCTTCCTCTGGGCATAATTGCTGGCGACTTAGAAAGTCCGCCTTCCAATTCTCCACTCCTGGAATGAATACCGCAGATATGGCTGGGACATATCTTTCTGCCCATTTCAGGATGTAATTTACTTCCCTCTGGGCTGCACGACTCCTGGTGCCCCCCTGATGATTGATATATGCCACTGCTGTGGCATTGTCTGATTGAATTCTGACAGGGGACCCTTGGAGTTTGGATGTCCATGCTACTAGGGCATACCGGGCTGCTCGTATCTCTAAGAGATTGATGGGCAGGGCCTTTTCTGCATCCGACCATCTGCCCTGGAGAGACTATTGCTCCAGTACAGCTCCCCAGCCTATAAGGCTGGCATCTGTAGTGACCACCTTCCAAGAAATCGGACTGAAGGATTTCCCTTTTTCCAGATTCTGGGGAACCAACCACCAACGGAGGCTCTTGCGAACGGAAGGGGACAAGGACATTGTAAGTCTAGGGCCTGAACTTTTTTGTTCCAGGCTGACAGTATGGCCCCTTGCAAATTCCTTGAATGGAATTGACTGTAGGGTACTGCTTCGAATGATGCCACCATTTTTCCCAGCAGCCTCATGCACAGGCGTATGGACGGCTGTCTTTTTTGTACCCACTAAGTGGATCAAATCTTTCAAAGACAACACCTTTCCTCGAGGCAAGAATATTTTTCTCTGGCCTGAATCCAACCTTAGCCCCAAGTATTCCAGACTTTTGACTGGTTTTTAGGGCTAACTTGTCTCGGTTGATAATCCAACCGTGAGATTCCAGATACTTGATTGTCTTGTGAACGACCACGTCTAGTTTTTTTACTGAGTGGTCTATCAGCAACAAGTCATCTAGATATGCCATTATCATTACACCTTGTGTTCTTAGATTGGCCAATAAAGGGCCAGAATTTTTGTAAACACTCGTGGTGCTGTGGCCAAACCGAAGGGTAAGGCTCTGAACTGAAAATGGCGCCCTTCTACTGCAAAGCGTAGAAATTTTTGGTGGACTGGAAAGATGGGAATGTGCAAATAAGCATCTTTGATGTCGATCGCGGCTAACCAATCCTCCCCTTGTAGGGCAGTGGCCACCGATCGGATCGACTCCATCGGAAAGTCCTGATATACAGGAATTTGTATAGCCCTTTTAGAATTAATATGGGCCTCCCGTCCGCGTTTGCTTCGGGACTGTAAAGAGGTTTGAGTAAAACCCGAACCCTCATTCTTCCAGGGGAACCTCCATAATTACTCCTTGGAGCAATAGTTGTTCTAGTGCCAACAGGAGGGACTCTCTCTTCCGGGGATCCCTTGGCATGTTTGACCTCAAAAATGGGAAGGAGGAGAGTCTTTTAACTCCAAACTGTATCCCAAACATACTGCGGAGAGCACCTATCTGTCTTGATCGTGTCCCGCCAGGTCTCTTGCGAACAACTGGAGTCCTCCCCCCACCCGACTGAGTGGGGGCAACCCTTCAATGAATTTAACTTTTGGGGGAGGTTTTGTACCTCCCCTGACCCAGGGTTTCTCATTACCCTGCTATTGTCCCTGTTTTTTACCCCCGGGAATTGACCGAGGAGGCCGTCGGAACTGTTACACAGCCGATGCCTCAGGGACTGGAGAAGCAGGCCTCTTAAAGAGGGACCTCTAACTCTGTTTTTAACCGGCAAGAGCGTATTTTTACCGCTGGAAATTTTCTGGATATATTTGTCCAGGTTTTCCCTGAATAAGCGTTCACCATGAAATGGGACGCTAACCAGCCATTCTTTACAGGGAGCTTCAGCAGACCAGTTTTTGAGCCATAGAAGCCTACGCATATGTACTATAGACAGCGTAAGGCGGGAGGCCTGATGGACTGAATCCTTTATGGCGTCAACCTCAAAGCCTAAGGCTCTAGGTAGATCAGCTAGGGCAAAGCCTGCTGATCTGTCAAGTCCCTCAAGACCTGTTTCAACTGATCCTTCACTGCTTAGCAGACCCCAATAGCTGCTACTGCTGGTTGTGTCACCAAGCTTGCTGTAGAAAGAAGCAGACTTTCATAAGGACTCCAATCTTTTATCTATTGGGTTCTTGAACATTTGGACATTATCCACTGGACATGTCAGTGATTTATACATACAAGAGATGGCTGCGTCCACTGTAGGGACCTTCCATTTTTTTTTTTTGATGAACTTATCCTCCATGGGATAGACCACCGGAAATCTCTTGGGGGAATAAATATTTTCTCAGGACGTTCCCAATCCTGGTAAATAAGCCCTTTCAGTAAAGGGTGAAGTGGAAAAGAACAGACAGTCTGGGGGCTTCTAGCGACCCCAACGAGGATACAGTAGTGGTTGATGGTTCCGCAAGGTGCATTTTTAAATGCTGATCGGACCATGTTAGTCAGAGACTGAACCCATAATCTTTCAGCTTGAGATGCTGAGAAAAGGTTCCCCCACTGTTGACTCCTCTATAACAGAATCAACCTTATCCTGATCCCCTTCAGGCACATCCCTGTATGGGACTGTTGCTCTGCTAACAGGCACTCTGAAGGAGGAGACGGAGATCGGGCGTGCTTTCCCTGACAGGGAGGCAGCGATCAATGTTGACAATCTCTCTCTAATCCTCCCAGAGCTGAGGAAAAAACCTCCTCTGTTACATACACAGGAGCAGGTGAACTGAGGACAGCCACAGTACCAAGTACCCCTGCGGGGTCTCTACGGTCACTTACCTCTGAACTTCAGGGGAGACTGGTGCAGCAGAAGTATGCCCAAGATCGTCAGAGCCCGATGAGACCCCCTTCGCTTCCTGGAAGATTCAGTTCCGGAGCTTCTGGACGGCATATTCCTAAGCCTAAAGCTGAGGTATTCCAGCCGTAATACACCACTTTTACTGAGAATAGTCTAGCACAATTGCTGCTATATCACAGTTGGTGTCTACTAAAGTGCCTTTCTAGGGGATGCCTGCATCAACCGCCTCTGTGTGCCTTTATATTGTTGCTAGCTCTGTCTGTGCACTTCAACAGCCAGCTATAATGTGCTTTAAAACACGCTGGACGCCCGCACATGCGCAGTAGCGCCGCGGCGCACACCTGAGCGTCATCCACCCGCTCCGCCCCTTTTTCCAGATCGCCTCTATGAATAGAGGCGCGTGCACGCGCGCGGGCACGTGCGCCTTCGGCGCCTTTTTTGAAAACAACAAGGAGCTAGATGGGAGCCAGGGTCCCTTTGCCGCAGGGCCCGGGGATGGATGAGCGCAGCAACAGGGCAGAGGAGACAGCTTCCCAGGAGAGAACATACCAACTGCCTGGATTTGATTCTGGAAGAAAAAAATCCACATTACAAGAAAAAAGAACCATAGCGGCCTCTAGTGTCTAACACAGGTACCGTGGTCTTACTTTTTTTTTTTTTTTTCTTGCCTACTATTAAAATTTTTAAATTTTCTCAGTAGTAACAGGCATACACAGAATATTAGCGGGAATACCTTAGGTAACAGGCAGAAAGACAAAATAGGCTTGGGGGTCCCTCAATAGAGCCAAGTTCCCGAGGGCCCCCACTTACCTTTTCCTCGCCGCAGGACTCTGTTTGGTCCACAGAAGCCCAAACTTCACCTATCACGGCAGGCATTGTAATCAAACCTTCAGGGACCGGGTTCCAAAGGATTCCACTCCCCTGGACCTGTATAGCACCCTGCACAGAAAACATCTTGGTCGTGGGTATGACCAGAGCTCTGGATCCCAGGGTCCAGCTCTCCTAAGAGAAGCATTACAGGCAAAACCTTGCTCTTCTCTGCAAGGCCCGGGTACCGACCGTTTAGCTATGAAGCTTTTTTGGTCGGATCCGGAATAGCTTACTGAGGCCCAAAAGAACCTGTACGCAAGCTCAGTGAAAAACACATGTTTCTTCTTGGCCAACACCTTAGACACTGGCAAAAAACTGAGGTGCTCCCGGATGGGAGGGGCTTATATAGGGGAGGGTACTTCCGGTTTTGGAAGTTGCCAGTGCCAGCACCTGACGGTATCTATATAACCCATTAGTAATGACTATGTCGCTCTGTGTCCCGTGATGTACGAGAAAGAAAAGGTGTTACCATATATGAAACTCATTTACTCTCATAGAGGGTGCCCCTCCAAATACGATAAGGTCTGGGACAGATGGCTCAGGGCTCCCACAACGTGCACTTAGTCTTTCTGTCACCCCAGCAGACAGTAATTAATGGGGGGTGGGGCGTTTGTCGAGATGCAACTTATATACTTTTTATTCTTTGATACAACTGATTATACATGGTACCACCGTATATGTTTTGTTTTACTGTTAACATTCAGGGGGATGCGGTCTGTATACCCCTATAGAGCAAGGCTGTTATTACGTCCGATGTTTACCAAAATCGGCTGCTGTATGTATTATTTTTTCTTATGCTCAATAAAAGCTCTTTGATTAAAAAAAATATATTGTACCTGGGGGATGTCTAAAGTATGCCTGTGAAGTGGCACGTGTTTCCCGTGTTTAGAACTGTCCCTGCACAAAATGACATTTCTAAAGGAAAAAAAGTCATTTAAAACTGCTTGCGGCTTTAATGTAATGTTTGGTCCCAGCAATATGGATGAAAATCATTGAGAAAAATGGCATGGGTACCACCCCCCCCCCCAGCCCACTACCAGCCCCTTTGGATCTTGTATGGATATTAAGGGGAACCCTGCACCCAAAATAAAAAAAAGGCCCTATATACTCTGAACAGCAGATCTGAAGATCTGCTTCCCCAGAGTGTTTTACATGAGATTAGATCGTGCTGACATCTAATTGAGGATCACGATCAGTGTGGCTAAACCAGCTGGCATTCAGTATATGCCTGTTGAGGTCCTCCGTCATAGGGGACCAACTCTTTCTGGCAGAGGTGGCCTAAGGCCTCGCGCTCACAGGGGCCTCGCGGCCGCCTAATTTGCCTGACGGAGGAAGGGGAGAGCCCAGCATCGGGAAGAATGATGGCACAACCTGCGGATGTGCGGGACCAATCTCCTCATGCAAGGACTCTGCACTAAAAATGTAATACTTTTTCCCATTATGAGCGTGAGTGGAGCCTCATGTCTAAGTTTTGCCTAGGGCCTCACAAAGCCTAGAGCCGCCTCTGCTTTCTGGTAAGCAGGACTATTTACTAGTGGTGGTGGATCTCACTTTTTGTTACCAGCCTCTAATGAAGATTTGAACATTTGCTTTGGATATATGCACGGGTGTTCCTTCTTTTTGTATTATATTACATGGACACTTTTTTGAAAATTTGACTTTTTGCTCTCCTTTTTTTCATTAAGTGGACTTTATATTTATTATTGTTGGGTGATCCTTTCACTGTTTGTTTGTTTATTCAGCATGTAACAATTATTTACAATTTTATCACTGATGCACTTTTTTGGTTATTTGATCTCCCAGTGTTTAACCATTTGACTCTTGGTACACAATTCCAAGATTAGCGCAACTATTTATTTTTTCTATTTTTGTACACTGATGTTTGTTTTCAGGTTAGTTGCTGCTTCCCTTACATAGACAATTCAGTCATATGATTTGTCCTAGTTTCCCTAGCGCAGTTTCTTTCCCCCCTTTTTTCAGTATACAGGCAAACAAGACAGGGGCTGTAGGTTTGTTCTTTTTATTTTTTTATAATTCAAATTTTATTAGAAATTTTCTTTACATATAATAAACAAACATATATTACATTTTTAAAGGGCAGGAATGAGCAAAACAAGATGGACACCAAATCCCAGTGATTAGTTAATTTAAAAAGATGGGCTTGAGGTCACATACCTCGGGATTTTTTGAAGGTGTCAAATAATGGCATATAGATTGAAAAACCAAAAGTAATCCAATGACAATAGATAAATGTAAAAATCAATATTTATTATATTAATAAAAAGGAAAATACAATTTTCCTAAAAGTTCATCATATATAACATTTAGAACTGAGTTTAACAACCGTTGAACTTGACATGTTTCGCTCGAAGTTGGAGCTTCTTCAGGAGTAAACCACGGTATAGTAGTACACTATAATGAAATACACAAAATGAACAAAGGAACATCCATGAACTGCATTATACAATACATATATTGGAATATCCCCAAACGAATATAGAGTGACAACAAAATGCAAATTTTAATTGTCACTATTTCAAAGTAGTTATTGATATATACGTCCAATATCGTTAGATCATATAGAATCAGGAAAACATAAATCTAATGAAAATAATTACATAGTATACAGAAATAACAAAATAACAGTAAGCGATGTGGTCAACTAAAGCACCTACCAATAAAATGTTGGAAATAAGGGAGGTATTTTGGCAATTTAAGACTGAAATCTCAGACTGCCCTAAAGCTCCACCTGCGGAGAGGGATGGTCACAGAGGTATTCCATCTAATTGAAAATACAGCCTCACAAATGTTGTTTGTAGAGAGGCGGTGAAGTCAATATTGATAATGATCCTGCCAGAAAATCATAAGGAGAAATTACTAAATTGGGACCTGTAGATGAGTAGAAATTGAAAATAATATGCAGATAATATGCATATTATTTTCAATTAATTTCTACTCATCTATTGACTTCACCGCCTCTCTACAAACAACATTTGTGAGGCTGTATTTTCAATTAGATGGAATACCTATGTGACCATCCCTCTCCGCAGGTGGAGCTTTAGGGCAGTCTGAGATTTCGGTCTTAAATTGCCAAAATACCTCCCTTATTTCCAACATTTTATTGGTAGGTGCTTTAGTTGACCACATCGCTTACTGTTATTTTGTTATTTCAGTATACTATGTAATTATTTTCATTAGATTTATGTTTTCCTGATTCTATATGATCTAACGATATTGGACGTATATATCAATAACTACTTTGAAATAGTGACAATTAAAATTTGCATTTTGTTGTCACTCTATATTCGTTTGGGGATATTCCAATATATGTATTGTATAATGCAGTTCATGGATGTTCCTTTGTTCATTTTGTGTATTTCATTATAGTGTACTACTATACCGTGGTTTACTCCTGAAGAAGCTCCAACTTCGAGCGAAACATGTCGAGTTCAACGGTTGTTAAATGTACTCAGTTCTAAATGTTATATATGATGAACTTTTAGGAAAATTGTATTTTCCTTTTTATTAATATAATAAATATTGATTTTTACATTTATCTATTGTCATTGGATTACTTTTGGTTTTTCAATCTATATGCCATTATTTGACACCTTCAAAAAATCCCGAGGTATGTGACCTCAAGCCCATCTTTTTAAATAAACATATATTACAATTCATATTCTCACATAAACCATATAAAAGGTGGAAATGCCTCCCCACTGCCATTTATTCCCATCTCTCCCGCTCGACCAACGCTGTATCCTGGCCTAGGCCAACAAGGCCCAGGCCTAGGGCAGCACTTTGCAGGGGGGCAGCACGTAAAGAGTCCCCACCGACTTGCGCTACACTGTAAGTGTAGCACCAGTATTAAGGGGCGGACTGGGCTGAGAAGCAAACTGCTTCCGGTATGCAGACATTCGGCATTCCGGCATTCCGCAACTGTAGGGAGACGCTACTTCTAATTTTGACTGTCCTATCATCCTGGACCACAAACCTTCCTCACTGTGCTATATGTTTTCTGCTGCACCATTGGCATGGTTATATCTCCTTAGTCCTCTCCATAAAATTATCAGAAGTTTGTGCTTAGAACTATAGGCAACACTTTTTTTTTTTTCATTTTGGATAAAATAAGGGAGGGGCCCCTGTCAGTTCATTTTTTACCATCCCTGTCCCATTGCAGAGATTTAGGAAGCAATCTATGCAAATTAAGGGAAGAAATCTATGCAAATGAAGGGAATCCAGTGCCCCCCCCCCCCAGGCCCTCAGAACTAGTGTCCCCACTCGAAAGTTTCAGGGCGGGTCTTAAACAAAAAGGGGTGTGGCCTTGACAGGAAGGGGTAGGTCATATTTAAATTAGGGGGTGCACGAGTTTAGTCAGGCCTAGGGCAGCACAAATCCTAAATACACCACTGCGCCCGACGCGTGGAAGAACAAATGAAAAAAAAACACCCCCCCCCTATCTGTTCTATGTGGATTTCATGTGCTCTTACAGCTCAGTCTAATTACTGTGCTCTCCATACTATTGTATTTTAATGAGTTTATATCTATTTATTTAGTGTATAAGTGACCCTTCCCTTCCCCTAAAAAAAAAAACTACCCCTCCTATATTTAGTGTGTATATTGTCTACTCAATATGTTCGGACCATCAGTCCGATCACTATGTTATGTGTATATTACTACTTGCTTAGTATGTAAAGTGACCCTTCCTTCCCTTCCCCTTCCAAAAAATAAATAAAAAAAGTAGGTTTGTTCTTAAGTAGAATCTGTTTGTAATTTGGAACAGGTACATTTTTAAGTGTAGCTCCAGCCAAAAAATCTATTTTTAAGCTTTTTGGAGAACATAGGGAAGGGTTATCACCCCTGTAACATTTGTTTTGCTGTCTGTGCACCTGTTCAGAACATTTCACCTCACTTTCCATCCAAATGACAAATGTTTTTGGAAAAAATCAGTAGAGAGGAGACACCTTTTTCCCATATTAACTCTTACAGGAGAGAATTTCCCTTCCTAGGGGTAGATTTCCTCTCACTTCCTGTTGTTTCTTTCCGTTTGCAAGTAGGAGTCGTTTGTAAGTTGGATGTTTGAAAGAAGGGCCTGCCGTATATACTCTGCAGAAATTTGCCCCTTAAGTGTTGGTGTTGCCACAACACTGTAAGACCTCACAGTTACTCTTGGTGGGTGCTAGAACGCCTTGCTGTGAACTATTATATCAGAAATTGTAATTACATGCCATTGTTGAACAGTGGTAGGAAAAATTGGGCCTTTGGTGGTGGTGCTGGTGCCACAACACTGTAAGCCCTCACAGTTACTCTTAGTGGGTGCAGGAATGGGTCCAGCTGTGAAATATTAGATCAAGATTTGTAATTACATGCCCCTGTAGAACAGGGTCAGAAAAATTGGGCCTTTGGTGGTGATGTTGCCACAACACTGTAACAGTGTTGCCAACCCCCTGAAGTGAAATTTACTGGCAAGGATGCCAAAATTTCTGTACGGCACCAATTTCTTAAAGGCAAAAATAATGAAGATTACTAGCAGAGCCGCATTTTTTACTGACGCTGCCAAAAAGTACCTAAAATTACTGTTTTTAGTGCTAAACAGTGCAAATATCAATATTTGAACTATAAACACACAGCTAATACTAATATCAATGTGTTTAAGTTAAACAAAAGTAAAAAAACATATTTCTCAATTCACATGAAGGTTAGGATACTATAACCCAGCCAGCACAGAGTTCCCTCTTACATCAGAGTCTGCAGAATGCCCCCTTACAGTGCAAGGGAACTCTTATGTAAAGGGGAACGCTGCAGATCATGATGTAAGGGGGAACTCTGATGTGGAGGGGGGCTCTGGTGAATAGAGACCACCTTCCACAGAGTGAATACACTAAGGTAAGGGGGGTACTAATATAAGGGGGAAACCTTTATATTAGTGCCCCCTTACATTATTTTATTCATTCACCTCCTTACATCAGTGACCCCCCCCCCTCAGAATGGCCTGGCGGCACTGTCACTTACCTCCTCTCAGGTTCACAGTGTGGGGCTCAGACGGCTCCAGCTTGGTGGCTCTGATCTCCTCTTCCCAGTCCACACGTCTGTTTCTTCCCGGGCCGTAACCCCCATCCCGGCGGCACTCCCACTCTTGAATCCTTTCTAGGATCCCCTCAGAGACTGTAGACATGACAAGAGATGGTCAGAGGCTGCGGACACACGATACAGGAGGGGGACAGAGACTGCAGACACACTACAGGAGGGGGACAGAGACTGCGGACATATTACAGGAGGGGGACAGAGGCTGCAGGCATACTACAGGAGGGGGACAGAGGCTGCGGACATACTACAGGAGGGGGACAGAGGCTGCGGACATACTACAGGAGGGGGACAGAGGCTGCGGACATTCTACAGGAGGGGGACAGAGACTGCGGACATACTACAGGAGGGGGACAGAGGCTGCAGACATACTACAGGAGGGGGACAGAGGCTGCGGACATACTACAGGAGGGGGACAGAGACTGCGGACATACTACAGGAGGGGACAGAGGCTGCGGACATACTACAGGAGGGGGACAGAGGCTGCGGACATACTACAGGAGGTGCCGGTGGAGACAGGCTGTGGACATGATGGTGCCCTCCTCACCCCCTCAATGTAGCCTCCTCCTCTGTCCACCACCATATTACTTCTGCACATCATCAGTGTGCTGTTTCCTCCTCCTGTGCCCCTTTCACCACTCCACAGGTCAGGGCAGCACTGTGCTGCCCTGACCTGTGAAGAGGTGAAAGGGACACAGGAACCAGAGGAGGACACAGCACACTGATGATGCTGTCCCCTTGTATCCCCCCAGTTTCACTGACCTCGAGTCCGTCCTCCTCACCCCTGGCTGGGCCCTGTCAGTGCTCCGAGTCCTCCACCGACCACCTATGATGAGTGCATGGCATGCACTCACTGCAGGTGTCCCGCCGCTGTGGCCTTTTCAAAAATGGCGCCAGTGGCGCCATCACGTTACTGCGTGTGCACCGCCCGGCCGAGCGCGAACAGGTTTCCCTGAGCTCGGCCGGCACATTCGGAACGGCGCATGCGCAGTTGTATGGCCGGCTCGCGGCCATCTTTTTTATGGGCACCGGTGCACATAAACGGACTTTAACGTGCAGCCCGAAAAAGGGGTTAAATCGCGGGCTGTACGTAAAAAGACGTACGGTTGGCAACACTGCACTGTAAGCCCTCACAGGTACTCTTGGTGGGCACAGGAATGGGCCCCACTGTGAATTATTAGATCAAGAATTGTAATTACATGCCCCTGTTAAACAGGGGCAGAAAAACTGGGCCTTAAGCACTGGTGCTGGTGCCACAACACTGCAACCCCACACAGAACTAAAGTTAAAGCAGTAATTTTATTTTAAATGATCACCAATAGAACCGGGGATCCGGCAGGATCACTGATTTCCCTCGCTTATCTAAGGTGGTAAATCAGTGGTCTGCGGATGACCACCTTATCAGCATAAATGTGCCGGCCATAGTTCCACTGTAGCAAGCATCCTTTGAAAACGCTCATTCATAGTAAAAGAGTATCCAACTTTCCTGAAAGGTTTTTGCACAGACAGGTGATCCCAAACAGCTTTACTGTACCACTGCTCTCGTTTGGATTTGATTTCCTGCATGAGCTCTTTGGAGACATAAGGGAATTCCAGACCATACTCTGCAGCAACTTTCTTAATGAGTACCCTTTGCAAACGGGCACGTTTTGGCAGAGCTCTAGTGCTTCCCAGTCCAGGCAGCACACATGAGTTTGGTGACTTCCGCACCATTGATCTGGCAGAGAACTTCTCAGATTCAATCGGGCTGGTAGGGTCTGACAAAGTCTCTCTAATACTGCTGGGGGGGTTCATCACTGGGTGATGTCTTCCCCGAATCTAGTGCTGCCCATTCTGAGAAGGTACAAGCCGAGGCAACATCATCACCATTGGCCCATAATAGTTCCTGTGACATAGTCTCAAATAAGTCATCATCCCCAGAAACATCTGACAGGGAGTCTAACTCCGAATCCCTTAATTCCTCCGACGTCAAGTATTTATATAAAGTCCCAGACATGTTTTCCCCTGATCTCTCACTCGTTCCTGTCGTGGATTTTCCAGGGGTCAGGCCTTCCTCTGGCTCTGGTTCAGGTAGTCTTTGGGGTAGTCCTCGACCGCCGGAGGCTTTCACATATCCCACCTTCCTTTGGACAGGTGCAGTGGAGGCGGTAACAGAAACGATGACCGCTGATGACTCTTTGGTGACAGTAACAGCGACATCTCCCTCAGGAACACTCACCGCAGCAGACGTGGTGTGCGTAGATTTCACCGCAGGAGCGAGGGCAGCAGCTTCCACCGTAGCAATACCCGTGGCCCAGTCAACTCGGTAGGCACGGGGTGACATGGTAGGTTGCTCCACTGCGAACAGGTACTCCCCGCAATGCAGGCACCGGACAAATGGACGGGGATGTATGGCCAGTCTCTCTCACTTTGGGCATATCATACCCAGCGCTTCAATGTCTGCAATGGTGTACAGCACGAACCGCCTATGCAGTTTCAGGCGGATTCCGGTATCCGTCAGCGGGTCAGCTTGGCATTTGCAGCGGGGCTAGTAGGAAGCATCTTAGGCCCCATTGCAGATTGGATCAGCGAAAATGAAGACATGGCTGCACTCTGATCTTCTCAGTGTAACTATGCAGCTTCTTCTCTTCAGCGCCAGACACACACACGCGTCTCACGCAGCAGCAGGCGGGATCTCCTCCTACTTGTTCAGGTAGCTCCCGGGCTTTCTTGGCACCGCCCGTAGCCTACGCACCTAGAAAGTGATTCACTCTTACCCCTTATCGTCCCGTAACAAGTAACACAGTCCAGGGCCCTCTTTAACGTAGACTCTGTGAATGTCTTTACTTGAGTTGTTAGGGGCAACGGCAAATCCCGGATTACGAACCCCCACATGTAGCACTACCCCCGTAGGAGCTGCTGGTTATTTTTGGTCCTGCCGTTACCCCACAGTTCACTGTATCAAAACTTGCTTGGCTCTAAATTGGGCAATGTGCCCACAGATGCATGCACCAGTCACTTAGTCTTTTTCCAATGCTTATTTATTAGACACAACTTGCAGCAGTAGAGGGATGGAGGGTTAGGGGAATTCAGATACCTTGTGCAGATCACTGAGGAAATTGAGATCCTGGAGACAAGTACACTTACTGTCAACGGATCTTGCTCACCTGGATAGGCCAGGATAGGCCTCTCTCTCCGGCCTAGCAGCCGGAATGATGCACGGACGAAAGTCTCTGCCACAGACTTGATGATAATAGTAAACGGTTGAACAATCCTCTGCCACAGGATTTAGTAATCGTAATTGATAAAGCGGACACAGCTACACAGTACCAAAGTCCTTTAAGCCATCCGGCAGTACTGTGAGGTAGATTGGTTAGGATGCATCCTCCAATGGAGTCACCAGGCTCTTTTTGAGATGCCAGCCTTTTGCTCGGTCCTCTCCAAGAAGAGTCCTCCCCTGAATCTTCCAATTGCTCGGCTTCTTCTCGCAGGCAAGACAGCACAGGACCATCCCTGAACCAGAAGGCCCCAGACAGACTTCCGGGCCTACTTGCAGTAACATAGCCTTGGGCCAGCAGGGCCCCGAGGCAGAAGAGGAGTTGTCACATACCTTAGGCCAGGTGGACCATGAGGTCAGAGAGAGAGAGAGAAAAATGGCGTCTGCCCCTTAAGTATCCTCTCCCAGAATGCACAGCAGTAAAACACTCCCACTGGGCTGTTTCTGGGAAAGGGACACTCAATACACTTCAGCCTGTTGCACTTCCAACACTGGCCCGTGGTGACAACGACACCTACCGGCAACAGTAGGCAATGCTCCCAACACAACCAAAGCTGGAGCAGAGGCTAATTTAGCCATAAACATTACATTCTGAACTATGTACAATTCAGATGACCCACTAAATTTACATGATAGCGCCTGGTCAACAGGAGCAGGGCGCTACATAAGTAAAATATGTTTTGAGAATAATGAAGGCCTCTTGAGCCCCTTTAGGGAAAGAGCGCTTTGACTGATGGGGGCACCTACATGCCAGCATTCCCTCCCTCATCCCGTGAAGCCACTGCTGAGCCGGATGCTGGCTCTTCCCCTCCTAGGAGGCCCAGAGCATCTGCCCCGTCGCTGCAGGGGTTCTGCCTGTTTTTCAGGACACCTGTGAACGGTTTGCCATTCCACTGTCAGCTGACAAGACCAAGGGCCCCGTGACAGTTTTAGCCTTTTTGGGCATAGAAATAGACACGGTGGTGATGATTTTTCGGCTGCCCAGCAACAAGCTGGCCAGGCTCCTCTCCCTGGTCTGCTTGGCAAAAGGGGCCAAAAAACTGCAGTTGAAACAGCTTTGTCCTTGCTGGGTCACTTGGTCTTTGCCTGTAGAGTCATCCGCATGGGAGGGCTTTCTGTAGACGCTTGGCGTGGGCCATAAAGGGGGTGGCTGCCCCCCACCATTATGTCCGTATCACCAAGCCCATGCGAGACGACTTGGGGATATGGCTATCCTTTCTCCAGTCCTACAATAGCCAGTCTTGTTGGCTGCGTGAGGGGGGAGGCACCAAACTCACAGCTGGAGCTATACACTGATGCGGCAGGCTCCTGTGGTTTTGGTGCCTTTTTTCCGAAGGTAGGGGTCTGACGAGTTTTGGCCCGCCTCATGGGCCCGCATGGATTTGTTGTGCAACCTCACCCTGCTGGAGCTTATTCCGATTGTTGTCACCATTGAGCTGTGGGGCGAACGGTTGCGTAATCACCAAGTGGTGTTCTGGTCCGATAACATGAGCGTGGTGCAGGTGGTTAACCAACAGTCAGCTAGATCCCCTCCGGTCGTAATCGTTACTGCGTTTTTTGGTTCTGAAATGCCTGCAGTTTAACATTTGTTTTAGAGCTAGGCATGTTCCTGGGACTGATAACGATATCGCTGATGCTCTCTCTCGTTTACAGCTCGATCGCTTTCGCCCCCTTGCCCCATAGGCTTCCATGGAGGGCCTCCCCTGTCCGGCCTACTTGTGGAACCTCGTTTCCGATGTTTGCTAGGCCTCCTCTGGCTGTCCGTGCACGTGGGCGTCATAATGTCAAGTGTGGGACGAATGGGTCCAAGTGTCGGGTGATGAGTTTTTTATCTCGTCTCAACATGACAGACGCATGGCTTTGTTTTCTTACCTTGTTTATTTGCTACAGAAAGGTTCTTCGGGTTCCGCGGTTTTGTCGTCTATGTCTGCATTGTCCTTTTGGTTTCAGCTCCTTGGGTGGGAAGACATCACAAAAGCGTTTCCGGTTCGACAGGTCCTGCGGGGCTGGAGACGTTCTACCCATTCCCCCAATTCCCAGCGCTCGGTTTCCCTTCATATCCTTTTCGGTATCCTTTCCCTGTTGCCGTCCATGTGCTCCTCTACATTTGAGACCCTTCTTTTTCAAGTGGCCTTGTCTTGGGCGTTTTTTGGTGCCTTTCGCATCAGCAAATTAGTTTCCAAACCCACGTCCTCGGCGGGCGGCGTTCTGACGGAGGATGTATCCTTCTCTGAGCGCTGCGTGTCAGTGTTGTGTACCTCGAAAACCGGTAGCTTTGTCAAGGGGAAAAGGGTAATTCTGTACCCTTGTGGGGGACACTTTTTTCCTGTTTCGCTACCCTCCCCCTTCATGTCCACACGCCCCCCCGTCCCCCACCTTCTTCGTTCATGCTGATTCCTCCTCCCTGAGCAGGTTCCAATTTTTGCGGGTATTCCGTCGTTGCCTTTAGAAACTGGACCTCCCTTTGCATGATTTTGCGACCCACTCTTTTTGCATCTGTGCTGCTACCTCTGCTTCTGGTATGGGTTTCTCTGATACGGAACTCCAGCATCTGGGTAGGTGGGAATAGTCTTGTATTTCTTTGTACGTCTGCCCATACCTGCTGTTTTAAGTTTCAGGTTGTTACCCGGCTCTAATCTGGGTAGTTGAAGATTCCTTCATTTACTGGGCCTCTCGTCGGTTGGAAGTTCAGAGCTACGGTAAGAATTTGGGTTTCACCTATGATCTCGCTAGGATCCGCTGGCTTGGGCTCCGTGGGTTACGCTGGCCTCAGGTCCTTCTGGAGTGTTTTCACCTTCGTGCTCATGTTTCTGGCCCCATCATCTTGATACTTCATGCTGGAGGGAATGACGTGGGTTATACACATTCCGTGGACTTAATCTTCAGTGTTATGCAGCAAATACCAACTTGGTTCTCACCTGGTCTGAAATCATGCCTTGCTTGCTATGGGCCCGGGAGATACCTGGCCCCCACCTAGAACGCTTCCGTCACTAGGTTAACATCCAGGTCGCCAAGTTTGTTCGGCAGATCAGGGTTTTTTTTATCGGGCACAAGAATTGCTAATGATGATCTGCTGAGATCAGATGGCGTTCACCTTAATGATATCTGATTGGATATCTTTAACCTTGGCCTTCAGTGTGGCGTGGAACAGGCGCTGGCTGTGGTGGGGAGCCCGTCAGTTATCCACTGATGGACGAATGGCGGTTTCTTGACCTTGCCAGCATAAAAGTGGCTGTAATGGTAATGGGCTATGCTCTTGATGGACATTGGAAGTAGGCGGCCTGTCCAGCACTTATGGCAAGGACAGGCCCCCCTTTGAATTGCGTGCTCACAGTACAACTGTGACTGGCACCGGTTTAAAAGTGTTCACGTGTTATGTGTTGGATTTGAAATAAAGCTGTGGTCTTGCCCTTTTCAACCTAATGGTTGTAAGTGTGTTTATTTAATGGGGTGAGGGTTTCTATCCATTTGTTACATTTAATTTGTATCTGGGCCCATTGCGCCTCAGCAGTCATGCACTAGGCTGGTGCGCCCTTTGTTTGTTTTTTATGGTTGCAATGTATCCAGACTTCCTCAGTCTTGAGAGGGAAGCAAAGCATGGCATGTCTGTGACAGCCAGGATACGAATACAGAAATAAGAGTCAATTGCCTCTGGGAACCACTTTTGAGCGCTGGAGTTTGTGCATTTGTTTGTTAGCTTGGACCACTATTCTCTTTACCTGTTCATTGTCAGGTCACCTGTGGCCAGATGACAGATGCACACCATAGGGGGACAGGAGTGCACCACAAGATAGTGAACCCTATGGCTGACTGCTGCGGATAGGAAACTGGGTGGTTGTGGAAAGTGGGACCAGAGGAGCACACCCGGGATCCTACAGGAAGCTAGAGCCAAGATTCCCCAGGGCGCGGAGTCTAAGACCCAGCAGGTCTTCTCCAGAGCCTCTAGTGGTGAGGATGTTGCGCTGCAGCTATGTCCAGGTCGCGGCCCCTAGAGTCTCCTAGCTCACGCCCCGCAGGGTAAGGGGGAAAGAGGGGAAGCAGCAGCGCAAGATACAAGAATAGCGAAGGACAATCCGAAGGTCAAGGGTCACAAGCAGAAAAGGATAATGAAGGACAAGCCGAAAGTCAAAGGTCACAAGCAGACAGGGATAGTCAGGAACAAGCCAATAACGTAACAGAGAGACAGACGTAGCACACGGCAGGCAGGAACCCAAACACACGATGCATAAACAAACACGTTGATCAGCAAAGTAGGCTTGCAGTGCACAGGTTAATTTAGTGTTCTGTGATAGGGCCTGGGGTGGAGTCAGGCTGGGAGGAGATTATAAAGGAAGCCAGGTGAAAGGGTCTGGCCTCTAAGATGAACACATGAGGAGGAAAGGTAAGATGGCAGACAGACATTAATGCATATCCATGACAGTACCCTCCCCCTTACGAGGCCTCCCCCTTCCCCGCCTGGCCCCAGATTTAGAGGGAAACTTCAGATGAAACTCCTTTAACAGACAAGGTGCAAAGACCTCAGATGCAGCGATCCAAGACCTCTCCTCAGGACCAAACCCCTTCCAATGAACGAGGTACTGAAGAACGCCTTTACAGAGTCGGGAGTCCAGAATTTGACTGACCTCGTACTCCTGATTATTCTCAGAGACAGGCGCCACGGTAGGGGGAGGACGAGAGAATTTATTGAGGACTAAAGGCTTTAGAAGAGCAACATGGAAGGAGTTAGTGATTTTAAGGCTCTTAGGAATCTGGAGTTTGAAACAAACCGGATTCAGTTTAGCAGTTACAGTGTATGGACCAATGAATCGTGGAGCAAACTTCAGAGAAGGAACTCGGAGCTTGATGTTCCTGGTGGAGAGCCAGACTTTGTCCCCTGGCTGAAGAGAAGGCGGTTTACGCCTGCGGGGTTGGCAAAGCCTTTGAATTTTTCAGCAGCTGCCCGGAGGGAATCATGAACGTCACCCCAAACGGAATTGAGAGACTCCTGAACCAAAGCCAAAGCTGGAATATCTGGAGAACAGATCATGGGAAGAGGAAGTTGAGGGTGTTTTCCATAAACTGTGAAAAAGGGTGTCTTCTGCGAACTGGTATTCACATGATTGTTATGGGAGAATTCTGCCCACGGGAGTAGAGAGGACCAATCGTCATGGTGAGAAGACACAAAGGTGCGAAGAAAGACCTCTAACTTCTGATTAACCCTCTCAGTCTGTCCATTGGATTGAGGATGGTAAGAAGAGGAAAAATCCAAGACAATATTGAGGGATTTGCAAAAGGCTCTCCAAAAAACGAGACGTGATTTGGACTCCCCTGTCGGAAACAATATGAGAATGAACCCCATGGAGGTGGAAAATTTCTCGAATGAAAATGGGAACTAAGGCAGGGGCAGAAGGAAGACCAGGAAGAGGAACAAAATGAGCCATCTTGGAGAACCAATCGATTACCACCCAAATGACTGTATTATTCTCAGACAGTGGGAGGTCGGTGATAAAATCCATGGCAATATGAGCCCAGGGCTCCTTAGGAATGGGCAAGGGCATGAGGAGACCAGCAGGAGCTTGTGTGGAGGATTTGGACTGAGCACCGACATGACAAGCCTTAACGTAGTCTTTGACGTCTGAGCGGAGATTAGGCCACCAGTAGTGACGACTGATGAGTAAGAAGGATCGGAGGAATCCAGAATGACCTGCCACCTTGGAATCATGTCCCCAACAAAGGATCTTAGCTCTTAGCTCAGTAGGGACAAAGGTCTTACCAGGTGGAATTTTTGACTTCAGGGTGGTAGAGTGGGCAACAATGCACGAGGTTGGAATGATCGGCTCAGGTTCAGGGGCGGACTCCTCGTCCAAAGTGTCAAATGACCTAGAGAGCGCATCAGCCCGACCGTTGCAGGAACCAGGTTTTTAGGTAATCGTGAAATTAAAACGGGCAAAGAAGAGACTCCACCTGGCCTGTCTAGGATTCAGACGTTTAGCATTCTGTAGATACTGTAAATTCTTGTGATCAGTAAAGATCGTTATGGAGTGAGAGGAGTGGCGTAATCTCTTGGAGGGTTCCCCTAACGCTAATTTAATTGCGAGAAGTTCCTGATCACCGATGGCATAATTCCTCTCTGCCTGAGAATTTTTTTCGGAGAAGAACGCACATGGTTGACGTCTCTTCTCAAAGAATTGAAGAAGCACAGCTCCCACCCCCATTGAGGAAGCGTCCACTTCAATAAAAAATGCATTCCCAGGATTTGGTCTCCTCAAGAGGGGACCAGAAACAAAGACCTGTTTCAGGTGGTGAAATGCAGAGACAGCTTCGGGAGGCCAGTCTTTGGCATTCACACCCTTCTTGGTCAAAGCGATAATAGGCGCGGCAATGGAAGAGTAATTCCTTATGAACTGCCTATAATAATTTGTGAAGCCAAGAAAGCGTTGTGTGGCCTTGAGGCTAGCAGGAAGAGGCCAGTTGGTAATAGCCAAGACCTTCCCAGGATCCATACGGAGACCCGAACATGAGACAAAGCACCCCAGAAACAGGACCTCAGAACATTCAAAGGAACATTTCTCCAGCTTGGCATAGAGATTGTTCTCTCTAAGATGCTGAAGTACAGTGCAGACATGGTTTCTGTGGACGAGCAGATTTTCAGAAAAGATCAGAATGTCATCCAGATAGATGACAACAAACTGGTACAGCAGATCTCTGAAGATTTCATTGACAAAGTTTTGAAACACGGCTGGAGCATTACACAGACCAAAAGGCATCACCAGGTATTCGTAATGCCCGTCTCTAGTCTTGAATGCAGTCTTCCATTCGTCACCCTCCCATATTCGAATGAGATTGTACGCGCCTCTGAGATCCAACTTGGTGAAAATGGAGGCACCCTTCAACCTATCGAATAGCTCAGATATTAAGGGTAAGGGGTATCGATTTTTAATAGTAACCGCATTTAAACCTCGATAGTCGATGCAGGGTCTTAAGGTACCATCCTTTTTGGCAACAAAAAAGAACCCTGCCCCTGCAGGCGATGAGGATTTCCGGATGAAACCTCTCTCCAGATTCTCTGCGACATACTCAGACATGGCCTGGGTCTCTGGGATGGACAGAGGGTAGGTACGACCCCTGGGCAGAGTTGCTCTGGGGACAAGGTCAATAGCACAGTCAAAAGACCTGTGGGGAGGAAGCACCTCAGCTGATTTCTTACAGAACACATCCCGGTAATCGCTGTATGCAGCGGGAAGATCAGAAGAAACAGAAGTGGCAGCAACCAGAAGACTCTCCTTGGGGGCCACCTTGAGAAGACACGACGAGAAACATGAGGAACCCCAGGCCAGGATCTGCCCAGAGACCCAGTCCACATATGGAGAGTGGAGCTGTAGCCAAGGAAGGCCCAATACAATGGGGGTAGAGGCCTTGGGTAGAATGAGAAATGATATCCACTCCTGGTGGAGAATCCCTACCGACATCCTAATGGGTAGCGTCTGGAAGCGAATAGGGCCCCCTGGGAGAACAGTGCCATCAATTGCCGAGACTACCAAAGGGGTAGTGAGAGGTGAAAGGGTAAGCTTCATAGAAGAAGCAGTTCTCCAATCCATAAAATTGCCGGCACCCCCGGAATCCAGATATGCAAGGGTTGACTGAGGAGAAGTGCCTACATGAAGGAACACCGTCAGGAGAAGGTGAGAAGGTGGTTTCTGGGTCCAATACTACACCTTCCAAATGTATTAGACCCGAGCGTTTCCCGGACGAAGCGAGCAGGAGTCACGAAAATTACCCTTGCCCCCACAATAGAGGCACAAGCCCAGAGTTCTGCGCCTAGCACGTTCTTCGGGGGTTAGTCTGGTCTGGCCCAGATGCATAGGTACCTCAGCAGGCAGAAGATGCTCCACGGGACGAAGGGAGCGGAGCTCAGACTGGCTAGGACCCAGAGAGTGCTGGCGTCTTTTTTCTAGGGATCTCTCCTGAAAACGAATGTCGATCTGATTGCACAAAGAAATTACATCGTCCAGACCGACGGGAATGGCTCTTCCCGCTAATTCATCTTTCACTCGGTCAGAGAGGCCATGTAAAAAGGTAGCGACCAGGGCCTCATTATTCCAGCTCAATTCAGCTGTGTGGATACGGAACTGAAGAGCATATTGTCCCACTGAACTAGATTCTTGGCGAAGACGTAAGAAGGCACTAGCCGCTGAAGAAGCCCGAGCCGGCTCCTCGAAGATATTACGAAAGAGCTTCAAGAAGTCGGACAGGCTGGAAACCATGGGATCATTCTTCTCCCACAGGGGGGCAGCTCAGGCTAAAGCTTCACCGGAGAGGAGGGAAATGATATAGGCTACCTTTTGAGTTTTGAGGCTGAAGCTCAAAATGAATCGTACATTGGCTGAGAAACCCCCTGCAGGCCTTGGAGTCCCCGGAGAAACGGAACGGAGCTGGCAGTTTTAGTGAGTGTGTGTCTGCGACTGGTGCGATAGGTACAGCCGCTGGTTGTACTTGAGGTTGTGGATTCGGGGTTCCCAAGGAGGCCTGAAGCTGCTCGAAGCGAGAAGCCTGATCCTGGAGGAATCGCATCACCTGAGTCTGATTTGATTCCTGGGTTTCAAGTCTGCGGACTATGCCCCGCAATGGATCATCCGCGGGGAGCGGCATGTCAGCCGGGTCCATGGCTGATCAAACTGTCAGGTCACCTGTGGCCAGATGACAGATGCACACCGTAGGGCAGTGATATGCAATTAGCGGACCTCCAGCTGTTGCAAAACTACAAGTCCCATCATGCCTCTGCCTCTGGGTGTCATGCTTGTGGCTGTAAAAGTCTTGCTATGCCTCATGGGACTTGCAGTTCTGCAACATCTGGAGGTCCGCTAATTGCATATCCCTGCCGTAGGGGGACAGGAGTGCACCACAAGATAGTGAACCCTATGGCTGACTGCTGCAAATAGGAAACTGGGTGGTTGTGGAAAGCGGGACCAGAGGAGCACACCCGGGATCCTACAGGAAGCTAGAGCCGAGATTCCCCAGGGCACGGAGTCTAAGACCAAGCAGGTCTTCTCGAGAGCCTCTAGTGGTGAGGATGTTGCGCTGCAGCTAGGTCCAGGTCGCGGCCCCTAGAGTCTCCTAGCTCACGCCCCGCAGGGTAAGGGGGAAAGAGGGGAAGCAGCAGCACAAGATATAAGAATAGCGAAGGATAAGCCGAAGGTCAAGGGTCACAAGCAGACAAGGATAACGAAGGACAAGCCGAAGGTCAAGGGTCACAAGCAAACAGGGATAGTCAGAAACAAGCCAATAAGGTAACAGAGAGACAGACGTAGCACGCGGCAGGCAGGAACCCAAACACACGATGCATAAACAAACACGTTGATCAGCAAAGCAGGCTTGCAGTGCACAGGTTAATTTAGTGTTCTGTGATAGGGCCTGGGGTGGAGTCAGGCTGGGAGGAGATTATAAAGGAAGCCAGGTGAAAGGGTCTGGCCTCTAAGATGAACACATGAGGAGGAAAGGTAAGATGGCAGACAGACATTAATGCATATCCATGACATTCATGTAACCAATTTCCTATCCACGTACATACAGTTTCATCAACTCCAGCAAACTTTATTCTATAGATTAAATGTTTTTGAGGTATAGTATCAAATCCAAAAACTAGATAAACTACATTCATGGGACTTTCACCAAACATTTTTCCAAGTCATCTTCCAGGACGGCTTACAGAGAGATAGGCTCCTCCCACCTAGAACAGGAAACACATGATCCACATCATAAAAGTCTTACTCATGCATTAGCCCTTCAGTATTTGTGTTTCCTCAGGCTAGACAGGCACCATCCAAGGGATGTTTGTTATTTTTTATTTTTTTTGGGCCTTCGTGCCAGGCGGCAGGGGCCCCCCCGACGGCCATACCCAGTCAACAGGGGTAGTTCCCCTGGGGTATGAGTCAGTTTGGGGCCACCCAGGAGACCTGAAACAGGGGTCATGGGTGATGGTATGGGACCCCACCTCCCAAGTCGGGTGTATCCTCAGCGAGGTTACCTGTGAGGGTGGAGGAGGTGATCCAGTGGGTCCAGCCGCGTCACAGCAGGGTATCCTCCTGGCGGAGGCTCGGGGCCGGTATCCTTCCCGGGCAGACAGATCTCCAGAGGGGAGTCTCTAGCTCCAGAACAGCGTGGCGCTGGGCGCACAGCTAGAGTGTCACTTCCGGCGCAGAAAACAGGAAGTGACACGACAGGAAGTCTCGCGGCGGCCATCTTGGTACACCCATTTGGAAGCCTAGTTGAAGATAACAGGCGTGCTGTGCCGTGGGGCGGCGTTGGATCCACAGCGCCGCCCCGGACCTCCACTCCTCTCATATTTAAGGGACCCGGACCTAAAGATGGCGCCGCGCAACATGGAAGGATCCAGAGACGCAGATCTGGAGGCGCCATCGGTCGCATCGGGCCCTAAGGTAAGAAAATAAGGGGCAGACCGCTTCTTTCCTTTTCTTAACCCCCTGTGGGGGCGGCACAGGGGGAGTCTGTTTTATTCCAGAGACCGTTTGTTTTCTCCTATGCTGATGGTGGCAGACGTCACATATTCTAACATAGGCTCTGGTGGTGGGTACTTCTCATAATTCTTAGACTAGAATAAGAGAGTCCACGTGGTGTTTCTGGTTTGGGTGTTTACTTCAGTGTAAGTAATATGCAGGGGCTTGTCATTTACTGTATTACAGGACAAGACCCACGAGCCCAGAGATAAGAAAGAAACACCTAGAAAAAGATGCCCAATATGTACCAGGAAGATGCAGATTGGGTGGAAAAAGAATGCTTGTCAGGACTGCATAGACAGACTTGTCAAAGAAGAAACAGGCCCTGTTCTCAAAGGCTTTATGGACTCATTAAAGTCAGGGATGAAACAGATGTTTCAGTCCTTTAAGCCCACACAGCAAGAGACACTTGCTGAACCCAGCCCAGGTACTTCAGGCACCAGTACTACCGTGAGGCCAGAAGTTAGGGCCCAGGTACGGGCAGTCCACCAGCATCGAGTCCTGGAGGACGGGGAGAACAACTCAGGCTCAGGCTCAGCCTCAGAGCCTGAGGAGATAGACCCGAGCGAGGAAGGGCCAGAAAAGATACAAAAATTCCTTTTTCCTTCAGAGGAGACAGAGGAGCTCCTGAAAGCAATCTACGACACCCTGGAACTGGAGTCCCCAGAGAACCAGGAGTTGTCAGTGCATGACCTCCTATATGAAAGCCTTCAGACTAGACAGGGCAGAACCTTTCCGGTGCATGGATCCCTAAGGGAGACCATACTTCATGAATGGAGGAAGCCGGAGAAAGCAGTATTCTTCCCTAAAAATTTAAAGAGAAGGTTCCCCTTTAAGGAGGAGGATACAAAGCTGTGGGATAGATGTCCCAGACTGGACGCTTCCATAGCCAAGGTCTCTAGAGCTTCAGAACTTTCCTTTGAGGATACAGGTATCCTGAAGGACCCAATGGACAGGAAGGCGGAGGGCTATTTAAAGAAGGCGTGGGAAGCTTGCTCCGCCAACTTTAGACCCGCACTAGCCACCACATGCGTGGCGCGTACACTTGACTTATGGCTTAAACAGCTCCACACTCTTCTGGAGTCAGACACTCCCAGGGAAGAGATCCTGGATGCTTTACCCACGCTAAGCAAGGCAGTGGCCTATATAGCGGATGCATCCACGGAGTCGGTCACATTCTCGGCCAGAGCCACAGCCTTGGTTAATGAAGCCAGGAGGGCTATCTGGCTAAAGACCTGGGGAGGAGACTCTGTCTCAAAGACAAGACTCTGTTCCCTCCCATTCGATGGAGATCTGCTCTTTGGAAAGGAGCCGGAATCCGTCCTAGAGAGGTCGGCCGATAAAAAGAAGGGGTTCCCTTTTCCCAAGAGGCAACAGCAGCAACAACAACAACAAAAGAGGAGTTTTCGTCCCTTTCAGGTGTCAAGTGAAAGGAACTCTCACCAGGGGGATAGGAGACGGAATAACAGAGCCCAAGATCAGAAAGGGGGTTGGCAATACAGGAGGGGAAGGGGCAGAGGAGGTTTCCTCTTTAGACCCTCCCAGCCTAAGAACACTTCCCAGTGACTCAGTCGGGCCTGTGGGGGGGAGATTGGGGTCATTCCTTCCACAGTGGCAGACCATCTCCAGCAGCCGTTTTATCCTAGATCTGATCGCATCAGGGTACAGGATAGAACTTTTAGGCTGCCCCCCTCAAAAAAAATTCATAAGTCTCCCAAGAGACCCGGAAAAAGCCACAGCTATGTCTTCCCTCCTGCAGAGTATGCTAGAAGAGAAGGTGATAAGCTTCATCCCCCCATCTCTAAGAAAAGAAGGATTCTACTCTCAAGTTTTTCTGATAAAGAAATCAGGAAAATTTCGACTGATTCTAAATCTGAGACAAGTAAACATGTACGTGAAGTACAGACGTTTCAAGATGGAATCAATCTACTCCACCAGAGAGCTGTTAACCCCTGGGGTCTTCATGGTCTCATTAGACCTAAGGGACGCCTATCTTCACGTCCCTATTCGAGAGGAGTCCCAACAATTCCTCAGATTTGCAGTAAGAAAAGGGTTCAGAACCCTCTATTTTCAATTCAATGCTCTGCCCTTCGGACTAGCGTCAGCTCCACGCATTTTTACGAAGATACTGGCAGAAGCGCTAGGGACTCTGAGATCAGAGGGAATTCAGATTATCCCCTATCTGGACGACCTACTGATTTTTGCAGACTCAGCAGACGAAGTCAGACGGAACCTGAGCAGAACTACCAGACACCTTCAGCAACTAGGGTGGCTGGTAAATCAGGAGAAGTCACAATTAGTACCTACTCAGAGCATTGTATACCTAGGATACCTGATAGACTCAAGGAAGTCCAAGATATTCCTGACAAAGGAAAAGGTAGAGACAATTTTGACAGAGGTGAGGAACCTCTGCACTTGTTCAAGGACCTCAATTCAGAGTATAATGAGGGTCCTTGGGTTAATGACAGCGGCCATCCCAGGAGTCCAGTGGGCTCAGTTCCATACTCGAGCGCTTCAGGGGATGGACAAACAAATTCACTTCAGAGACAGACGGAAATTCCGCAGGAAGTAAAGCTCTCAATAGAATGGTGGTTGATCCCTGCAAACCTCTCCGCTGGCCGTCTCTGGTCCCAACACTGTCCTCTGGCAGTCACCACGGACGCCAGCGGGCAGGGCTGGGGGGCCCATTCAGGCACTCTGATAGCCCAGGGGCTCTGGAACCGGCAGGAAGCCGGCCTCTCCTCCAATGCGAGGGAGATGAAGGCGGTTCTAAAGGCCCTAGTAGCCTTTTGCCCATCCCTAAGGGGAAGACATGTGCAGGTCCTTTCGGACAACATTACCACGGTTTGTTACCTCAACAAGCAAGGGGGTACGAGAGTCCCGGGTCTGATGAGGATAGCAAGAGAGATCCTTCAATGGGCAGAAGAAAACCTGTTATCGCTATCTTCCATTCACCTAAAAGGGGAATTAAATTCTCTGGCAGATGCCCTAAGCAGAGAGACGCTGTCTTCGACAGAATGGTGCTTGAATCGAACAGTGTTCGAAGAAATAGTGCAGAAGTGGGGAGACCCACAGATAGACCTTTTTGCTACAAGACACAACAGGCAGGTGAAACAGTTCTATTCCCTACAGAGAGATCTTCTCAGTCGGGGCCTAGATGCCCTATCCCAGTCTTGGGAGGCAGATCTGGTATATGCATTTCCACCGTTTGCCCTCATTCCGAGGATTATCCAGAAGATAAGAGGGTCCAACACAAAGGTCATCCTGATCGCGCCATTTTGGCCGAGGAGGTCTTGGTTCTCAGGTCTTCTAAGACTCAGCATTGCAGAACCTTGGAGACTACCTTACAGGTCGGACCTCTTATACCAGGGAGAAGCGAATCATCCAGAACTGAGCTCTCTTTCTCTGACGGCTTGGCTTCTGAAAGGGAGCTGTTAGAGCTGAGAGGGTTATCGGCCAAGGTAATCGATACCATTCTTAGCAGCCGAAAGCCGTCCACTAACACAATTTATAATAAAATTTGGAAGAGATTTGGGGACTGGCGCAGACTCAACAACAGAGTGTCAGGTGCCATGGTCCCGGCGGTTCTAGATTTCCTCCAAGCCGGAGCAGATCTAAACCTTGCAGTTAGTACTCTTAAGGTTCAGGTGGCCGCCCTGTCCAACTTTTTAAATCAAAGACTGTCAGAAGAACCACTGATCAAAAGATTTCTGGTGTCCATCAGCTGGAAACGAGTCCCCAAAGCAAGGAGGTTCCCTCCCTGGGACTTATCAACAGTATTACAGGGTCTCGGTAGGGCACCATTTGAACCTATAGATGAACTACCCATAAAACTGTTAACCCTGAAGACAGTAGTTTTGGTGGCCCTAGTCTCGGCTAGGAGAGTCAGTGAGATCCAGGCACTTTCAGTGATCGAGCCTTTCTGCACCATTTTACAAGACAAAATTATCCTCTCGCTGGACCCAGCTTTTCTCCCCAAGGTATCGTCTAACTTTCATAGGTCAGAAGAAATCGTGATACCATCATTCTGCGGAAATCCAAAGAATGATAAGGAAGCAGGATTTAATAAAATAGACGTCAGGAGATGCCTGATTGCCTACATAGAGCACACCAAGGAGTGGCGACGCTCCACCAGCTTGTTTGTTTTATTCACAGGTCCTAACAAGGGGAAAGAGGCATCCAAAGGTACCATCGCCAGGTGGATGAAGTCGGCCATTGCGGAGGCATACAAGGCAGTCTCCCGCACACCTCCATTGGGTATAAATGCTCACTCCACAAGAGCGGTTTCTACTTCTTGGGCTGAAAGGGCAGGAGCATCTCCCCTCCAGATCTGCAAGGCCGCAACCTGGTCCAGTTTCCAGACTTTTGTGAAGCATTACAGACTGGACCTGCTTGCCAGCCAGGACCAGTCTTTCGGCAGGAAAGTGCTGCAGGCTGTGGTCCCGCCCTGATCAGGTAGTACTATATTGTCCTCTCTGTAAGCCGTCCTGGAAGATGACTTGGAAAAACAGTGTTATTACCTGTTAACTACTTTTTCCAGGAATCTTCCAGGACGGCGTCAGTTCCCTCCCTTTTTATGAGGTGAGTAGCGATGTAAAACATATATAAGGATAGAGCTACGCTGATCCAGGTTTAATGATTCTGAGGCCTTCGGTTATTTGTTAAATACTGAGGGGCTAATGCATGAGTAAGACTTTTATGATGTGGATCATGTGTTTCCTGTTCTAGGTGGGAGGAGCCTATCTCTCTGTAAGCCGTCCTGGAAGATTCCTGGAAAAAGTAGTTAACAGGTAATAACACTGTTTGCTCACTTACTTTACCTTATAGACAGACAGATATAGACAGGTTGGGAGACAAGAACGGTCTTTTAATAATCCATGCTGGCTGTCACCTATGATACCTGGCGTACATATCGATTTTTTTTTGCAAATTGGCATCAAGCAAATGGGATACCAATCAGCTGGTACCATTACAGTCAGTAAGGTAATCAAACAGAGAAACTTCAGCGCAATCACTATAGGTGGAGTCTCTGTCAGTATTGCCAACCGTCAGTATTTCTACTGGCAGCCAGTAAAAAATAGGCACTATTTCCCTGCCAGTAAATGCCAATGACAGGAAAATATTGTCAGTAAAAAATGTCTGTGATGCTCGGCTCGGAATTGCGCATGCACAGTTCCGGTCTGGAGCAGGCCAAGACAATCCGAGTGCCTGCTAGTGTGCTCGGGCGGCACCAGAAGGGGGACGAATCTGGCGGAGACGGGGCCTGAGCCTGATGTCATGGTGCAAGGGAGCCGAGCAGAGGGGCCGGAGCCTCATGTGCAGGTCTGCGGGATGGGAGCAGGACTGTCAGTGCCGTTTGGCCTGGAGTGGACAGAAGGGGCCACCTGGCGAGGAGAGAGACTGTGACTGTGTGTGTGCTGCACACTGCTGACAGTGTCATTCTGAGAGTCAATTTCATGTCTGTGCCCCTGACCATTCTAATTTCTAACCCTCCTGATATATAAGGTGAACTAGGAAAAAAATAATTTTCGTTCCCACACTTGAGTGTGCACTTTTTAAATGCATTTTTGCATTAACAACACCCCTATAGACTTCATGTTAAAAGTTCTCCACAAAATATCCTGCAATTGTTTTGTCATGATCAATAAATGTATGTAATTGTGAATAAAATAAAATAAAAAATCTTATGGTGCTGGTTTTGCTTGTAACTTTATTTCTATTAATTTTAGCAACACAAAATATCTCTCAAACTGACATTTACACATGTGCGTAACGTTTGAGACAGGTATTAATGCATTCATATACTCAAGAGTGAATGTAGACCATGAAATATGGCGAAGTTGTAGAAAATATGATTCAACTTCACAGATTGGCACCAAGCAAAATTAAACATACACATTGTAAATGTATCAAAACTGAGATGTATTCATAAAAATTATCAGTAGACACTGTGTAATCAAAGAAGGTTAAAAAAGCAGCACACTTTGCCACAAGTTGGCTGAAATGACTCAAAATGCAACCCCATCCCCCTCGATGCTAAATAATGCCAAAAATGTACAATTCTACAATAGATTTGTTACAGCTCAAAAATCACCCTAAAATACAAAACAGTGTATTCCCAGTGTATTCAGTCTCATCCCTATTACTGTCATCAGAGCTTTTGTCCAATGTAGCTCTTTCCTCTTTTTCTTGGGAAACATTTTCACTGCAGTGGACTACCTGCAACACACTTTCAGGGACAGGATTTCTAGTCATCCAGGTCACTGTTAACTTCCCATCCTCGAGGTGCCATCCATTGTCAATGGGTGGCGGGGCACACATTATACCCTTCAGAGAATGTCTCATTATGGCTGCTTGGTAGTTTGCCCTTTTACAGTGTTGGTAAAGGGTGTCACTTGTCAGAGGCATGGATAGTTCTGGCAAAGCTCACAATGTCATGTACACTGGCTTGTATCTTGCATCGTTCACATTTTTTGCAAATGACTGGCCGTATATATGGCACACATATTTGCAAAGTAGTTCAAAGGTAGATGGACCCAGCTTAAAACTGCTACCTAGATTTGTAAATGCAGTCAGGTATTCCTCTTTCTCGCATGCAACAGAAAATGCCTTTCTCTTGCCTTTGCCATTAAAGGTGCTTGTAGAGTCACAACCTGAGTAGGTATGGATCCCAATAAGTGCCAAACACACACTGGTGCCAAGAACTGATGACACATTAGCTAAGTCAACGACCCTCTCTAAGATGCTGAAGTACAGTGCAGACATGGTTTCTGTGGACGAGCAGATTTTCAGAAAAGATCAGAATGTCATCCAGATAGATGACAACAAACTGGTACAGCAGATCTCTGAAGATTTCATTGACAAAGTTTTGAAACACGGCTGGAGCATTACACAGACCAAAAGGCATCACCAGGTATTCGTAATTCCCGTCTCTAGTGTTGAATGCAGTCTTCCATTCGTCACCCTCCCATATTCGAATGAGATTGTACGCGCCTCTGAGATCCAACTTGGTGAAAATGGAGGCACCCTTCAACCTATCGAATAGCTCAGATATTAAGGGTAAGGGGTATCGATTTTTAATAGTAACCGCATTTAAACCTCGATAGTCGATGCAGGGTCTTAAGGTACCATCCTTTTTGGCAACAAAAAAGAACCCTGCCCCTGCAGGCGATGAGGATTTCCGGATGAAACCTCTCTCCAGATTCTCTGCGACATACTCAGACATGGCCTGGGTCTCTGGGATGGACAGAGGGTAGGTACGACCCCTGGGCAGAGTTGCTCTGGGGACAAGGTCAATAGCACAGTCAAAAGACCTGTGGGGAGGAAGCACCTCAGCTGATTTCTTACAGAACACATCCCGGTAATCGCTGTATGCAGCGGGAAGATCAGAAGAAACAGAAGTGGCAGCAACCAGAAGACTCTCCTTGGGGGCCACCTTGAGAAGACACGACGAGAAACATGAGGAACCCCAGGCCAGGATCTGCCCAGAGACCCAGTCCACATATGGAGAGTGGAGCTGTAGCCAAGGAAGGCCCAATACAATGGGGGTAGAGGCCTTGGGTAGAATGAGAAATGATATCCACTCCTGGTGGAGAATCCCTACCGACATCCTAATGGGTAGCGTCTGGAAGCGAATAG
Source organism: Rana muscosa (assembly GCA_029206835.1). Taxonomy (NCBI): domain Eukaryota; kingdom Metazoa; phylum Chordata; class Amphibia; order Anura; family Ranidae; genus Rana; species Rana muscosa. The sequence goes on along the minus strand of CM055123.1, from coordinate 343,203,256 downwards.
GGCCCCCTGGGAGAACAGTGCCATCAATTGCCGAGACTACCAAAGGGGTAGTGAGAGGTGAAAGGGTAAGCTTCATAGAAGAAGCAGTTCTCCAATCCATAAAATTGCCGGCACCCCCGGAATCCAGATATGCAAGGGTTGACTGAGGAGAAGTGCCTACATGAAGGAACACCGTCAGGAGAAGGTGAGAAGGTGGTTTCTGGGTCCAATACTACACCTTCCAAATGTATTAGACCCGAGCGTTTCCCGGACGAAGCGAGCAGGAGTCACGAAAATTACCCTTGCCCCCACAATAGAGGCACAAGCCCAGAGTTCTGCGCCTAGCACGTTCTTCGGGGGTTAGTCTGGTCTGGCCCAGATGCATAGGTACCTCAGCAGGCAGAAGATGCTCCACGGGACGAAGGGAGCGGAGCTCAGACTGGCTAGGACCCAGAGAGTGCTGGCGTCTTTTTTCTAGGGATCTCTCCTGAAAACGAATGTCGATCTGATTGCACAAAGAAATTACATCGTCCAGACCGACGGGAATGGCTCTTCCCGCTAATTCATCTTTCACTCGGTCAGAGAGGCCATGTAAAAAGGTAGCGACCAGGGCCTCATTATTCCAGCTCAATTCAGCTGTGTGGATACGGAACTGAAGAGCATATTGTCCCACTGAACTAGATTCTTGGCGAAGACGTAAGAAGGCACTAGCCGCTGAAGAAGCCCGAGCCGGCTCCTCGAAGATATTACGAAAGAGCTTCAAGAAGTCGGACAGGCTGGAAACCATGGGATCATTCTTCTCCCACAGGGGGGCAGCTCAGGCTAAAGCTTCACCGGAGAGGAGGGAAATGATATAGGCTACCTTTTGAGTTTTGAGGCTGAAGCTCAAAATGAATCGTACATTGGCTGAGAAACCCCCTGCAGGCCTTGGAGTCCCCGGAGAAACGGAACGGAGCTGGCAGTTTTAGTGAGTGTGTGTCTGTGACTGGTGCGATAGGTACAGCCGCTGGTTGTACTTGAGGTTGTGGATTCGGGGTTCCCAAGGAGGCCTGAAGCTGCTCGAAGCGAGAAGCCTGATCCTGGAGGAATCGCATCACCTGAGTCTGATTTGATTCCTGGGTTTCAAGTCTGCGGACTATGCCCCGCAATGGATCATCCGCGGGGAGCGGCATGTCAGCCGGGTCCATGGCTGATCAAACTGTCAGGTCACCTGTGGCCAGATGACAGATGCACACCGTAGGGCAGTGATATGCAATTAGCGGACCTCCAGCTGTTGCAAAACTACAAGTCCCATCATGCCTCTGCCTCTGGGTGTCATGCTTGTGGCTGTAAAAGTCTTGCTATGCCTCATGGGACTTGCAGTTCTGCAACATCTGGAGGTCCGCTAATTGCATATCCCTGCCGTAGGGGGACAGGAGTGCACCACAAGATAGTGAACCCTATGGCTGACTGCTGCGAATAGGAAACTGGGTGGTTGTGGAAAGCGGGACCAGAGGAGCACACCCGGGATCCTACAGGAAGCTAGAGCCGATATTCCCCAGGGCACGGAGTCTAAGACCAAGCAGGTCTTCTCCAGAGCCTCTAGTGGTGAGGATGTTGCGCTGCAGCTAGGTCCAGGTCGCGGCCCCTAGAGTCTCCTAGCTCACGCCCCGCAGGGTAAGGGGGAAAGAGGGGAAGCAGCAGCACAAGATACAAGAATAGCGAAGGATAAGCCGAAGGTCAAGGGTCACAAGCAGACAAGGATAACGAAGGACAAGCCGAAGGTCAAGGGTCACAAGCAAACAGGGATAGTCAGAAACAAGCCAATAAGGTAACAGAGAGACAGACGTAGCACGCGGCAGGCAGGAACCCAAACACACGATGCATAAACAAACACGTTGATCAGCAAAGCAGGCTTGCAGTGCACAGGTTAATTTAGTGTTCTGTGATAGGGCCTGGGGTGGAGTCAGGCTGGGAGGAGATTATAAAGGAAGCCAGGTGAAAGGGTCTGGCCTCTAAGATGAACACATGAGGAGGAAAGGTAAGATGGCAGACAGACATTAATGCATATCCATGACATTCATGTAACCAATTTCCTATCCACGTACATACAGTTTCATCAACTCCAGCAAACTTTATTCTATAGATTAAATGTTTTTGAGGTATAGTATCAAATCCAAAAACTAGATAAACTACATTCATGGGACTTTCACCAAACATTTTTCCAAGTCATCTTCCAGGACGGCTTACAGAGAGATAGGCTCCTCCCACCTAGAACAGGAAACACATGATCCACATCATAAAAGTCTTACTCATGCATTAGCCCTTCAGTATTTGTGTTTCCTCAGGCTAGACAGGCACCATCCAAGGGATGTTTGTTATTTTTTTTTTTTTTTTGGGCCTTCGTGCCAGGCGGCAGGGGCCCCCCCGACGGCCATACCCAGTCAACAGGGGTAGTTCCCCTGGGGTATGAGTCAGTTTGGGGCCACCCAGGAGACCTGAAACAGGGGTCATGGGTGATGGTATGGGACCCCACCTCCCAAGTCGGGTGTATCCTCAGCGAGGTTACCTGTGAGGGTGGAGGAGGTGATCCAGTGGGTCCAGCCGCGTCACAGCAGGGTATCCTCCTGGCGGAGGCTCGGGGCCGGTATCCTTCCCGGGCAGACAGATCTCCAGAGGGGAGTCTCTAGCTCCAGAACAGCGTGGCGCTGGGCGCACAGCTAGAGTGTCACTTCCGGCGCAGAAAACAGGAAGTGACACGACAGGAAGTCTCGCGGCGGCCATCTTGGTACACCCATTTGGAAGCCTAGTTGAAGATAACAGGCGTGCTGTGCCGTGGGGCGGCGTCGGATCCACAGCGCCGCCCCGGACCTCCACTCCTCTCATATTTAAGGGACCCGGACCTAAAGATGGCGCCGCGCAACATGGAAGGATCCAGAGACGCAGATCTGGAGGCGCCATCGGTCGCATCGGGCCCTAAGGTAAGAAAATAAGGGGCAGACCGCTTCTTTCCTTTTCTTAACCCCCTGTGGGGGCGGCACAGGGGGAGTCTGTTTTATTCCAGAGACCGTTTGTTTTCTCCTATGCTGATGGTGGCAGACGTCACATATTCTAACATAGGCTCTGGTGGTGGGTACTTCTCATAATTCTTAGACTAGAATAAGAGAGTCCACGTGGTGTTTCTGGTTTGGGTGTTTACTTCAGTGTAAGTAATATGCAGGGGCTTGTCATTTACTGTATTACAGGACAAGACCCACGAGCCCAGAGATAAGAAAGAAACACCTAGAAAAAGATGCCCAATATGTACCAGGAAGATGCAGATTGGGTGGAAAAAGAATGCTTGTCAGGACTGCATAGACAGACTTGTCAAAGAAGAAACAGGCCCTGTTCTCAAAGGCTTTATGGACTCATTAAAGTCAGGGATGAAACAGATGTTTCAGTCCTTTAAGCCCACACAGCAAGAGACACTTGCTGAACCCAGCCCAGGTACTTCAGGCACCAGTACTACCGTGAGGCCAGAAGTTAGGGCCCAGGTACGGGCAGTCCACCAGCATCGAGTCCTGGAGGACGGGGAGAACAACTCAGGCTCAGGCTCAGCCTCAGAGCCTGAGGAGATAGACCCGAGCGAGGAAGGGCCAGAAAAGATACAAAAATTCCTTTTTCCTTCAGAGGAGACAGAGGAGCTCCTGAAAGCAATCTACGACACCCTGGAACTGGAGTCCCCAGAGAACCAGGAGTTGTCAGTGCATGACCTCCTATATGAAAGCCTTCAGACTAGACAGGGCAGAACCTTTCCGGTGCATGGATCCCTAAGGGAGACCATACTTCATGAATGGAGGAAGCCGGAGAAAGCAGTATTCTTCCCTAAAAATTTAAAGAGAAGGTTCCCCTTTAAGGAGGAGGATACAAAGCTGTGGGATAGATGTCCCAGACTGGACGCTTCCATAGCCAAGGTCTCTAGAGCTTCAGAACTTTCCTTTGAGGATACAGGTATCCTGAAGGACCCAATGGACAGGAAGGCGGAGGGCTATTTAAAGAAGGCGTGGGAAGGGGGGGCGGAGCTAGCCGGAGACTGAGGAGGACATGCTGTAGCTGAGCTCCGGTACCAGCGGCACTTCAACGGCTTGAAACGGACGATCCAGGCACCAATAAGCTGCCCAAATACAGCGTTTCAGCTCCTGCTGACCCGACAAACCGTTATACAACATGACAAGACGCAAGAAGGAGGGGAACCGGCCGACCAAACTCACGGCGTTCTTCTCTATGGGGCCTAAGCAAGATGGCGCCGGCTCATCCTCCACACCTGTACAAAACTCTTCCCAGCGCTCGTCTCAGAAGGGCATGAGCATGAAAAGAAGCAGCCCACCGAGGAACCCACACTCCCCACTAGCTACCCCTTCATCTGGGAGCCCGGAAAAGGCGAGATGCCGGCTGGATGCAGCGGATGCTGGACATGAGGTGAGCTCTCCCATAGATTCAGGGGATGAAACCAGAGACTTACCAGACTCCATTGACACATTCCCCACAAACGATAAACCTGTCTTAGATACAGTTTTGAAAGAGATGTTGGTGTCTCTCAGGAGCTCACTCCAGTCAGACATGGTATCATGCGTACACAAGTTTGGCACAGAACTGAGACATGTGGCTGAAAGGGTCTCTCACATAGAGAACAAGATGGGGGAGTATGCTTCCACTATCAATGACCTGGTTGATGCTAGTGAGAAGTCAGAGGATGATATGGAGTCAGTGAAAGCTAAGATGGCAGAAATGGAAGATAGATCCAGAAGGAATAATGTGAAGATAAGAGGGATCCCTGAATCAGTTAAAAATCAGGAGCTGCGTAGCTATGCTGCACAACTGTTCGCTGCAGTTTTGCCAGACCTGTCTGCTCTGGACTTCACTGTGGATAGGATACATAGGCTCCCGAAGCCTACATACCTCTCTGATGCTATACCTAGGGATGTGATCCTTAGATTACATTTTTATCACACCAAAGAACAACTGATGGCAGTGTCGCGTCAGAAAGGACAGATCCCGGCTCCTTACTCTGACCTCCAGTTCTATGCGGATTTATCGCAGTACACGCTCCAAAAACGCAGAAATCTCAATACTATCACGAAGGCCCTCAGAAATCACAAACTGACCTATAAATGGGGCTTCCCGACCAAGCTGATAGTCACAAAAGATGACAAGGACTATATTGTGGACTCCCTGGCCAAAGGAGTGTCACTGCTACACTCCTGGGGAATTGTCCCTGATAATCAACCACAACCTCAGCGGGGACCCCCACCCACATCAAAAAACCTAGAACCTGAATGGCGCACTGTTGACCGCAGAAATGCTCGTTCTCACAACTGAACTGGATTGCACTCTGAAGATTGCATAGAGTGCCTGTTGGAATGGATCGGATTCCTGTTCCGAACTTTCTTCTTTTCCCCACCTACCGCTTGAGTGATAATGAGTCACACACTTATGCACTCTGTTACTTGGCCAGTTGCCATTGTTATTTTTTTTTCTCTTTTTCATGTTTCTCTTGAAATAACTCTCTTTTGCCCTAATAGCCTGAAGTACGGCCTCACATACCTCGCTGAAAGAACATTAACCGAGTATGAGCACGAAAGACCTATCTCGAGCAGAGCACCTGCAGGAATTAACCAGCGGCTCCCACCATCTGTAAGTAACTTTATTACCCGCACATGGCGGTACAGTTTATGTCTCTGAATACAAAGGGTCTTAATCACCCTGCCAAGCGGAGATCTCTGTGGAAGGAGGCCTTGCATCAACATTGTGACATTTTGTGTGTCCAGGAGACTCACTTTTTGCAGGACTCGCCTCCTAAATGCACACATCCCCAGTTTCCCCACGTCTATCAAGCTAATGCGCCCTCAAAGACAAGGGGAGTGATGATAGCAATAAGAGACACAGTCACTTTCCATCTACATGAAGCTATATGCGATCCTCAGGGACGTTTCATAATATTGATATGTGACATTAATTCCGTCACCTACACAGTGGCGAATATATATGCACCGAATGTGAGACAAATCAAATTTTTTCACAGGATTGTGAAAAAAGTAAGAAAGGTGCAGAGGGGAGGGGTGATTATATGTGGGGACTTCAACATCACACCTGACCCGGATGTAGACTCCACCTCTTCACCAAAGAGGCGGCCCCAATCTCTGTTGAAGTCCCTACAGAACCATAACCTATATGACTCTTGGAGATGCTTAAACGCAAACGAAAGAGATTATACCTTTTTCTCTAATTGTCATGGGTCCTATAGTAGAATTGACTTATTTTTGGTTGACAGATGGGTACTGATGAAATGTAAGTCGGTTAAAATCAATTGTATCACATGGTCGGACCATGCCTCGATATGCTTAACAATAGGGAACCCTTCCTCTCAAAAATCCACTTATCTATGGAGAGCCAATCATCGCCTACTGCAGGAAGGTCCGATCAGGTCATACATCCAGGTAAAACTGAGTGAATACTTTGACGTAAATCAAGGTTCAGTGACAAACCCTTTTATTCTATGGAACGCACACAAGGCGGTGATGAGGGGGGTGATGATGCAGCAGGGGGCGAGATGCAAGAGGGAAATGCAGCAGCAAATCGTACAACTGATATCCAAAATTGAAGAAATAGATAGACGAAACAAAGCTAATCCATCCCACATATTGTCTGACCAAGTAACACAACTTCGCACAGAACTACGACTAAAATTCCTTGACGATTTTGAAAAGACCTCTAGGAGGTTGAAACTGGCATACTATACCAGCGGAAATAGAGCAGGCAAATTGCTTGCCAACAAACTGAAGGGTCACAGAACTAGAACCCAAATCTCCCATATTCTACAACCAAAAACGCAGGTCAAGCAAACTCACCCCCAAGCAATAGCTGACGCATTTAGCCAATACTATAGCTCATTATATAACCTAAAAGACGATCTTGACACACCACAACCGACAAAAGAGGCTATCGACACATTCTTAGACAAACTCAATTTCCCCAAACTTACACAGGAACACCTCCAGAGCCTTAACTCTCCCATATCGGAACTAGAGGTGAAACAGACGATCCAGGCTCTCCCCGCTAACAAATCGCCCGGCCCAGATGGTTTTACAGGGGAATACTACAAGACGTTTCAGGACATTCTTTGCCCACATCTCACCAAAACATTCAATTTAGCTGCTGCATCTTCCTCTTTCCCTCCTGAAATGCTAACTGCTACAATCATAGCTTTGCCTAAACCAGGGAAATCTCCAGATGTGCCACACAACTTTAGACCAATATCATTACTGAATAATGATGTCAAGATATATGCCAAACTTATAGCTACTAGATTGGTGGATATCCTACCTGACATCGTGGATATGGACCAGTCTGGATTCATTAAGGGGAGACAAACAGCTGATGCCACTAGACGTCTGGTGAACCTAATACACATTGCTAAGAGGAGGGGAACGCCTTCTCTGCTCCTCTCGCTGGATGCGGAGAAGGCGTTCGATAGAATTCATTGGGGATACCTTACAGAGGTGCTGAGCAGGTTTGGTTTTGGGGGCCTCATACTTTCTGCAATAAAGGCGTTATACACACTTCCTTCAGCTCAGGTTTACATTGCAGGTGCTCTGTCAACTCCCTTTGACATAACAAATGGCACGCGCCAAGGGTGCCCATTATCGCCGCTCATTTTTAACTTGTTGATGGAACCTCTGGCCATGTACGTGAGAGAACACCCCCGAATAGCAGGTTTGCAAGTGGGTAACAGGAAACATGTCATTAGTTTATTTGCCGACGACATAATTTTGTTCTTAACTAAGGTAGAAGACTCCCTGGCCAATGTTCACAATGCACTACAGACCTTCTCATTAATTTCCTACTATAAGGTGAACGAAACAAAATCCTATCTGATGGGATTAGGCTTAGCTCCAGAAAATAAAACAGAACTACAGACCAAGTACCCTTATGCGTGGTCAGATGGAGGTTTAGGATATCTGGGCATAACATTAACTAAGGATACAACTGAACTAATCAATGCTAACTACACTCCATTCCTGAACTCCTTTCGAAACAAATTGAACAAAATTACTCACTCTGAATTGTCCTGGCTGGGTAGATTGGCGGCCTTCAAGATGATGGTCTTGCCTCAGCTGCTATATTTGTTCAGGACTCTCCCGATACCTCTGCCTGGTGCGTACTTTGCCTCCCTTCAATCGATCCTGAACAACTATTTGTGGCAGGGGAGGAGGGCGAGGTGCGCGTTTGGCAAATTGGTGAGGAATGGAGCGGCGGGGGGCATAGGCCATGTTGTACTGCAGGATTATTATTTTGCTTCAATATTAGCCCAGATCAAAGTCTGGCTAAGTCCTAACTGCATCCACTTATGGAAAAAACTAGAAGCCACACAAATACAGACAGACAACTTGGCTGATTTTTTGATGACAGCTCATCATTGCAAATCTCTTGACAGGAATCTATCGCCACCCATACTAGCTTCACTGAGGGCATGGGCCCATCTTTGTACAGCACAATCATGGGAGGAAGAGCTGATCCCCCTGAACCTTAACATACTGGCAGTCCGCCACATTATTCCAGATATAAATCTTAACACATGGAATTTTCAGGGTATTCAACATTTGGAAGATATAATTACTCACTCCAAAATTAAACCATTTCACTTACTACGACAAGAATTTAGCCTGCCACTGAGGGAGCATTATAGGTATATTCAACTAACTCAAGTAATTAGGAAGATCCCTACTCTGTTTACCCAACTTCCAAAGAAATTAACTGATTTTTACCAACAAGACACAAAAGGTTCCAAAGGGATATCAATCATTTACAGGGCGCTACAGAGCAGGGACATCTTAATTAAAACCCCAAACATTTTGGCATGGGAAAAAGACATTGGTCTGACATTCACTGCTAAAAAGTGGGAGAGGGCTATCAAACTTCACTTAACTGCTACCAAGAGTACAAATTTGTGGGAAATGCACCAGAAAATCTTGCTTCGATGGTACCTTACCCCACATAGATTGTCAAAAATCTTCCCAGGCACTTCCTCAGGGTGCTGGAGATTATGTGGAGAGAGGGGAACACTGTTCCACATATTGTGGTCATGCCCGAAGGTTAAACCTTGGTGGATGCAGATTGAGAGACTAATACGAACTATTTCACATATCACTTTACCCTTACGCTCCGAAATGGCCATACTCTCTTTGGAGTTGGACTCTGTACCTGTGGCACTTAGGACTGTATCAGCACATATATTAATGGCCACACGCCTAACTATACTTAGACACTGGAAGAACATTGAAGCCCCAAAATTCCCAGAAGTTATAACTACTGTACAAACACATAGTACATATGAAATTCTCCATGCTTCAGCAAGGGGGCAAATTGACAAGATATCCAAGTTATGGGCACCTTGGCAAGACTGGTATAACAAGCAAATAAACTAATGCAAGCTAATTAGGGCATACGTTACAACTTTAGTTAAGCTTAAAGTTATTTCATATGTTTGATTTTATTTTCTTTTATCCTTTTTCTCTTTCTTGGTTCCTACTGATGTAGTTACTAGCAACATGATATTTCATAGGAGTAGGGGCACTTTGCACTACTAATACTATTATACAAAGGAGGGGACCTCAGGGAAGGTAGTAGGTTGATCACTGCAACCAAACAGAGAGATTGCTAGTGGTCGACCATAGTTTGTGGAAACCAACCATTGTCCCTCTCTCACCTAATAAAGGGCTACTTAAGACGCTTAACGAATTGATTAATACATCAGGGGACTGGGTCCCTCTTTAACTCAGTTCTAAATTATTTTGTATTATTTACTATATTATTTATATCTCTTTACTTTTTGTTTGCTAAAAAGTCTTTATCCTATGTATGCTTTAAACTTTCAATAAAAATTATTGATATAAAAAAAAAAAAAGAAGGCGTGGGAAGCTTGCTCCGCCAACTTTAGACCCACACTAGCCACCACATGCGTGGCGCGTACACTTGACTTATGGCTTAAACAGCTCCACACTCTTCTGGAGTCAGACACTCCCAGGGAAGAGATCCTGGATGCTTTACCCACGCTAAGCAAGGCAGTGGCCTATATAGCGGATGCATCCACGGAGTCGGTCACATTCTCGGCCAGAGCCACAGCCTTGGTTAATGAAGCCAGGAGGGCTATCTGGCTAAAGACCTGGGGAGGAGACTCTGTCTCAAAGACAAGACTCTGTTCCCTCCCATTCGATGGAGATCTGCTCTTTGGAAAGGAGCCGGAATCCGTCCTAGAGAGGTCGGCCGATAAAAAGAAGGGGTTCCCCTTTCCCAAGAGGCAACAGCAGCAACAACAACAACAAAAGAGGAGTTTTCGTCCCTTTCAGGTGTCAAGTGAAAGGAACTCTCACCAGGGGGATAGGAGACGGAATAACAGAGCCCAAGATCAGAAAGGGGGTTGGCAATACAGGAGGGGAAGGGGCAGAGGAGGTTTCCTCTTTAGACCCTCCCAGCCTAAGAACACTTCCCAGTGACTCAGTCGGGCCTGTGGGGGGGAGATTGGGGTCATTCCTTCCACAGTGGCAGACCATCTCCAGCAGCCGTTTTATCCTAGATCTGATCGCATCAGGGTACAGGATAGAACTTTTAGGCTGCCCCCCTCAAAAAAATTTCATAAGTCTCCCAAGAGACCCGGAAAAAGCCACAGCTATGTCTTCCCTCCTGCAGAGTATGCTAGAAGAGAAGGTGATAAGCTTCATCCCCCCATCTCTAAGAAAAGAAGGATTCTACTCTCAAGTTTTTCTGATAAAGAAATCAGGAAAATTTCGACTGATTCTAAATCTGAGACAAGTAAACATGTACGTGAAGTACAGACGTTTCAAGATGGAATCAATCTACTCCACCAGAGAGCTGTTAACCCCTGGGGTCTTCATGGTCTCATTAGACCTAAGGGACGCCTATCTTCACGTCCCTATTCGAGAGGAGTCCCAACAATTCCTCAGATTTGCAGTAAGAAAAGGGTTCAGAACCCTCTATTTTCAATTCAATGCTCTGCCCTTCGGACTAGCGTCAGCTCCACGCATTTTTACGAAGATACTGGCAGAAGCGCTAGGGACTCTGAGATCAGAGGGAATTCAGATTATCCCCTATCTGGACGACCTACTGATTTTTGCAGACTCAGCAGACGAAGTCAGACGGAACCTGAGCAGAACTACCAGACACCTTCAGCAACTAGGGTGGCTGGTAAATCAGGAGAAGTCACAATTAGTACCTACTCAGAGCATTGTATACCTAGGATACCTGATAGACTCAAGGAAGTCCAAGATATTCCTGACAAAGGAAAAGGTAGAGACAATTTTGACAGAGGTGAGGAACCTCTGCACTTGTTCAAGGACCTCAATTCAGAGTATAATGAGGGTCCTTGGGTTAATGACAGCGGCCATCCCAGGAGTCCAGTGGGCTCAGTTCCATACTCGAGCGCTTCAGGGGATGGACAAACAAATTCACTTCAGAGACAGACGGAAATTCCGCAGGAAGTAAAGCTCTCAATAGAATGGTGGTTGATCCCTGCAAACCTCTCCGCTGGCCGTCTCTGGTCCCAACACTGTCCTCTGGCAGTCACCACGGACGCCAGCGGGCAGGGCTGGGGGGCCCATTCAGGCACTCTGATAGCCCAGGGGCTCTGGAACCGGCAGGAAGCCGGCCTCTCCTCCAATGCGAGGGAGATGAAGGCGGTTCTAAAGGCCCTAGTAGCCTTTTGCCCATCCCTAAGGGGAAGACATGTGCAGGTCCTTTCGGACAACATTACCACGGTTTGTTACCTCAACAAGCAAGGGGGTACGAGAGTCCCGGGTCTGATGAGGATAGCAAGAGAGATCCTTCAATGGGCAGAAGAAAACCTGTTATCGCTATCTTCCATTCACCTAAAAGGGGAATTAAATTCTCTGGCAGATGCCCTAAGCAGAGAGACGCTGTCTTCGACAGAATGGTGCTTGAATCGAACAGTGTTCGAAGAAATAGTGCAGAAGTGGGGAGACCCACAGATAGACCTTTTTGCTACAAGACACAACAGGCAGGTGAAACAGTTCTATACCCTACAGAGAGATCTTCTCAGTCGGGGCCTAGATGCCCTATCCCAGTCTTGGGAGGCAGATCTGGTATATGCATTTCCACCGTTTGCCCTCATTCCGAGGATTATCCAGAAGATAAGAGGGTCCAACACAAAGGTCATCCTGATCGCGCCATTTTGGCCGAGGAGGTCTTGGTTCTCAGGTCTTCTAAGACTCAGCATTGCAGAACCTTGGAGACTACCTTACAGGTCGGACCTCTTATACCAGGGAGAAGCGAATCATCCAGAACTGAGCTCTCTTTCTCTGACGGCTTGGCTTCTGAAAGGGAGCTGTTAGAGCTGAGAGGGTTATCGGCCAAGGTAATCGATACCATTCTTAGCAGCCGAAAGCCGTCCACTAACACAATTTATAATAAAATTTGGAAGAGATTTGGGGACTGGCGCAGACTCAACAACAGAGTGTCAGGTGCCATGGTCCCGGCGGTTCTAGATTTCCTCCAAGCCGGAGCAGATCTAAACCTTGCAGTTAGTACTCTTAAGGTTCAGGTGGCCGCCCTGTCCAACTTTTTAAATCAAAGACTGTCAGAAGAACCACTGATCAAAAGATTTCTGGTGTCCATCAGCTGGAAACGAGTCCCCAAAGCAAGGAGGTTCCCTCCCTGGGACTTATCAACAGTATTACAGGGTCTCGGTAGGGCACCATTTGAACCTATAGATGAACTACCCATAAAACTGTTAACCCTGAAGACAGTAGTTTTGGTGGCCCTAGTCTCGGCTAGGAGAGTCAGTGAGATCCAGGCACTTTCAGTGATCGAGCCTTTCTGCACCATTTTACAAGACAAAATTATCCTCTCGCTGGACCCAGCTTTTCTCCCCAAGGTATCGTCTAACTTTCATAGGTCAGAAGAAATCGTGATACCATCATTCTGCGGAAATCCAAAGAATGATAAGGAAGCAGGATTTAATAAAATAGACGTCAGGAGATGCCTGATTGCCTACATAGAGCACACCAAGGAGTGGCGACGCTCCACCAGCTTGTTTGTTTTATTCACAGGTCCTAACAAGGGGAAAGAGGCATCCAAAGGTACCATCGCCAGGTGGATGAAGTCGGCCATTGCGGAGGCATACAAGGCAGTCTCCCGCACACCTCCATTGGGTATAAATGCTCACTCCACAAGAGCGGTTTCTACTTCTTGGGCTGAAAGGGCAGGAGCATCTCCCCTCCAGATCTGCAAGGCCGCAACCTGGTCCAGTTTCCAGACTTTTGTGAAGCATTACAGACTGGACCTGCTTGCCAGCCAGGACCAGTCTTTCGGCAGGAAAGTGCTGCAGGCTGTGGTCCCGCCCTGATCAGGTAGTACTATATTGTCCTCTCTGTAAGCCGTCCTGGAAGATGACTTGGAAAAACAGTGTTATTACCTGTTAACTACTTTTTCCAGGAATCTTCCAGGACGGCGTCAGTTCCCTCCCTTTTTATGAGGTGAGTAGCGATGTAAAACATATATAAGGATAGAGCTACGCTGATCCAGGTTTAATGATTCTGAGGCCTTCGGTTATTTGTTAAATACTGAGGGGCTAATGCATGAGTAAGACTTTTATGATGTGGATCATGTGTTTCCTGTTCTAGGTGGGAGGAGCCTATCTCTCTGTAAGCCGTCCTGGAAGATTCCTGGAAAAAGTAGTTAACAGGTAATAACACTGTTTGCTCACTTACTTTACCTTATAGACAGACAGATATAGACAGGTTGGGAGACAAGAACGGTCTTTTAATAATCCATGCTGGCTGTCACCTATGATACCTGGCGTACATATCGATTTTTTTTTGCAAATTGGCATCAAGCAAATGGGATACCAATCAGCTGGTACCATTACAGTCAGTAAGGTAATCAAACAGAGAAACTTCAGCGCAATCACTATAGGTGGAGTCTCTGTCAGTATTGCCAACCGTCAGTATTTCTACTGGCAGCCAGTAAAAAATAGGCACTATTTCCCTGCCAGTAAATGCCAATGACAGGAAAATATTGTCAGTAAAAAATGTCTGTGATGCTCGGCTCGGAATTGCGCATGCACAGTTCCGGTCTGGAGCAGGCCAAGACAATCCGAGTGCCTGCTAGTGTGCTCGGGCGGCACCAGAAGGGGGACGAATCTGGCGGAGACGGGGCCTGAGCCTGATGTCATGGTGCAAGGGAGCCGAGCAGAGGGGCCGGAGCCTCATGTGCAGGTCTGCGGGATGGGAGCAGGACTGTCAGTGCCGTTTGGCCTGGAGTGGACAGAAGGGGCCACCTGGCGAGGAGAGAGACTGTGACTGTGTGTGTGCTGCACACTGCTGACAGTGTCATTCTGAGAGTCAATTTCATGTCTGTGCCCCTGACCATTCTAATTTCAAACCCTCCTGATATATAAGGTGAACTAGGAAAAAAATAATTTTCGTTCCCACACTTGAGTGTGCACTTTTTAAATGCATTTTTGCATTAACAACACCCCTATAGACTTCATGTTAAAAGTTCTCCACAAAATATCCTGCAATTGTTTTGTCATGATCAATAAATGTATGTAATTGTGAATAAAATAAAATAAAAAATCTTATGGTGCTGGTTTTGCTTGTAACTTTATTTCTATTAATTTTAGCAACACAAAATATCTCTCAAACTGACATTTACACATGTGCGTAACATTTGAGACAGGTATTAATGCATTCATATAAGAGTGAATGTAGACCATGAAATATGGCGAAGTTGTAGAAAATATGATTCAACTTCACAGATTGGCACCAAGCAAAATTAAACATACACATTGTAAATGTATCAAAACTGAGATGTATTCATAAAAATTATCAGTAGACACTGTGTAATCAAAGAAGGTTAAAAAAGCAGCACACTTTGCCACAAGTTGGCTGAAATGACTCAAAATGCAACCCCATCCCCCTCGATGCTAAATAATGCCAAAAATGTACAATTCTACAATAGATTTGTTACAGCTCAAAAATCACCCTAAAATACAAAACAGTGTATTCCCAGTGTATTCAGTCTCATCCCTATTACTGTCATCAGAGCTTTTGTCCAATGTAGCTCTTTCCTCTTTTTCTTGGGAAACATTTTCACTGCAGTGGACTACCTGCAACACACTTTCAGGGACAGGATTTCTAGTCATCCAGGTCACTGTTAACTTCCCATCCTCGAGGTGCCATCCATTGTCAATGGGTGGCGGGGCACACATTATACCCTTCAGAGAATGTCTCATTATGGCTGCTTGGTAGTTTGCCCTTTTACAGTGTTGGTAAAGGGTGTCACTTGTCAGAGGCATGGATAGTTCTGGCAAAGCTCACAATGTCATGTACACTGGCTTGTATCTTGCATCGTTCACATTTTTTGCAAATGACTGGCCGTATATATGGCACACATATTTGCAAAGTAGTTCAAAGGTAGATGGACCCAGCTTAAAACTGCTACCTAGATTTGTAAATGCAGTCAGGTATTCCTCTTTCTCGCATGCAACAGAAAATGCCTTTCTCTTGCCTTTGCCATTAAAGGTGCTTGTAGAGTCACAACCTGAGTAGGAATGGATCCCAATAAGTGCCAAACACACACTGGTGCCAAGAACTGATGACACATTAGCTAAGTCAACGACCCTTGTTTTCTTGCTAACCCCTGTGAAAAAATACAACTTACATGGTAAATCTTGCTGAAGACTTAAAGAGGAGCTCCAGCCCCCCCCCCCACGAAACCTTGTAGTGTTAGTTTTTGACAAAGCTATATATGCCAAGGATCAGCAAATCTGCTGGAAAGACAATGACCTTACTCAGTGTGTAGTAATTAGACTAGGTAAATTTCACACATACATGTCCTATCTGGGCATTCTAGGAAAAAGGTTTGGAGATGCAAGACTGCAAGACACACTCATTAAGTCTGAAGTTATTGCCCCAGGATCCATCAATGAAGTGATTAATTGTCATCACTGCATCAGACTTCTCACCTTCTTAGACTCTTTGCTACCAGAGGAGAGAGATGAATGTATGGATGTCATAAATGAGATCAAATTCCAGGACAGAACAATGGATGTTTTCTGTGCAAATTATACATTTTACAAAATGTGTTCCAAATATGTAGACTTTGTGAAAAGAAAAAGTGCAGAAAACCCAACGTTTGCCTTTTGGAGTTCATATATTGACATGGTACAGATACTCCTTATTTTTGTGAAAGCAACATAAGAATCGGACTGGCAGCTTCACCTGTCAACAGTGCGCTTGATGATGCCATGGTTTTTTTGAGTACGATTGTGTAAATTATGCTACGTATTTACGTGCATTCTGGCTGAAAATGGTCAATTTGCACCTCACACATCCTTCTTGTCATAGTGAGCTCAGTGTTAAAGGCCAGTGGACTGTTCAATGTCAAAGTGTAGATGGATTTGCCTTGATTGCTTTTGACCAGGCCATTGAGCAAACATGCAACAGAGATTCCAAGACAAATGGTGGTTGGACAGGGTTAACACAGAATTGAGCTGCAGTATATCACTGGATATTGTCACAACATGAACGGGCTGCCATAGCAAGACAATGTGAGGCAATGACAGGTTAATGTCCTCATACAAGAAAGCAAAAAGACCTTGACAGCCCACAAATTCATGCTGATGAAAAGACTGTGACCAGACTAATTTCCACCCTAGATTCCATGCTGAATCATTTTGACACACACCAAGATGGCATTGTATGTATTAGCTCTGGGACAGTTGCAGCTGAAAAAAAACATGAGAGATTTGCTTGCAGCTGAAGAAAAGGGGGAAAACTCTGTCAAAGAGTTTATGAACCAAAGACTTATCACCATCAGTGGAAAACATTTCTCCCATCAAAAACAAAAATTGAAGACCTTTTAGTGACCAAGCAAAGGCAAAAACGAAATCTGCAACAGGCACGTAAGTGATTCTGCGTGCCGACTAGAAGCTATTCTCCAGACTACTCATCATAGGTAAAAGTAGAAAGATAGGACGGGCGTGTCCAAACCGCTGACCATAATTGCCGCTTGGGGTCTCAGAATCGGCTTACAGCACTATCGACAACTTGTACCAACTCCAAAAGAGAACTCACACACCGGGTTCAAGTGGGTTATGTCCCGGATGAAAAATCTTGCACAGGGACCGCGCTGTATGACAGACTTCTTCATGCTGAAGACGGGAGCACACAGCCAAGATGGCGCTCGGGAGAACGGCCATTCTCCCCCTCCAAAACACACACAGGCATAGCCTGATCCAGCCTCAGACGCTCTCTCAGACATAGAGGATTCTTCAGAGCAGCCTGTCAGCTCCCCAGCATCTGACCGAGGTAAGAGAGTAACAGACTCCCCTGCATTCTCTCCTCAGCAGCAACCTTCTGGTAAAAAAAAAACAATCACTGGGCACACATACCTGTGTCCCAGGAAGACACTCCAGCAGTGCACACACCACCTCTAGCTGCTTTCCCTGCCTCAGATTCTCGTGCTTCTGAGAATACCATTAAAGCAATGCTTCTCTCCCTTCAAATTGGCTTACAAACCGAGCTGTGCACCTCTGTATCCCAGCTAACTAACAGAATTGATAGTGTTGAAGATCGCACAGACAATATAGAAGCCCAGCAAGGAGCGGTTGTAAAAGCCCATGATGAAATGGCGGACACACACGAGGAACAGGTGGACATAATTCACCAAATACAGCTAAAGATCGCAGATTTGGAGGACCGCCGCTGCCGCAATAATATAAGAATTTGAGGGGTACCTGAGGCTGTAAAACTGCAAGACCTCATATCTTACTTACAACAGATTTTCCTGACACTCATCCCTGATCTCTTGCCAAGAGATTTATTGATGGACAGAGCACATAGGATACCAAAACCAGCGCACTTACTGTACCTGACACGTTCCCTAGGGATATCCTAACATGGGTCCACTACTACCACATTAAGGAATGTCTAATAAGAGCGGCAAGAACCTCTCGCTCGCTCCCTCCCCTATATGCTGGGGTAACCCTATATCAAGACCTCTCTGCTGCAACCTCAAAGATAAGGAAGGAATTCTCTCCCATCACTGCAACACTGCGTGACCGCAATATCGTCTACCACTGGGGATTCCCCACTAAACTGCTGGTTACATACCAAAACCAACAGATCACCATCTCCTGCCCGAAAGATGGCTTCAAAAACCTCCACAATTGGGAACTGACACCCCCATCACCTCCGAGCAACTCAAGAAATAACACATCCCATAAAACCTGAAAAATAATTTAATGGGCATACACCATCCTCCTTGCCACGTTTCTCTCTTATCTGACAGAACGTCTGGTTTCCTGAAGCTTACATAATCTGAACCCGGAGTTGCGGTCTCATATGTTTTACTGAACTATCAAACTGAGTCTAACAAGTAGGCTATCACACACCCCTGCTAAGCACACGACCTACGCACAGTTTATTTGCTGTTGTTAATTTTCTATATATTCTACACCCTTTTGCTAAGCTATACTATATTGCTCTTGTTGGAACTACTATGCTCCAAGGAACCATTCCTTACCCCCTACATAACTGCCAAGTTGTAATTTAACTATCGATAGTGGATTCGGCATAGTTGTAATTTAACTATCGATAGTGGACCATCAAAAAACAGATATATTATGTGTGCAGGAAACGCACTTTAAGCCAGACAAAACCCCCTCCTGCCACCACCAACAAGATCCCCACGCCTTCTTCGCGCACGCCCCTAAAAAAGTAAGAGTGGTCATAATAGCAATGCTCAAATCCTTATCCTTTCAACTTAATCATCTTGGGGTAGACCCCTGCGAAAGATATCTAATTCTAGATGCTCTCTTTGACAACATCCCACTGGTTATAGCGAATTTCTACACCCCCAATTCTCATCAGAAACAATTTTTCTAAACAGTTGCCAACAAAATCTCCCACTACCCAAAAGATTGCATTATTCTGACTTGTATAATATAATTGATAAATTACTTGACTCTTCCAACCCACACAAAGTCCCTCTGCCCTCTCCACATTTCTGCAACTAGAAGACTTTTACGATCCCTGGCGGTGTTTACGTGGGTCGGAGAAGGACTACGCATTATGGGGGTACTGGAGTCTGCGGGAGCATTAATAACCCCCAGCACTGGTGTCAGTGGACGTATTAATAACCTCCAGTACTGGTGTCAGCGGACGCATTATTAATCACCAGCACTGGTGACAGCAGACGCATTATTAACCCCTAGTACTGGTGTCAGCAGATGCATTATTAACCCCCACTACTGGTGTCAGCGGACGCACTATTTACCCCCAGTACTGGTGTCAGCGGACGCATTATTAACTACCAGTACTGGTGTCAGCGGACGCATTATTAACCCCCAGTACAGGTGTCAGTGGACACATTAACCCCCAGCACTGGTGTCAGCAGATGCACTGTTAACCCCCAGCACTGGTGTCAGTGAATGCATTATTAACCCCCAGTACTGGTGTCAGCAGACGCATTATTAACCCCCAGCATTACCCCTACACTTTACAAATATCCCCCCACACTGCACAAATACTCCCCTACACTCCACAAATACCCCCCACTCCACAAATACCCCCCACACTGGGCATATACCCCCCACATTGCACAAATACCCCCCACACTGCACAAATACCCCCTCCACATTGCATAAATACCCCAACATTGCACAAATACCCCCCACGTTGCAAAAATACCCCCCAAACTGCCCATATACCCCCTCTTCATAAAGGACTTTGCTCAGTTGAGTGTGCTGGCTCACTTACCTCTTCTGCCTCCCGAGTCCTCTCTTCCTGTCAACTCCTGGCTCAACACAGGCCTAGTGGTAGGGCACCCAAAGACTGACACTATCTCCTGTCTAGAGGTGGCAGCAGGACCCTGGATCCGGGGCTCTGGTGGAACATCAGTGCCTAGGTGGGCGGAGCGATGGGCGGCTCCTCCCTCTGCTCTGTTCTCGCTCTGTGCCGTGTCTGTTTTCAGCTGGGCTGCAGCAGCGTGCGACAAATAGGACATGGGCAGATAAAGCTCTCTGGCATCCCCCCTGCATTGACTGGGTGCGGTGCACACCCCTGTGCTAAGGGATCTTCATTCTTCTACAAGGCACTTAGCACCATGCAATATCCTAAGAAATTACGAGCAATAGAAAAAGTGGGAGCAAACTCTAGCCTTTTGGGCAGATTTGAAAACCTGGCATCAAGCCTCACGTCTCACTTTAAATGTCTCCAAATGCCTATCGCACTGAGAAACCGCACAGAAACGGATCCACCAATGGTATCACACGCCAGCTAAATTAGTCAAGTTCTCGTCATCCCACTCCTCTACCTGTTGGAGGAACTTCGGCAACATTGGATCCATGGCACATATTTTGTGGTCTTGCCCACAGCTCCTACCCTTTTGGCAATACATTCAAACCCTCTTCACCAACCTTACTGGCAACACCACATTAATCACACCCCAGCTGGCACTCCTAGGCCTGGGGCTAAAATCCTGGGACACTCAGTACCATGATACTCTCGCTCACATTCTAATTGCGGCTAGAATCTCCATCACAAAAAATTGGAACAACAATTCTCCACCCTCTCCTCAACTCACCCATCAATTGCTCAACCAACATCTCCAACTTATGCCAAAGCAAACTCTACCTAAATTTCAGAATGACTGGGCCCCAGGCCAAACTACACCCAACTGGATTCTACCTCCTCATCCCACTGAATTTCCTGTCTTCATACTAAAACCGACTACTCTTGCCACACTGTAATGCCTTGTACACACGATCGGATTTTCCGTTGGGATAAACTCTGATGGATTTTTCAGACGGAATTCCGTTCAAGCTGTCTTGCATACACACTGTCACACCAAATTCCGACCGTCAAGAATGCGGTGACGTACAACACTACAACGAGCTGAGAAAAATGAAGTTCAATGCTTCCGAGCATGCGTCGACTTAATTCTGAGCATGCATGGTTTTTTCTCCGTCGGAGTTCCATACAGACGAATGGAATTTTCGACTGACATGTTCTCTTTCTAACTCTGTCTGAATTTCCGAAGGAAAAAGTCAGATGGGGCACACAAATGGTCGGAATATCCGATGAAAAAATTCAGACTTTTTCCATCGGAAATTCTGACCGTGTGTATGTGGCATTACAGCATACTCTTATCATTTACCAACTCCACCTGTACCAACGCTATTCACCACCAATCTAATATCTTCCCTCCCTCCTAAACAGGAACAGATTACCGAAAAGTTACATGTAGAACTTTGGGACATTTTCTTTTTCCTTAAGTCTGTTTACGATAAGGTTATGGTTCACCTCCTTATATATTACATTGATATAGTTTTACAATTTTACTGTGTGTAAACGCTGAAAATTTATAAAAGTAATAAAAAACAAGAAAGTAGAAAGATAGACCTGCAGGACATTCTGTCCTACTCTTCGGGAACTGTTTCATATCCTTTAGCCAGTGCTGATGGTTCACTTGCTAAAACAAACAAGTCAGCTCTTCTGGGTCTATTGGAAGCCAAATGTGGAGACTGTTTAGTTGACAAAGTTCAGGCTGATGGAGCTATTCTATTTGATGGCATCGCAGTCATTCAAGCCATTCGATCCATACCAAGTACCATCGGAGAGCTAGCCAAGACAATACTGCAGTACATAGACAAGCTTGCTCTGAGGCAGTGGCGTCACTAGGGTTGGTGTCACCCGGTGCGAAACAAATTGGTGTCACCCCCTCCACCAACTATAGTCCCCCTTCAGTACAGACCACCCTCCCTCAGTACAGACCCCCCCCACTAAGTACAGACTCCCTTTCCTCAGTATAAACCCGCCCATTCAGTACATACCCCCCCTCTATCAGCATAGACCCACCTCAGTGAAGCCCCCCTCAGTGCAGCCCCCGTCCATAAGCATAGATCCCCCTCAGTGCAGACCCCCCTCTCCATAAGCATAGACCCCCCTCAGTGCAGCCCCCCCTCTATAAGTATAGATCCCGCTCAGTGCAGACCCCCCTCTATAAGTATAGATCCCCCTCAGTGCAGACCACCCTCCATAAGCATAGAACCCCTCAGTGCAGACCCCCCTCCATAAGCATAGACCCCCCTCAGTATGGGCCCCCCTCTCCATAAGCATAGCCCCCTCCATAAGCATAGATCCCCCTCAGTGCAGACCCCCCTCCATAAGCATAGATCCCCCTCAGTGCAGACCCCCCCTCCATAAGCATAGACACCCTCAGTGAAAACCCCCCTCTCCATAAGCATAGACCCCCCCTCAGTGCAGCCCCCCCCTCCATAAATGTATATCCCCCTTAGTGCAGGCCCCCCTCTCCATAAGCATAAACCCCCCTCGGTGCAGCCCCCCCTCCATAAGCATAGACTTCCCTCAGTGCAGACCCCCCATAGCACCCCCTAGGCTATAGCTATATATATATATATATATATAGAGCCGTGTCCAGGTCCCAACCCCCCTCCCTCGGTTATCAGACCAGCACAGGCTAGACATATACACTTCTCCCAGTCCCACACTAGGTCTCAGGTGTAACTGGGTGGCGTACCGACACCATGGCAATCCCCCCCCCTCCTCTCACTTCGGGCTCGGGCCGGCGGTGGTCACCCCTCAACACAAGCTGACACCCTCCCAGTGCTCCCGCCCGTTCCAGCACCAGCTTGGGGCCAGGGCAGGTGGCTAGGCAAACAGTAGAACATACATACACACGTCCCGGGCGGCAGCTAGAGAGGAGAGAACAGTGTGCAGCCACGCCGCCCGGGCAGAGATAGTTAGTGACACACATGTGACAGGCTCAGCACGCAGCATGCAGCAGGGAAGTAGGAGTAGGAAGGACACACACACAGACCAGGGCAGCGCGGCTGCGGCACTGGAGATGTTCCAGCCAGGACAGCTGAAAAAATGCCAGAGCCCTCCTCACTCTCAGAAGAGTCGGGATGGTGTCACCCCTCTAGCAGGTGTCACCCGGTGCGGGCCGCACCCCCCGCACCCCGCTAGCAACGCCACTGCTCTGAGGCACAACTGTACATGGATAGAATTTGTGATGGATCTGTATCCCGAAATGAGTATTACAAATCTAGAATGGTCACATAGAGCTGGTAGTGGTACACAATAGGTAAAAATTTATGGATGGGATCAGAAGACACCAACACAATGGAAAACATTTCTATCAGATGAAACAAAGAGGCACTGACAGAATTCCTCTATGTTGTGTGGCGAGATGCTGATTTTACAACTGTGGGTAAAAACTTAAGCTTGTACATGGAGGATTTACAAACTCTTGATGAAGTTGAAGATTAGACATGTGATCATGAGGAATGCAACACCAGGGTGTTTTTTCATGCAAAACGTGCTGCACAGAAGCATCAAACTGTAGTCATCAAGAGCCCTGATTCTAATGTGGCAGTAATTGCTTTAAGTCTTCAGCAAGATTTACCATAAAGGTTGTATTTTTTCACAGGGGTTGGCAACAAAACTCTCTTGGCACCAGTGTGTGTTTGGCACTTATTGGGATCCATACCTTCTCAGGTTGTGGATCTCAGGTTGTGGATCCATTCTTTCCCCATACACTGTCCAATCTGATTGCACAGTGTATGGGGAAACAATTGTCCAGAATGCACAATACACAGACATGTGTTGAGAAGATGTTTTCATGGAAGTTTTGGCTCCAACAATGATTATAGACTATCACCATAAAATGCACAATTACAAGTCCAGTAAACATCAGCACAGTTGTTGATAGGAGGAAGATCTCCAGAATGATTATTGAGTTGTTTCAAAAAGAAGTGAGTGAAAAGAATAAAAGTGGAATCAATATTATGTGATAAGGAAAAGCTCATTAACATGATCAGCATTACAATGAGCACAAGCTCAATGAATAAGCAGTTGTGCACTCTGGAGAATGCAGATGCGCCCGTGTACAACACATATATTTAACAAGCTAAAGCGTGTGCGACCTGTCAGGCGAGCATAAAATGGTGTGCTTTGTCAATGCACATGTGCAGTTGAGTAAGCTGAAAGAAGGGTGTAAAAAGGCTTGATAAGTTGTAAGACAGATCTACATGTTCTGGACAGAATTTGTGCATTTAAACAATATTATATACATACTTTTTAGCCTGGTAATAGAAGATGGTAAACTAGTAAAGTTATCTACAGTATTCAGACAAAAATGTTGAAGATTACATTGGCTGTAAATATGGTTTGGTGCATATAAGTGCACCATAATTTTTGATAAATGTTTTGAGTCCCGTTTTTTGTGCAATTGCTTCAATTTCTCCACTGCACCACAGGCGCAGGTCTTTAGTAAATCACCCCCTAAGCGTCTTTTATGGCAAAGGCAAAAGAAAGGCATTTACAGCTGGAAGTCTTTTTGGAGATGTCTCTACCAGCTTTGCAAATCTAGAGAGTGATTTTTTTGCCCATTCTTCATTGCAAAATAGTTCAATCTTTGTGAGATTGGATGGAGAGCATCTGTGAACAGCAATTTTCAAGTCTTGCCACAGTTTCTCAATTGGATTTAGGTCTGAACTTTGACTAGGCCATTCTAACACTTGAATATGCTTTGATCTAAACCATTCCAGTGTAGCTCTGGCTGTATGTTTAGGTTTGTTGTCCTGCTGGCAGATGAACCTCTGCCCCAGTCTCAAGTCTTTTGCAGACTCTAACCGGTTTTCTTCCAAGATTGCCCTGTATTTGGCTCCATCCATCTTCCCATCAACTCTGACCAGCTTCCCTATCCCTGCTGAAGAAAAGAAAAGGATGGTGTGTTCAGGGTGATGTGCAGTGTTAGTTTTCCCCCCGAAACAAAGCATTTTTGCTTTTTAGGCCAAAAAGTTAAAGTTTGGTCTTATCTAACCAGAGCACCTTCTTCCACATGTTTGTTGTGTCCCCGACATGGCTTCTCGCAAACTGCAAACGGGACTTCTGATGCCTTTCTTTCAACAATGGCTTTCTTCTTGCAATTCTTCCATAAAGTCTAGATTCGTGGAGTGTATGACTAATAGTTGTCCTGTGGACAGATTCTCCCACCTGAGCTGTGGATCTCTGCAGCTCCTCCATAGTTACCATGGGCCTCTTGGCTGCTTCTCTGATTAATGCTCTCCATGCCAAGCCTCTCAGATTAGGTGGACCACCATGTCTTAGAAGGTTTGCAGTTGTGCCATACTCTTTCCATTTTCGGATGATGGATTGTGAACAGTGCTTCATGAGATGTTCAAAGCTTGGGATCATTTTTTATAACCTAACCCTGCTTTAAACTTCTCCACAACTTTATCCCTGACCTGTCTGGTATGCTGTATTTTTACTGAGATTAAATTACACACAAGTGGACTCTATTTGCTAATTAGGTGACGTCTGAAGCCAATTTGTTCCACTAGATTTTAGTTAGACCCCTTTCACACTGGGGCGGTTTGCAGGCGCTATTGTGCTAAAAATAGCGACTGCAAGCCGTCCCTAAACAGCGGCTGCTGTTTCTCCAGTGTGAAAGCCTGAGGGCTTTCACACTGAAGCGGTGCGCTAACAGGACGGTAAAAAAAGTCCTGCTAGCCGCATTGTAACGGGAAGGCCTGGGGAACACAGAATCGCTTCAAAAGTATGAGATACCCTTGCTTCAGCTTCCCCAATGCCTCTTATGTGTCAACCACCCTGTGTCTCTATTAGGGGCACAGGGTGAATGAAAACCCCAATATGGTCTATGATAGCCATATTCAATGCTGCACATACATTGTATCTAGATTGGATGTGTACTGTGAGGGGGGGGGGGGTTGTGTAATCATTGCTGTGAGGAGTTAAGGTGATTTGCATTCTATTGTCTATTGTGGCTTGTGGGAATTAAGCCTATAATTATAGGTTGTGAAACTAGCAGCAGACAGGTTAATCACCTGCCTGCTTGTGTTGTAAATGAGTCTAGGAGGGTCTGGAGACCCTTTTGGTGTGAAAGGGATAGTTAACTCTATGCCTGTGTGCATTGTACTTGGCAGACGGACCGTCTACCAACCCTTTCATTATAAGATGTGTATTGAAGGTCGTTATGTTCTATTGTGTAAAGTCTTTTGAAGCCTAACAGACGTCAAAATAATGGGTATTGGGCCTTGTTATGTGTGGGTGGAGCTGGGCCATTGTTCATGTTAAACTAATGCAGTAGTAGATGTGTATAAAAGTTACAATGTTTTCTTCAATAAAGAGACTCGATCCTGGAAGATACAGAGTACGTCTCGTTCTTCCAGAAGGATTAATTCCTAGGGGAAGTGGTCGGCTGGCTGTGGAGGATCGACAGCGAATGTGTGTCCAGGAGAGGGGAGAGAGTTGAACGGCGTTAACCCCCTTTGATATTTGGGGTGCCGTTACATTGGTTGGCAGCGGTGGGATTTTTCCCTCCAGTTCCTGGGACACTTCAAACCACCACAGTGAATGACCAGCTATGCAGCCTGCAGGAGAGCCACGCTGAAAGACTTACTTGAGAGCTGTGGAGGGACCGGTGGGACAAAGAACAAAGTCACCTTGATCAGGTAGCTAGCAGAGATGGATCAGAAGGATGGTGATGCAGGACCCCGGTCAGTTGAGTTCAACAGCGGTTGGCATTATATGGTGCTAACCCATCAGAGGCCGCCATACAGGAAGCCATTAAAGGCATCCAGCTGCAGGATGCCCGACAAGAGAGAGAACGAGAGCGACAAAAGAGAGAACTAGAGCGGCAACATGAGCGGAGAATGGCGGAAATACGGCAATCGGAAACAGCGCCTAAAGAACCAGCCGCCATGGAAGAGGAATTCGGAAGGAGGTTGCGAGAGATGCAGATACAGCATAGAGGACCAGTATCAGAGGAGGTCCTGCTGGGATGGTCGGATTCGATCCGCTGCGAACTCTGGAAGAAAGCGCTAGCTCTCGAGCAGCAACACCAGGCGACCATCTATGTAAGGTACTGGTCGCAGTATGAAGTACAAATGCCGTTATTGGGGGAACAACCAAAGCAGGAGTGGACAGCTGAGTTAAGCAGGCTGATCCGGGCAGAGATGCGGTTGGACGAGAGCTACAGAGCCCTCCGGTGGTATGTAGCCCAAGAGTGCCCATGGTCAGCGGATGACAGCCCCACGGATGGCTTTGACTATGATGGCCTGGGATTGTTGTATTGGGGGCTGTCCAATGACCCTGACTTTGGGAGTGATCGGGAGTGGCGTTTGGAGGAAATAATGGAGCACAGAGAGCGAAGACTGAATGTCTTGGAAGGGCACTGGGCAGAGGAAGATTTGGAATTTCTGGCCGTTCAGGAATGGGAGCTGGAGATCGCCTACAGACAGCTGCTAGAATCTGCTCAGCAGCAGGGTGGTGCTACCTTTGCCTGGGACTATCAGGAAATACCAGTTGACCACTCTGAAATCCTGGCTGAAGAATCAGCAGTGGAAAATCTGGAGATTGCCATCCCTAAAGCCGAAGTGGATGATGTGGAGTTCCAGGGAGCTAGGGAAGTTGGCTCATCTCCCCGGCCACAGATTACAGAAGGTATGGACTTAATGGACTGTTCAGAGGATGTTATGGATTATGCATCGCCCGCTCAAGTACTGGCAGCAGGACAGGATACTCCAGACCCCTGCTCTACACCCGTGGCAGTTTTAGAGGCCCGAGGTGAGAAGGTGATGGTTCCTCTTTCCCAGTGGATTTCAGAGATGCAGGGGGGAGAAGCAGCCCTTTTCCCTCCCCAACAGTCAGCCAGAGCAGATGGTGTGGAGTCCCCAGCAGAAGTGCTGGCAACAGGGCAGAGTGCTAGCAACCTCTGCCCAGCACCGGTAACAACTGTGGAGTTTCAGGGAGCCGGGGCAGTTGGCCCCTCTCTCCAGCAACAAGCTGCGGTAGTAAAGCTTTTACCCCCAGCTGAATCACTGGCAGCAGGGCAGAAGGCTACTGGCCTCTGCACACAATGGCAACTTGAGCTGATATCGGTGGATGGGACTGCGGTCTCCACTCACAGCAACCCAGCAGAAGAGCTGGCAACAGAGCAGAGTGCCACGGGCCTCTGCTCTCAACTAACAGAAGAGGGAGTTCCTGTGGTATTGGATGGGACTTCAGTCCTCACTGACACAACCCCAGAAAATGGTGTGACACTGAGACAGGAGGATGTCAGCCTTGCTTTGCAAGCACTGGGGGATTTTCACCTACCACAAGTGGATGGGACTTCAGTCTCCACTTGTATACCCCAGGGATGCTGGGCAGTCGGCCCAGATCCCCAACAGCATGACGGACTGAGCCCAGTCACCCTGTCTTCTCTCCAGCGGCTGAAAGGACTCCAGGGAGAAGGGCAAGTGCAGGCCTCTCCCCAGCGGCGGGTATGTTCTCTAAGAGAGGCAGAGGTTGGCTGGGTAAGTAATACTCTGTTTGTAGCAATTTATTTGGGGTACTGTGTGGATACCGGCATTAGAATAAGGGACCTATGGACTAACTTCGGAGTCAACCCGTCTGGGGTCCCCTCCTCTGTTAGTCTCCTGCCGAAAGGGGAGAGATGTAACGGGAAGGCCCGGGGAACACAGAATCGCTTAGAAAGTATGAGATACCCTTGCTTCAGCTTCCCCAATGCCTCTTATGTGTCAACCACCCTGTGTCTCTATTAGGGGCACAGGGTGAATGAAAACCCCAATATGGTCTAGGATAGCCATATTCAATGCTGCACATACATTGTATCTAGATTGGATGTGTACTGTGAGGGGGGGGGATTGTGTAATCATTGCTGTGAGGAGTTAAGGTGATTTGCATTCTATTGTCTATTGTGGCTTGTGGGAATTAAGCCTATAATTATAGGTTGTGGAACTAGCAGCAGACAGGTTAATCACCTGCCTGCTTGTGTTGTAAATGAGTCTAGGAGGGTCTGGAGACCCTTTTGGTGTGAAAGGGATAGTTAACTCTATGCCTGTGTGCATTGTACTCGGCAGACGGACCGTCTACCAACCCTTTCATTATAAGATGTGTATTGAAGGTCGTTACGTTCTATTGTGTAAAGTCTTTTGAAGCCTAACAGACGTCAAAATAATGGGTATTGGGCCTTGTTATGTGTGGGTGGAGCTGGGCCATTGTTCATGTTAAACTAATGCAGTAGTAGATGTGTATAAAAGTTACAATGTTTTCTTCAATAAAGAGACTCGATCCTGGAAGATACAGAGTACGTCTCGTTCTTCCAGAAGGATTAATTCCTAGGGGAAGTGGTCGGCTGGCTGTGGAGGATCGACAGCGAATGTGTGTCCAGGAGAGGGGAGAGAGTTAAACGGCGTTAACCCCCTTTATATTTGGGGTGCCGTTAGACGCATCTTTGGAGCGGTGAGAGGAACAGTGTGTTTACCGCTCCTCCACCGCTCCTTCCCATTGAAAGCAATGGGAAACCGCGGTAATTAACCCTTTTTTGGCCGCTAGCGGGGGTTAAAACCCCACCGCTAGCGACCGAATACCTCAGCAATTCCGACCGTATAGCGCCGCTAAAAATAGCGGCGCTATACCGCTACCGCACCCACCACCATAGTGTGAAACCAGCCTTAGTGGTATTAGAGTAAAGAGGCTGAATACAAATGCACGCCACACTTTTCAGATATTTATTTGTAGAAAAATATGAAAACCATTTATCATTTTCCTTCCACTTCACAATTATGTGCCACTTTGTGTTGGTCTATCACATAAAATCCCAATAAAATACATTTACGCTTTTGGTTTTACCATGACACAGTGTTGAAAATTTCAAGGGGTATGAATACTTTTTTAAGGCACTGTACTTGAGGTCTGCGTTAATCTCAGATAACCTAAATCTCATCTCAGCCCTTCCATGTGGCCTTATTTTTTGCAATCTATTTTTGGAGTTTAACAACCTAAACACTGATCTGCCATGTGCGATATTTTTTTTTCTGTGGAATGTATCATTCTATATACAGTAAGCATGCTGTGTGCAGATGTTTAAAAAAAAGTCCTAACAACAACTCTAAACACCAAAACTGTAACCGTACACTTACACATCTGGAAGAGGAAATGGCATGTTAAATAAGAGCCAATTAATGAGCTTTCCTCATTGAATAAAAATTCCCTTCATAATTAAACACCCACAAATTAATACTGCAGTGCTAAAATAGGCAAGATGAAAAGCTAGTACTCAAACCACTCCCAAACTATTTGTCAAACTGATGGGCAGTACTGATCTTGCAGGTTAGCAGAGGAAGAATTGTTCAAACAATATTGTTGATTTTTTTTCCCACCAAATTGGTGTGAAGAAGTATAGTCACACACAGTTACAAAGTTTGGAATTTTTAAGACAATACCTGACAGTCTATAGACAGTAATTATATTTTCAGAGAAAAGGACCCCATTTTCACATCTTATAACTGGAATATATCATGTGACTTTAAGTACAATTAGTGCTTACACCCTGAACTGACTATATGTTTATACCCCTTGCCTTACAATACCTACCTATTGACCTATTGTCTTGTAAGGCCATATTCCCACAGAGTGTGTGACTTCCATGTCATGCCCAGAGAGTCATAGGTGAAGTGAAGGGGAAAAACATTGTAATCAAATATTACATCTTCTAAATTTAGACAATCTAACACACCACCAAGAGCTTCCCTGGTTGTACAATTAACCACTTAAGCCCCGGACCATTTGGTAGCTAAAGGACCAGAGGTGAATTCAGAATTTTGCACTGCGCTGCTTTAACTGTAAATTGTGCGAACATGCAATGTTGTACCCAAACGAAATTTGCGTCCTTTTCTTCCCACAAATAGAGCTTTCTTTTAATGGTATTTGATTGCCTCTGCGATTTTTATTTTTTGCGATATAAACGGAAAAAGACCGAAAATTTTGAAAAAAAAAGATATTTTCTACTTTTTGTTATAAGAAAAATCGAATAAACTCAATTTTAGTCATACATTTAGGCCAAAATTTATTCAGCCACATGTCTTTAGTAAAAAAAAATGTCAATAAGCCTATATTTATCGGTTTGCGCAAAAGTTATAGCGTTTACAAACTAGGGTACATTTTCTGGAATTTACACAGCTTTAAATTTATGACTGCCTATCTCAATTCTTGAGGTGCTAAAATGGCAGGGCAGTACAAAACCCCCCCCAAATGACCCCATTTTAGAAAGTAGACACCCCAAGGAAATTGCTGAGAGGCATGTTGAGCCCATGGAATATTTTTTTTTTGTCCCAAGTGATTGAATAATGACAAAAAAAAAAAAAAAAAAAATTACAAAAAGTTGTCACTAAATGATATATTGCTCACACATGCCATGGTTATATGTGGAATTGCACCCCAAAATACATTCTGCTGCTTCTCTTGAGTACGGGGATACCACATGTGTGGGACTTTTTAGGAGCCTAGCCACGTATGGGACCCCGGAAACCAAGCACCGCCTTCAGGATTTCTAAGGGTGTAAATTTTTGATTTCACTCCTCACTACCTATCACAGTTTTGAAGGCCATAAAATGCCAAAATAGCACAAAACCCCCCCAAATGACCCCATTTTAGAAAGTAGACACCCCAAGGAAATTGCTGAGAGGCCTGTTGAGCCCATTGAATATTTTTTTTTGTCCCAAGTGATTGAATAATGAAAAAAAAAAAAAAAATTACAAAAAGTTGTCACTAAATGATATATTGCTCACACATGCCATGGTTATATGTGGAATTGCACCCCAAAATAAATTTTGCTGCTTCTCCTGAGTACGGGGATACCACATGTGTGGGACTTTTTAGGAGCCTAGCCGCGTACGGGACCCCGAAAACCAAGCACCGCCTTCAGGATTTCTAGGCACAAATTTTTGATTTGACTCCTCACTACCTATCACAGTTTCGAAGGCCATAAAATGCCAAAATAGCACAAAACCCCCCCAAATGACCCCATTTTGGAAAGTAGACACCCCAAGCTGTTTGCTGAGAGGCATGGTGAGTATTTTACAGCTCTCATTTGTTTTTGAAAATGAAGAAAGAACATTTTTTTTTTTTCTTTTTTTTTTTCAATTTTCAAAACTTTGTGACAAAAAGCGAGATCTGCAAAATACTCACAATACCTCTCAGCAAATAGCTTGGGGTGTCTACTTTCCAAAATGGGGTCATTTGGGGGGGTTTTGTGCCATCTGGGCATTCCATGGCCTCCGAAACTGTGATAGGCAGTGAGAAGTGAAATCAAAAATTTACACCCTTTAGAAAGCCTGAAGGCGGTGATTGGTTTTTGGGATCCCATACGCGGCTAGGCTCCCAAAAAGTCTCACACATGTGGTATCCCCGTACTCAGGAGAAGCAACAGAATGTATTTTGGGGTGTAATTCCACATATGCCCATGGCATGTTTGAGCAATATATCATTTAGTGACAACTTTGTGCAAAAAAAAAAACAAAAAAAACAATTGTCTTTTTTCCGCAACTTGTGTCAACATATAAAATATTCCATGGACTCGACATGCCTCTCAGTATATAGCTTGGGGTGTCTACTTTCCAAAATGGGGTCATTTGGGGGGGTTTTGAACTGTTCTGGCATTTTATACACAACATTAGGAAGCTTACATCCACTCTTCTAACCACTTGAAGACAAAGCCCTTTTTGACACTTTTTGTTTACATGAAAACATATTTTTTTTTGCAAGAAAATTATGTTGAACCCCCAAACATTATATATATTTTTAAAGCAAAGGCCCTACAGAATAAAATGGTGGGTGTTGCATTTTTTTTTTCTACACAGTATTTGCGCAGCGATTTTTCAAACGCATTTTTTGGGGAAAAAATACACTTTTTTTAATTTTAATGCACTAAAACACACTATATTGCCCAAATGTTTGATGAAATAAAAAAGATGATCTTAGGCCAAGTACATAGATACCAAACACGACATGCTTTAAAATTTCGCACAAACGCGCATTGGCGACAAACTACATACATTTTTAAAAGCCTTTAAAAGCCTTTACAGGTTACCCAGTTAGATTTACAGAGGAGGTCTACTGCTAAAACTACTGCCCTCGATCTGACCTTCGCGGTGATACCTCACATGCATGGTGCAATTGCTGTTTACATATGACGCCAGACCGACGCTTGCGTTCGCCATTGGGCAAGAGCAGGGCAGGACAGGGGTGCTTTTTTTTTTTTTTTTTTTTTTTATTATTAATTTTGCTTTTTTATTTTATTTTTAAACTGTTGCTTCCATTTTTTTTTTTTTATCATTTTTATTGTTATCTCAGGGAATGTAAATATCCCCTATGATAGCTATAGGTAATGACAGGTACTCTTTTTTGAAAAAAAACTGGGGTCTATTGGACCCTAGATCTTTCCTCTGCCCTCAAAGCATCTGACCACACCAAGATCGGTGTGATAAAATGCTTTCCCAATTTCCCAATGGCGCTTTTTATATCCGGGGGGGTCATTCCCTCCCACTGCTTGTAAAAGCAGTCCAGAGGCTAATTAGCCACTAGGATTGCTTTTACATGAAAGCCGGCCGCTGGCTGAAAAGAATGATACCAAGATGATACCTAAACCTGCAGGCATCATTCTGGTATAAACATTCAAAGTCCAGCAACATACCAGTACGTTGCTGGTCCTTGTTGGACATGTATTGTAATCTTTTTTTTCATGCAGCCTGTTGGCTGAACGAAAAAAAAAGATTGATCGGTGGGTATGCCCACCATTAGAATACCGCCCTTCATCCACCCACTTCTAATGATGGGCATACATGCACCATTTATATATGCCGAAGCATGGGGGCATCTTCCCGCAAAAGTTATGCCGCGTACACATGGTCAGACTTTTCCACGGGCAAGCCTCCGTCGGAATTTCGACTGTATGTACGCGGCATTGGGAGCAAAATCGCTCCTCCGCCCCTGCTGCCCCAATGCTTCGGCATATATGCTTTTTTTTTTTTTAACTGTGGTGGCAAAATCACCTCCTACAGCACTGGAGTCACAGGGATCAGGCCTGTCTCTGCGAACGCTGCAGTTATGTGTGTTGTGTTTTGCAAGTGACAGTGATCGATCGATACTGCACTTGGGTGGCCTGGGCTGGACGGAGGGGCAAAACGCAGGTGCTAGCAGGTATCTGGGCTGATTCCGCTAACACTGCGTTTTTGGGAACCCTAAACTGCTGGGGACGCTAGTATAGATCTGATCAGATCAGATATTGATCTGTTCAGATACTATACCACTAAGGGGGGTGTATGCTTCACGCGTGGATGTTAGCGTTACTGGCACTAACCTGACGCTGCCTGGGGTGTGACGCAGACCCTCTCTGACGCTAAAACCTAATTGATATCACCCGCCGGGCGATCAGGGGGTTAAACCTTTATTGGGTTATATACGGCGGGTGCCCTGACACTATAAAAAGCAAACTAACTAACCAGCGTCACCCGTAACACTTATATGGTGATTACTGGTGAAAGGGTTAACTAGGGGCAATTAGGGGGTTAAAACCTTTATTAGGTAATATATGGGGGTACCTGACGCTATATAAAAACCTGACAGCGAACCTAAAAAAAAATTACTGGCTACCGATCGGCATCACCGACACTAAGACAACGATCATAAAAACGATCGCTTAGCGACAGTGGTGATAGGGGGTGAAAGGGTTACCTGGGGGGCGATCAGGGGGTTAAACCTTTATTAGATAATATATGGGGGTACCTGACGCTATAAAAACCTGCGGCGAACCTAAAAACAATTACTGGCTACCGATCTGCATCACCGACGCTAAGACAGCGATCAGAAAAATGATCGCTTAGTGACGGCGGTGCTAGGGGGTGAAAGGGTTACCTGGGGGGTGATCAAGGGGGTTAAACCTTTATTAGGTAATATATGGGGGTACCCGATGCTATAAAAACCTGCGGCGAACCTAAAAAAAAATACTGGCTACCGATCAGCATCGCCGACGCTAAAACATCGATCAGAAAAATTATCGCTTAGTGACCGTGGTGATAGGGGGTGAAAGGGTTACCTGGGGGGCGATCAAGGGGGTTAAACCTTTATTAGGTAATATATGGGGGTACCCGACGCTATAAAAACCTGCGGCGAACCTAAAAAAAATTACTGGCTACCGATCAGCATCACCGACGCTAAGACATCGATCAGAAAAATGATCGCTTAGCGACGGCGGTACTAGGGGGTGAAAGGGTTATCTGGGGGGTGATCAGGGGGTTAAACCTTTATTAGGGGGGGTTAGGGGGCTACACTGGACCTAAAACTAAATGTACTGACACTTTTACAGTCACAAATGTCACTGATTGCAGTGATCACTAAATAAATGGTCACTGCAATCAGTGACACTGTGACTGGGGGCTGGGGGGTGATCTGGGGGGTGATCTGGGGGCGGTCTGGGGGGGCCTGGGGGGGGCGATTTATGTACCTATGTGTCCTGGTGTCAGTGTAGTGTTGTGTGCACTAACCTGCATCTTCTCCTGTACGGCGCTCGGTATATGTGAGCGCCGCAGGAGAGATGACATCACTTCCTCCAGCCTGTGTAAACAAGCACACAGGCAGGGGAAGCTCTCATTCGCCGGGAGCGATCAAGAGGGGGTGGCCGGAATCGAACGGCCGTCCCCTCATGCCGGATCGCTCCCGAAGGTAAAACCGATCGGACCCCCCAACTATACAAAGGCAATCACGTACATATACGTGATTCTGCCTGTCGGTGCCATTCTGCCGACGTATATTTACAGTGGGCGGTCGTTAAGTGGTTAACCAATTCTCCCTGGCTAAGTCTTGCAGCACTTAGTTGGTTCGCTGAGTAGGGGCTTCCGAGACATAACCCCAACCTCCACAGACATAGACCACGCTTATGGGTCTAACTGCTTGTCTCTGAAGGCCTCTTGCGTTCTCCTCCGAGAATCCATCTAATTCCAAGTCCATACAGACATTGGGCCAGACTTGAGAGACATGGGGGGGGGGTTTACTAACACTGGAGGAGACAGAATTTGGAGCGGCTGTGCATACTAAACAATCATATTCTAACTTCAGCTTGTTCAGTTAAGTCAGAAAACACTGGTTGCCATACAGAGCTTCTCCAGTCAGTCTCCATCCTGTCCTTTTTCAGTGTTGCCACTTTTGCATGGCGGCTGCCATCACAGGCCCAGCATGCACCAGTCCGTGATGTCAGAAGGGGCGGTGCCACCAGATGATGTAGTCAGGTGGTCCCGCCCCTTACCTATATAAGAACTGTCATAGCACAGAGGAGGCATTCGGCAGGCGATCATCCCTGAAGGCGGAGCTGGAAGTAATAAATGAAGCTGGAATTCTACTTTAATGTGACAATTTTGCTTCCTGTACATTATAGCATATGCCTTTTTGGTATCAAACTGATTATTTTCTTTCTTATGCATGTAGCGGGGTGCTAAATTTAGGGTAAGTGTTTGGGTGGTAGTTATACTCAAATGCCCTAATTGTTAGAGTTCTTGCAACCATTTTTGTCCACAGGTAGAGTATTGGTGTACAGTTCCCTGTGGCCTGCAGGTGGCGCTGCCATGGTAGGCCAGGGTTGAACCGCTGATACAGTGCTGTGCCTTGTGTGTCCCCTCTCGGCAGCCATACAGTGGGTGTGGTCTACCTGCTGGGCATGCTGGGAGAGGATATAAAAGGGGCGGACGCTGCCTGTTCGGGGTGCTGGTTCCTGTCCACCCTGGGCACCTTTTAGCCTAGGGGCGGGTCTGCGGTTCGTTGTCGGGGGTCCTACCCCAGGGAGTGTGTGGTTCCTGTCGGTCCCAGGCACCTTCAGCCCTGGGACTGCAACAAAGGTCTGGGCCCAGCACCTTCGGCTGGAGCCCACCGGGGATCGAGGAATCTCAGGGTGCCGCCTTGCGAGGGGACCCGTATCCTAGATGAGGAGGCCGGGGGAGGAACCATTCCGAAGGACTGGTGCGGAAGTCACAGTGAAGGAAGGGTCCCGGTAACACTCTGGAGGGATGTTTTCTCCTTGAACAGAGACCAAGTTCACCAGGTCTGTGGCAGAGACCAAGTTCATCAGGTCTGTGGCAGAGACCAAGCTCATCAGGTCTGTGGCAGAGACCAAGTGTAAAGTTCGAGCATCATTTCGGCTGCTAGTCCTAAGCTAGGGAGACTATCCGAATGGAGTCTGCTTGAGAATCGGAGCAGTGAATTGGGTTATGTTTGTGCCTGGACCTCTTCCACACTTTAAGCTGTCCTGTTCTCCCTCCAACCTTTCCTGTCAAACCCTGTACACACGATCGGATATCCTATGGATTCTAATCCAATGTTTTTTTCCATCGGAAATCCGATGAAACTGCCTTCCATCAGTCTTGCCCACACACCATCAGTCAAAAAACAGACCGTTTCAAACGCGGTGACGTAAAACACTCCGATGAGCCGAGAAAAATTAAGTTCAATGCGTCTGAGCATGCGTGGGTTTTTTATCCGATGGATTTCCACACAGACGATCGGATTTTGTTATCGGGCCCATACACGATCGTCCGATGAAAACAGTCCATCGGACTGTTTTTCATCGGTAAAACCGATCGTGTGTACACGGCTTCAGAGTTGTGTTTTATAAGGAAAGAAACCTCTACTTTGGAGTGCAGCTGGTGTGGACATTCAAGTTACTGTGGGGATACAAGGACCTGTCTTTATTCAATATAGAGGTGAGACATTCTCTGGCTGTCTGACTGTGGAAGACCCATCAATAACACCACTCAACCTCTTCACACAGGAGGGTACGGGCTTGTGGTGCGGTGTGCCTCTCTTCTTCCGAGAAGCCAAAGTTAATGCAGGTAAAGAAAGGGGTCTGTGCGCTACATACATATGTGTAAACGTTTGTTGGGAATGTAATTTTTTCATAGAACTAATTAGGGTTAGTGTATGAAACTTAGTTCTGTGTAGTTCATAAACTAGACTGCAGATGCATATTGTGAAGTCACTTACCAGACAAGGCATTTCACAACCTGTTTCCAATAGAGGGCTTGGCCTAATGGAGGTTTCTCCTCACTCATTTTGCAGTTCTTCAGACCTCATTATCTTCACACTGACCAAAGACGTTCTTACCTTTGTAGCGGGGTCTCCTTTAAGGCCCCGGGACTACGTTACCCAGAACCCCGTTCAACACCCAGGGTGCATTTAGCCACCGCAGAGACTCATGGGAGGGGCTATATAAGAAGAGGGCGAGGCTGAGCTCGGCCTCTTTGGACACCGCGCTGCAATCAACAGGTCTTCCTGTGCGGATCTGCTGCAGTGCAGGGCCGGAAACCAGGGCCTTGCACAACTTCCAGAGAGCCTTCCACCCCACTGTGGAGCTTGGGTGGCACCTGACTTTGTCGAGTTTGGACATCAGTTGGACCGGAGACCCGGTCGTTGGGGATACTGTGTGCGGAGACACAGTAGGTGGAAGTCCCGGACTGGGATCGCGTCCGGAGTGGTGAGCGAGCACCTGCTCATTCATATAGACTGTACTTTGATTCGGCCTAGAAACTGCCTTGGCCCTCCGGGTTCTATTTTACTGTCCCACAGGAGACTAGTGGCGGAACTGAGTTGAGTAGTCTCCTGTGAGGGGTTCATTCTCCTTTTTACTTTCCTACCCTTTGGATTACAAATTACCATTCCTGTTGTGCACCACCAGTCAAGTTGCATGCAAAGAAATTGTTCTTCTAGAGACTGAGTTTAGATCTGGGTCAGGCCTGATCCGTAGTTAGAACTTTGGTTGCTGCGCCATAAGGGCGCATAGTTAGAGATAGCTGTACTTGGCGGGTAACCGCCTGCGTTATATTTTCTGCAGCAGGGCTCTGCAGACATATATGTGTTATGTGTTAACCTTATGCCTTTTACCCAAAGTAAAGAAACGTTATAATTTATCTGTTGCTATCAGTGTGTTGTTTTTATGCAAAGAGGTTACCCTTGCAATACAAATAGATTATGTGCATAAACTGTTAGATTGTCATAAGAGAACAATCCCTAGACTAGCTGTGCCAGAGTGGGTCAAGTAGATTGCCGGGGGTTGGCGGTGCTGTATACAGGGCCCGAAAAAAATCCAGCGGCTCTCTTAACTGGGGGTAGCGCTACACGTGGGGGCTCGTCCGGGATAGAACATAGAGGTGAGCATCAGACTCTGGAGGTTTTCATGTTCCGACCGTAGAAAGACCCAACAACAACACCGCTCAACCTCTTGCACAAGTGCGGTGTTAGTGCGGTGTGCCTCTCTCTCTTCCTGCGAGGAGCCAATGTTAATGCAGGTAAAGAAAGGGGTCTGTGCGCTACACTTGTATATGATGTCACACAGTAAACCACAGTTTATACCCAGGAGGAGACTGTAGGGGATATAAAATGGCCAGTTCCATCCCAATAATGTAGAATCTGACAATATTCATATTAAACAAAAATCAGAAACTATATCACACCTCCTATATTCTAGTTATTACCTTAAATCATATGTTATTATCTGGTTCATCTTTATGTTCCAGCTGGATCCACACTTTAAAAAAATAATCCAGCACCTCAAAATGGCACTCTCCCAAGGGGCAGTCAATTATAAGTGCCAAGGCAAAAATCCAGTGAAAAAGATCTTCCTGCCAAAAAGTGCCATGGCCTAAAAGTCTATTTTAAACCATAGAGGTACATAATAGGAGAAGATCACATGTTCATTATTGTGTGTATATCTCCAAGTAGGGAATCTGGAAGCCCCCTTTAACAAACATTTCATTACATTGTACCCCTACCATTTCACAAAAAAAAATTGTCAAAAATGTTAAAAACCACACAGACACAGTTGGGATAAGTCCTTTATTAAAAAAAAAAAAAAAAAAGATTCCAGCAATGTAATCCACTCGATCTCCAGCGTTGTAATCCATTCTCTGTATCCAGCGATGATCTCCACTCTCCAGCGATGATGTGTCCAGCGATGATACACACACACACCGGAGGAACCCCACAAATGACACGCTGCCAGCCTGGGGTTACCCAATGACATGACGGGTGACCCCGCCACCCGTTGCATCAGAGGGGGGCAGGGGTCACCCGTCACGTCATTGGGTAAACCCGGGTTTCCCATTGAATCAGAGGGGGGCGGGGTCACCCTTCACGTCATTGGGTAACCCCAGGCTGGCGGCATGTCGTTCGTGGGGTTCCTCCAGTGGAGCCAGGATCGTGTGTGTGTATTATCGCTGGACATATCATCGTTGGAGAGTGGAGATCATCGCTGGATACCGAGAATGGTATACAATGCTGGAGATCGAGTGGATTACATCGCTGCCGCTGGAATCTTTTTTTTTATGTTTTATTTTTAATAAAGGACTTATCCCAACTGTGTCTGTGTGGTTTTTAACATTTTTGATTTTTTTTTGTGAAATGGTAGGGGTACAATGTACCCCGTTACCAATTCACATGGGGGGCGGAATCTGGGGGTCCCCTTTGTTAAAGGGGCTTCCAGATTCCGATAAGCCCCCCGCCCGTAGACCCCCACAACCACTGGGCAAGGGTTGTGGGGATGAGGTCCTTGTCCCCATCAACATGGGCACAAGGTGCTTTGGGGGTCACAGACCCCCAAAGCATCCTCCCCATGTTGAGGGCATGTGGCCTGGTATGGTTCAGGAGGGGGGGCGCTCTCTCATCCCTCTCTTTTCCTGCGGCCTTCCAGGTTGTGTGCTCAGATAAGGGTCTGGTATGGATTTTTGGGGAGAACCCCACTGCATTTTTTTTTTGGCGCGGAGTTCCCCTTAAAATCCATACGAGACCTGAATGGTCTGGTATGGATTTTTTGGGGGAACACCACGCCATTTTTTTTTATTTGGCGCGGAGTTCCCCTTAATATCCATACCAGACCTGAAGGGCCTGTTAATGGAATTTTGGGGGACCCCCACGCATTTTTATTTTTTATTTTTCAATGACTTTTCTCTGTATTGCCGGGACCCGACAATTCATTTCAGCCGCGAGTAGTTTTAAATTACTTTTTTTCCTTCAGAAATTAAATTTTGTGCAGGGACAGTTCTAAACAGGGGAAACTTGTGCTACTTTACAGGCATACTTTAGACACCCCCCAGGTATGAAATTTAAAGGAATATTTCACTTTTATTGTTTCACTTTAAGCATTATTAAAATCACTGCTCCTGAAAAAACTGCAATTTTTAAAACTTTTTTTTGCATTGATACATGTCCCCTGGGGCAGGACCCGGGTCCCCAAACAC
Source organism: Rana muscosa (assembly GCA_029206835.1). NCBI lineage: Eukaryota > Metazoa > Chordata > Amphibia > Anura > Ranidae > Rana > Rana muscosa. The sequence continues at coordinate 343,162,116 of CM055123.1, read as the reverse complement.
TTTTTATGATAATAACTTGCATATTAACCTTTAAAATTAGCACTTTTGATTTTCCATGTTCGTGTCCCATAGACTTTAACAGTGTGCGCGTGTTTGAACAAATTTTTTGCCTGTTCGCATGTTCTGGATGTGAACCGAACCGTGGGGTGTTCGGCTCATCCCTATCTCCAAGAAATGAATTAGCATGACTTGCAGTCCACCTAAAATGGACTCCAGGGGCTGATGCCCAGAAGGCTGTCTCTCTGGGATATTGAGGCCCTGTATTTATATCCCCCACTCAAAAGTGGTCCCACCATCCCACCAGGTGGCAGGTGACATCATCATTAAACCTGTTATGCATTATTATTTCCAACTTTGCACCTGTTTAGTAAACTGCAGATTACAATTACTCCATGTCTGACCTTTCAGGTTATTACCTAATCTGCTAAAGAACTACTTTCTCTTCACTCTCTCTTGCAAACCTTTGTCTTTTGACCCTTTCGCTGCCAAGGCTTATGATGGAACAAGACCAGGTCAGCAAGTCTTACGTCTAGGATTCAACCTACCACTATATGCTCATGGCCGTAACAGCCACTGCTGCCTACACTGTTCCCCTGTCCCCTGTCCTTGGTGATCACCGCAGTTCTCACACACATTCATGTGTCTTCCTCTTTGGCTTGGATCCCCCTGCAACTCTCTCCTGCCTCTACAAGCTTCTCACCTTTTCCTGCCCACTGCCTGTCAGTGGCTGACACTGGCAGAAGATCATCCTAATCAGAATGGTGGGCATTTGTAAACATGGTTCTTATGTTTGCTGAACCCCTGAAATAACACAGGAATGTTCAGCACAAATCACTCTGTATTCATTCATAACAGAATACATAGTAAACATCAGTTACATGTTTACTATTTCTCCTGTTAGTGAATAAACAGAGTACTGTATTGAACATTTCCTTTGTTCATTAAAGAATGCAGGGCTGTAGAGAAGAAGGCAATAAATAAAATATTTAAGACATAAAAAACGAATTTAAAAAAAAGATAATTTTAGTGAACTTTTACATAGTTACATAGTTACATAGTTAGTCAGTTTGAAAAATACACAAAGTCCATCCAGTTCAACCATAAAAAAATAAATAAATGCAGACTCCTATATTTTGGCTGTATTCTATATAATTGCCCCTAAGGCTTATGTTTTATCGAAATGCAGGGTGATATTTGTTTTTCCTCAGGTCAACCCGACTGTACCCGCCCGGTTGAGGCGGTGGACAGAGGTAGCCAACTCCTCGGGACCCTCCCCCAGCGTTAAGGGCCTATTAGCCCTCCTATATGGAGAATGGGCATTAGATTAATTTCCCATAATGTCCGGGATTTAATTCCCCACAAAAGCGGAAAAAAGCTTTTAATGCCTACAAACGCCTGCAGGTGGATATAATTCTACTACAGGAGACACATTTCTCCGTTAATAATCATCCCACTTATTTTAATAGATTATTTGGCCCAGGATATTTTACGACATTTGGGTCTAGGTCCCGAGGGGTGGCAATATTTATAAAAAGAACCTTGATGTTTGACGTGGAGAATGTCTATAGAGACCCAGCTAGCAGATTTTTTATCTTGCAGGGTTCATTACAGGGGAAGAAGGTCACGATAGCTAATGTATATGCCCCCAATGACTCTCAGGCAACCTTCTTCAGGAATTTTTTCCAGGTCTTGGACAGGTTTGGCTCTCCGCATTTGTTGCTGGGGGGAGACTTCAACTTGGTGGCGCATTCGGCACTCGACAGAAATAGGGCTGGCGGTGCCTCCAATGCTTTCCCCAAAACTGTGAAAACTCTGCTGCACACTCACAGTCTGGTTGATTCCTGGAGGGCACATAATGTGGGGGCCCGAGAGTACACATTTTATTCCCACCCCCACGATAGCTACTCCAGGTTAGACTATCTGTTTTGCTCCCCCGTACTCCTAGCAAACTCCACCTCTGCAGCCATTCATTCATGCCCATGGTCGGACCACCAGATGGTCTCCTTAGACATTTCCCACATAGGCCTCAGACCCTCAGTGGCTGGTTGGAGACTAAATGAGTCTCTCCTAACTGATCCTATCGTAGTTTCACAGCTTTCTAAACATTTAACTGAATACTTTGCCACTAATGACACAGACGACGTCTCCCCCTCAATCCTCTGGGCTGCGCATAAGGTGGTGATTAGAGGACACCTTATCCAAATAGGAAAAAATTGGGGAAAAAAATCGCGCTAACCCGTGACCAAACACTGTAACAGTGATGGGATAAATAAAAAATTAAAGAAAACACAAATTCTAATGAAATTAATCAGTGTAATCAAATATATACGAAAGAATATATATATACTGTAAATTAGTCCATCAAAGAAATCCTTAAATGAAATCCAAATGAATAACACCAGTGCTCCGTGTGAAAATCATATAAATTGTTGTGTCCACATTCATCTGTGACGTTCCACCACCAAATAGCAGGATTTCTCCTTACCAGCTATGCACGACCACCCGTAACAGAGGGTCAGTTTATGCAGAAATCAGGCAGTGTCTCCCACGAATCACCGCAGCACACAACACATAAAATTCCTAGAGTAGCGTCCTCCGATTTTCATCAATGGGCACCAAACAAAGATGGCAGCAGCAGCCCATGTGCTCACATCTGTAGATGGCTTTATTATGTTTCCTCCAGACTTCTGCAAATGGCACAATGGCATTCCCCCTCACGCAGAATCCCCTGGCTCCGCTTTGAGCGAACTTCTATAACCCCGTATTACCTCCAGGGTTTGCTCTGGACCAGGTCAGTTAGCCCCAGGGTTATCTCCACCCTGAATTTGGTTGTGGGCCAATCTCTACAGCTTTGGTCCATATACAGGGATAGGCTCTCCCTACTACCTCCCAACCCCGGATTGGCCTCCTTTATAGGGGACCCCTCGTTTCCCACAGCTTTTCCTAGCACGAACAATTTTGCCCTCTGGATCGCAAGTGACTTGGTCACCCTGAACTCGTTGCAGAAGGATGGGGTGATTCGCTCATTTCAATCCCTACAATCCTCCCACTCCCTCCCCAGGTCAGAATTCTATAAGTATTTGCAAATCAGGCATTACTTTAACTCACTATACACAGGAGCCACAACTACTCCCAGGAATACATTCGAAGGTCTTTGTGGCCCTACCTCCAGAGATAAAGGGAATATCTCCCGGATGTACGACTCCCTAAATGGTCTTGGCCTCTCAGATAAATCCACAGCCATCCTCGGGTGGGAGCGAGAAACCGGTGAGGTTGCTTCTCCGGAGGAATGGACTGACCGGATCTCAAATATGAACAAATGCACGAGATCTGAGGCGGTCAAGAAAACGGTGGTGAAGTTACACAATAGGTGGTATTACACCCCTGCCAAATTACATAAATTCTCCCCTGGGGTTTCCGAGCTTTGCTTCAGGGGTTGTCCGGAGAAGGGGACTCATTTTCACATCTTTTGGAGCTGTACAGCCTTGAAGGAACTTTGGAGGAGGGTGGCTAATAATGTAGCGGAGATCATAGGGGTTTTACCTACTCTAACACATCAGATGTGCCTATTCTTTGCAGACATCCCCGGGGCCACCCCCCCAGAACAAAAACTGGCGCACACACTCTTTAGTGCGGTACATTGGTCCATTGCCCTGTTTTGGCGTACCCCTGGAGTCCCCTGGGATCAGGTCCTCAAGCGTATGGCGGCTATTCAGATCATGGAGAGGGTCTTCCACACCATCATGGATACCATGCCCATTTATGATCTGAAATGGGAGCCCTGGTCCCCTTGAACATTTACTTACTGCATGGGTCAATACCTGCATTCATCTCTGTTTCACATTGTATTGATATTTGCACCTTTAGGAATGTCTTCCCGTAACCTGTTCTGTTTTGCTTCTTGCAATTTGAATTACTTATCCTTTTTCTTTCTTTGTGCTCTTCTGTATTTTTTTACTTTTATTTTTATTTTTCTTTGCTGGTTAGTATATTATTCTCTTTCTGAGTCGCTGCTGCAAAATAGTATCACAGGATAGTGGAGTGGCCTGGAAAGCCCTCAGTTTACAGGACTTTGTTCTCTCAATGGTTATCTCCAAACCTTACTCAATGCATGTTTGCTGACACTGTATGCTCTGTACTGACCGTTTTCTTTTGTGTTCATTCCTTACTTATCTCAATAAAAGCGTTTGTATTAAAAAAAAAAAAAAAAAAAAATATTGTACAATCCCATATACCCAATTCTATACCCATAGTCGATCCAGAGGAAGGCAAAAAACCCCAGCAGAGCATGATCCAATTTGCTACAGCAGGGGAAAAAATTCCTTTCTGATCCCCCGAGAGGGGATTTACCCTGGATCAACTTTACCTATAAATACTTTCGTGAAAATATTGTTTTAATAAATAATTTGCGCAACTATTTCGGGACCTAAAAAATCAGAAGCATCGTCAGAAAATGTGCTTTTTCAGAATCTTTTACAAACTCTGAAAGCTCTTAGTGAAAAATAAAAGTGAAAAGCTAGGAGAGCTCTGTAATACAGGCAAGTGTGGTAAACACAGATAATACATGTACAGTCCATACAAACATTTTAAATGGCAGTACCTGCAGCAATATAGCAAAACATAAATAAAAAGAAACCTACTGGTACAAGCTTGCTTGTATATTATCTTTCCACTGCTGTGCAGTATTATTTCAGTTTAGACATTTTGTATTTAAATCACTTATCAATTTAACAATAGTATGCGTGCAAATATGTACAGCTCTCTGGACCTTATCACAGGTGAGGAACAGCAGCAGATAAGCAGCTCAGGTTCCACTGTTATCAACAGAGAAATTGAGCCAAGGTTACAGTTTACTCAATATAGTATGCAGTATGCTTTCAGTCCTGCAGAACTATACTTAACCGCTTAAGGACCGCCGCACGACTATTTACGTTGATAGAATGGCAGGGACCGGCATAAGGGTGTACAGGTACGTGCCCTTTAAGATGCTGCCATGTGGTCGCGCGCGCGTGCGCGGTTGGCGGCGCACTCGTGACCCTGCCGCGAGCTCTGTGAGCCCGACCGTTGGTCCCGCGGACTCGATCCCCGCTGGGATACCCGTGATCGTCTCACGGAGAGATAGATGCTAATGTAAACAAGCATTTCCCTGCTCTGCCTAGTGACAATGACACTGATCTCCGCTCTGTGTAATCGGATCGGAGATCAGTGTCATGTCACACACAGCCCAGCCCCCCCACAGTAAGAATCACTCACCAGATCACACTTAACCACTACAGCGCCACCTAGTGATTAACCCCTTCACTGCCAGTGTCATTTTTACAGTAATCAGTGCATTTTTATAGCACTGATCGCTGTAAAAATGACAATGGTCCCAAAGTGGTGTCAAAAGTGTCCGATGTGTCCGCCATAATGTCGCAGTCACGATAAAAATCGCTGATCGCCGCCATTACTAGTAAAAAAAATATATTAATAAATATGCCATAAAACTATCCCCTATTTTGTAGACGCTATAACTTTTGCGCAAACCAATCAATAAACGCTTTTATTGAGATTTTTTTTAACAAAAATATGTAGAAGAATACATATCGGTCTAAAATGAGGAAAAAAAAATATATTTTTTGGGGATATTTATTATAGCAAAAAGTAAAAAATATAGATTTTTTTTCAAAATTGTCGCTCTATTTTTGTTTATAGCGCAAAAAATAAGGTGATCAAATACCATCAAAAGAAAGCTCTATTTGTGGGAAAAAAAGGACGTCAATTTTGTTTGGGAGCCACGTCGCACGACAGCGCAATTGTCAGTTAAAGCGACGCAGTGGCGAATCGCAAAAAGTGGCCTGGTCTTTGACCAGCGAAATGGTCCGGGGCTGAAGTGGTTAAAGTGATTGTAAAGTCGATTTTTTGAGATAACAAACAGGTTTATACTTACCTGCTCTGTGCAATAGAATTGCACAGAGTGCCCCCGAATCTCCTACTCTCCGGTCTCCTGCTGGCGTTCCTGGCTCCTACTCTTCTGTGAGCCGCTTGCTATGGGGGCATTCATACGGATTTAAAGTGGTTGTAAACCCTTTACAACCACTTTAACCTACAGGTAAGCCTAGATTAAAGCCCTGTACACACGATCGGATAACCTATGGATTTTCGTCCGATGGATTTGTCCATCGGAAATCCGATGAAACTGTTTTTCATCAGTCTTGGCCACACACCATCAGTCAAAAAACCGACCGTTCCAAACGCGGTGACGTAAAACACTCCGATGAGCCGAGAAAAATTAAGTTTAATGCTTCTGAGCATGCGTCGACTTGATTCTGAGCATGCGTGGGTTTTTTAACCGATGGACTTGCCCATAGACGATCAGAAATTCCCATCGGTTTTTTATCCATCGGAAAATTTTAAAACAAGTTCTGTTTTTTACAACCGATGGAAAAAAGACCGATGGGTACCATACACGATCGGTTGGTCTGATGAAAACCATCCATCGGATGGTTTTCATCAGTCAAACCGATCGTGTGTACGGGGCTTAAGGCTTACCTGTAGGTGCTTGAAATATTTTCTAAACCTCCACAGTTCAGGGGCGCCGATGTCTACGGCGCATGCACCGTAGACAACAGTGCAGGCGCACTTTAGCAACGGCGATTGTGCCGTTCCTAATGGAGGCCGTGCCGTGACTGGCGGCTCCGGTGTGCAATGCGCGGGAGTGATGTCATCGTGGCTCCGGCCAATCACAGCGCCGGAGCCGCGATACCCCGGAAGTAACAGCCGGGAGAGATATCGGCCGCCCGAGCGATGAACGAGGACGGCTGCGAGGGCTTCGATCACGTGTGAGTATTACATAATGAGCTAGTATGCTATGCATACTAGCTCATTATGCCTTTGTCTTGCAGGTGGTGCTTTTTTTTTTTTACAAGTGGGTTTTTCTTCCTCTTTAATCGCAGGCCATGCTGCCTTCGTCTCTTGACACAGGTTATGTGGCTTGGCCCCACCTCCACTCCCTCCTGGCTGAATTTGACTGAGAGTAGCAGCAGCCTATGGCCCCCATTGCTACCTGTCAGTCCCTGTGTGAAGAGGGAGAGAGGACAGAAGACTACAGTTGAGCACAGTGCTAAATTGGGTGAGGACTAAGGTAAATATAAGGGGAGTAAGGAAGGGGAATGTGCTAGCAAAACATTTTTTACCTTACAGTGTTACTAAACCGAGGACCCTGCATTCACTATATCTGGTCTCCTGCAGAACATAGAAATGCAATTATATAAAATATAAACTGCTAAATACCTTTTTTCATCAGCAGTATATAGCAGTCTTATGTCTTCTGACAGTGTCTGGTAGGTGGAGTTTTCATTCTCCTCTGACTGTCCTATGAAGCTGCAGGACCCCTGACCCTCTGTCTGAACAGTGCTGATTGGCCCTGTGCTGGTCACATGCACCCTCCAAGAAAAAAACTCTCCAACAATACACACCAAACTGAGCATGTGTAGAGTGCCCCCAAGGCTCTGTTCTATCCAGAGATGCATTGGGGACTGTGGAAAAAGGGGAGGATCAGAGGATCAGAGAAGACAGGATCAAGCCGTTTTACACAATGTGGAGGATTAACCCCTTAGGTTCCACAGTGAGTAGAACAAGCATGCATTACTGCATATACCGACTTATTTTTACTGTTGTGGGTTTAGTTGTGGGTAACACTTTAATGCAGGGAATGACCTGGTCAACAAGTTCTGATATCAGATACTGCTGCTCATTCATTGTCCAGTCACACATTGAGCTGTATTACATATATGCTGTAAAGAAAAGTCACATCACCAAGCTGGCTGTGCAGTCTGGTAGGACTGTGTAAACTTCTGGACTGAATGGACAGCAAATAATAAATAATTTTAAAGGTAAAACTGTTCACATATGCTAATTTTAACAGTTTTTTTTGTTGTTTGCCTGGAGGAAAGCTTTAAAGCTCTTTTCCAATGTATGACTGAACACAGGCTTTTAATACTTTTATAGGTGTCTACAGGGCAGTGGCTGGTGGAGGTGTTCATGTGTGACAGGTGAGTATAAGCCGAGTTTTTCAGCCCTTTTTTTATTATTCAATATTTTTATTTCAAAATGCATAGGTTATACATAAAGCACAGGTCAGTCATATGTAAGCAATAGTAAACGTTCAGAGGAATTGAAACTGATTATAGCTGTGATAGATAGAAGCAAGAGCAGTGGCCTATCGTCCGTCCAGAATCTATGTAGAGTAGTAACTGTCGGCATATCCGTAGGGAGATAAATTAAAGCAGGAAGCATGTTCCGCTCCCCCCAACACCTCGAATGGGAACTGACTGTGTTGGAAGGGGGATCCCAGAACCTCCCATTATTCCGATCCTCGTCAACTGGAGGAAGGCTTATACCAAAATTTTAGAATTCAGAACAGAATTAAAGTGTTGACTACTCATGCTCTACCTGAGATCTTGTGAACCTGACCTCTAATCCTAAAAAAACATTGGCAGCGATAAAAAAGGAAAAAAGTGGACAGATAAACACAGAGACTCAGAGCGAGCCGAAAGGAAAAAGAAAGAGGAATGAAGAGCTAGAACATCACCTGAAATGCTGAGGATGCACTACACCTGCTTGGAAGGAGAACCAATGAGGATTCCCATCTGTTGGGCCCATGGTTCCCATACCTTTTCGAATTTGTCCGTTGTGTTTAGTAATATACTGGAAAGCTTTTCTTGCAACATTATCCAAGATATTTTCTTTTTAGCCGCAGGAAAATAGATCTTTGGTTGTTTCCAGGCCTTTGCCACCGTAAGCTTTGCGCCCAACAATATAAAATGAGTTAACCTTCGGGAAGATTTGGGGATCTCTGGGATTTGAGCATTCAGTAGGGCAATCGTCGGGGTCCTGGGGATCCGAGTTCCAATCATCTTGTTAATTAAATTAAAAATGTTCTTCCAGAAGGGGCGAATTCTGGGGCATTCCCACCATATGTGGGCCATTGTGCCTATATGTTGGCAACCTCTAAAACATAGAGGATCCGCTGTGGGGTAGATCGAGGCTAGTCTGGAAGGGGTATAGTACCACCGAGAAATCACTTTAAGGCTAGCCTCCATCAGTGCAGTGTTGAGGATACCTTTAAATGACCGAAAGCATGCATTCTGCCATCCCTCCAGATCCCACTGGAATTGGAAGTCAGATTCCCAGGCAGTCATAAAGGCCTCCTTAGAGGACGCAGATGCAAGCGACGAGTAGATCACCGAGATCCCCCCCCTCTGGTCCCTGGCCCGACCACACCACAACTCGTAATTGGTAAACTTTGGCGGAATGGGCCTTTCTTTCCATAGGGAATGTAGAAAGTGAGATATTTGGCCAAACCTGAATCGTTCCGAGTCGGGCAGATCTAGTGTTTTGATACAGTGGTTTAGGGTGAAGGGGCCTGCTGCTGTAAAGAATTGCCCAATTCGGTAAAGTCCCTTGTCCAGCCACCATTTGAAAGCTAAGACGTCTTTCCCGGGAGGAAAGTTCGGGTTGTTGAAAAGGTGAGTTAGGGGTCTGTATGAGGATACTAATGAAGTTGACGAACGCAGCCCATCCCATAGGGCGAAAGAGTGGGAAAGGGTAGGGGATAAAATCGGGGGTCTGTCTTTCGGGGGGCTCCAGAGTAGGAAGTCTAGCATGAAACGAGGGACGGCCTGTCTTTCTATATTCACCCAATCAGGTTTCTCAAATCGTGAATAGACTACAGATAACTGAGCTAACCTGGCTGCCTGGTAATATTTGTGAAGATGGGGCAAGCCGAGACCTCCTTTCCGTTTGTGAAGGTGTAGAGTCTTTTGAGGTAACCTAAATCCCCCCTTTCCCCAGATGAATTTCATTATTTTACTTTGGAATGATTTAATGTGATTCTTCCGTATGGGTACGGGAAGAGAGCGAAAAAGGTATAATAACCTCGGGAGTAACGTCATTTTTATAGAATGTACCCTTCCCAGCCAGGACAGATTATTTTTGGACCAAGTGAGTAGATCTGATTCTAGCTTACGATACATAGGGGGGTAGTTATTCATGTAGAGGAATTCTGTCTTAGATGTCAAGTTGATCCCCAAGTACCTAAGAGAGGATTCGCTCCAGGCAAACCGGAAGGATTGTTTTAGGAGAGCCACAGTGTCGTTTGGTAGAGAGATATTCATGGCTTGGAATTTGGTGTAATTCACGTGGAGGTCAGATACCGTTGCAAAGTCATCCAGAGTTTTACATAAGTTCGGGAGGGAAGTGATGGGGGAGGTTATAAACAGCAAAATGTCGTCCGCAACGAGACCGCATTTATGTGTTTGGGGGCCACAGGAGACACCCTGTATGTTCGGGTTTTGGCGAATTGCGATGGCGAGTGTCTCAATAGCTATCGCGAAGATGAGCGGAGATAAAGGGCAACCTTGTCTAGTCCCTTTCTTTATATGTATGGGTTTCGAGTAACAGCCCTGGAGTCGTATGTATGCTGAAGGGTTGAAGTATAAGGCACGTATCAGTCCCAAAAACCGTGTGCCGAAACCTCAGCATTCTAAGAGAGCAAAGATATAGGGCCAGGACACCGAATCAAAGGCCTTGTGGAGGTCCAGCGAAAGGAGCATTCCCGATTGCTTGGGACCTCCCACCCAGTTTGTTTGGACAATGGAAACTATATCTATTGCCCTCCTTATCTGATCAGGGCCCTGCCTGCCGGGGATAAACCCCACTTGGTCCTTATGGATATATGTGCTTATGAAAGAAGCCAAACGGATAAATCATTATTTATTAGAGAAATGGGTCGATAATTTCCAATCTCTTCCGGATTCTTGTCCGGCTTAGGGATTACTGTAATATACGCAGTATTGAGTTGAGGATCGAGTGGGTCTCCCCTTGTTTTAGCATTAAGGAAATTAGTTAGATGCGGGGCTAGGGTCTCGGCAAACGTTTTATAATAGGGGTTCGAGAGCCCATCCGGCCCTGGGGCCGATCCCGTCTTTAGGTCTTTAATCACCTCCATAACCTCTCCTTCAGTAAAGGGTGCTTCGAGCTCCCCTTTATGCTCCGGGGAGAGCGACGGTAAGGGAAGGCTATGCAGGAAGTTGCGTATGGAATCGTCATTACCGAGCGTGTGGGGACTATATAGATTTGTATAGAAAGCCTGGAAAGCGTCTAATATCTTGGATGGGTTGGCTGTAGTGCCCTGTCCAGGGATCCTAATCTGAGGCATTGCATATGTTCTGAAGCGTGGTGTTAGTCTAGCAGCCAACATGGAGCCCATCCTGTCCCCCATGGAGTAAAATCTATTTTTGCTCCATCTGATTTGTTTGTCTGCATTGGCCGTGAGAACAAGATTGAGCTCCAGTCTAGCCTTGTCTAGTTGCGCTGCCATTATGGGGGAGGGATTTAGTTTGTGCTGGGCTCTCAGCTTTGTGTATATCCCTTCTAACCTTACTCTGTCCGCTTCCCTCTCCCTCTTTATCTGGGCTCCCATCCTAATGAATTCCCCTCTCATAAAAGTTTTGTGAGCCGCCCACAGGGTTTCGGACGTTGTCCCATCTACGTTGTTAAGAATGAAGTATTCCTTCATAGCCTTATCTAGCATGGTGACTCGGATAGGGTCGGAGAGAATGGATTCGTTCAGTCTCCAGTGTCTCTGGCCCGGCCTTGAGCTTTGCGTTGTAAGGGACATGCTCACAATGGAGTGGTCCGACAAAACCGTGTCCCTGATGTGGGATTTTACAACAAGTGGGATAGTGTGGTTTGAAACTAACAGGTGGTCAATTCGAGCATAGGAGTTGTGGGGATGGGAAAAGTGTGTATAATCTCGCTTGGACGGATTTAGTTCTCTCCACACATCGGTCAGACCCTGAGCGTGGATGAGTTTGGCGATTTTCAGGCTCTCTTTGGTCGGACGTGTCAGTTGGGCCGAGGGAGGTTTAGATCTATCCAGACCCTGATCAAATGCTGCGTTGGAGTCCCCACCAAAAATGATCGTGCCCTCCAACAGAGGAGCTAGCTTTTCAAATAGTTGTTTGAAGAAGGCTGCTTGACCTTTGTTGGGCGTGTAGTAGGATATCAGGGAGTATAAGTGGCCTTCGATCGTGCCCTTTACTAAGATGAACCTGCCCTCTGGATCTTTTACATCAGTGATCCAGGTGAAGTTGCACGTTTTTGCTAATAAGACGGCCACCCCCTTTGACTTATTAACCGCACTGGCCATATAGAAGTTCGGGAAGTGGGAGTGGAGGAACTTGGGACTGTACCGGGCCGGGAAATGGGTTTCCTGTATCATTACAATGTCCAGGCTTGACAATTTGTAGGTATTAAAGAGTTTCCTACGTTTGAGGGGGGAGTTTAGGCCCTGGACATTGTGTGTAGCGACCTTTAAGGCCGTGTGAGTGTGGTCAGCCATGGACCCCGAGGGGAGAAGCACTGCAATGTCCATCGCCACTTACCGCTGGGACCTCCGGCGACTCCAGAGCGACGATTGGATCGCCGGTACCATACTTCTGGGATCTCGCAGACTTGAGAGGCTTACCGGTGGTAGTGTCTAAAAGAAACAAAAATGTCAGGTGATGCTCAAAAGAGAAAAAAGGGGATAGAAAGGAAGTTAGAAAGGACAGAACAGGAGGAAGGTTTCCCCCCGCGCAGGAGAATGCTCCCGGCGGGAGAGAAAAGTTCCTAACTGTCATCTCACCAAAAATCGTGAGATAAAAGTAGGAAGTCCAAATCTCCTGGCTAAAAGCCTTGGAGATCCTATCCCCCGAAGACCAACTGGGGTTCAAGGGATAGGTGGAGGCACATGTGAGCCACCCCAAACCAGGGCGCCCTGTAAATTTAAACAACTATGCTCCTAAAGCAACGTGAACCAATAAACGGACAGTAGCATTGAAGCAACTACCCAGGTATAAGCGGTCAGAGGCACCCCCCACCCCACCCGCACGGGCAGGAGGGAGGGGGAGGGAACCCCCGATCCGCCGCCGCTAATGAGATGGAGTAAAGCATATTTACTTCGGTAAAGTGGCTATAGTATCGCCCTTGTCCCCCAGACGGGGAGGCATAGTTAGGAAACCCATCTCTAGACGTAGGAGGGGAGAAACAACAAATAAAACCGTTTGTTAACATGTAAAGAGAGAACACCGGAGAAAACGATTTCCGGGGTAGTATGAGAGTCATCCTCTTAGGAGAAGAGAAAAGTCCGATGCGGGTGCATCAGTATGCGTCGAACCTAAACCTCGTGACAGTCAAAGTCTCATGTAGGACCTGTATGCGACGATCTTCTGGCCTTGGGTTTGTTCCAGAGGGGATCCGGCGGACTTGTGGGAGGCGGGCGTTTATTCGATCCTGATGACGACGTCTCCATGTCCGACTCCTGGGAAATGATCTTCAGGCTGAGAAGCAACTTTTCTCCCATGGCGAAGTTGGAGAAGGCATGGTCTCGGCCTTTGTAGGTGAACTTCACGGCGAAGGGGAATGCCCATCTGTATTTGACCTCCTTCTGTGTCAAAGCAGATAGTAGCGGTTTTAGGGTACGTCTGCGCTGTATGGTGGAAGGAGAGAGATCCGCAAAAATTTGCACCGGGTGCCCCTGGCAGATCACTTGAGGCATTGAGCGGGTCTGTTTCATGACCGCCTCCTTGACAGCATAGTAGTGGGGCTTTACAATAATGTCCCTGGGGGAGCCATCTTTCCTGGGGGGTCCCAGCGCTCTATGTGCTCTGTCCAGCTCCAGGCGGGGTGTAGGGATGTTTGGGATCAGGGACCTCATAAGTTCTTGCGTGGCAGATTCAACATCGATAATTGATTCCGGGAGACCTCTGATTCTGAAATTATATCTCCTGGACCTGTTCTCGAGGTCATCTATGCGGGAGAAAGCTGTGTCCAGTTGGTCATGTAAGGTCTGAATAAGATCAGAGTTCTGGTGAGAGGCAGCTGCAGTTTGATCGAGCTTAATTTCTATGGCTTCCATCCTGGACCCTATATTTTGGATGTCTGCTTTAATGTCCCCTGTGATTTTAGCAGCTGTGGAGGCTAGACCTGTCTCTAGAAGGGTAGAGAATTTGAGGAATAAGTCTGCTGCATTAAAGGATTGATCTGGGCCTGCAGCGCCATGGGGAGAGAATCCTGTGTGAGGAGAATCTGCAGGCCCAGCAGGAGAGTAAGCCTGTGCCCCAAAGGAGTGTCTCAGGAGGGATTCTGTGGAGGCTGGAGAGGGTGTCAAGGGCTGCTGATTGTGTCCCTTCATCTCCGGGGTATAGGAGAGGAGAGTGGGGGCCAGTACTTGCCTGCAATCCTGTGTCCCCTCAGTGGCTGTGTGAGGCTGTGAGGTCGCAGCAGCCGCGGCGGCCATCTTGGTACACCTGGGGAGTGTGGAGGCGGCGAATTGGCTTTCTAATTGCCGTCTGACGCCCGTTCGGCTCATACGAGGGCGGGCGCGGGTGTCGCGGGGTGTCGATTCCCCGTTCTCCAGTGTCTGAGCGTTGCGGGAGCGGGTGCTGTGGGCGCTGCTGGATCGGGATGGCGCGGAGCTCCGAGTTCAGGCAGCCATCTCGGAACTCTCGCGCATGCGCACTCCTTCAGCCCTTTTTTTAAGGCTGAAAGTATACCCCTCGACTTATACTCGAGTCCGTACCTGAAAATCTTGTTATTCCGCGGCCGGCGTCCATTGTTTAAATCTCGCCGCTTTCTTCTGGTCCCTTCCGCGATAGGCGTTTCCAGCAAACACTGTGTTGAGTGTTGCGCCTATCATGGACGTTCTCTTGTCCGACGTCCGTGATTGGCGGAACACTGAACACAGTGCCTTCTGGGAAACGGAGTCCGAGAATGAGAGGATCTCCGTGATAGGCGCAACACTCAACACAGTGTTTGCTGGAAACGTCTATCACAGAAGGGACCAGAAGAAAGCCGCGAGATTTAAACAATGGACGCCGGCCGCGGAATAAGAAGATTTTCAGGTACACTGACTGACTCGGGCACAGGGAGGCTGCAATGGACACAGTAAGGGGGCACAGTGAGGTGGCAATGGGCACAGTGAGGTGGCACAGTGAGATGGCATTGGGCACAGTAAGGTTGGGCAATTGGCACAGTGAGGTGGCAATGGGCACATTTCCCCCCCTAGGCTTATACTCGAGTCAATACGTTTTCCCATTTTTTTGTGGTAAAAGTAGGTACCTCGGCTTATACTCGGGTCGGCTTATACTCGAGTATATACAGTATTTTGCATGGAAATTTGGTGTTATGTATTGTAGGCCTGCAATTCTTAGTAATTACTTACTTAAACCTGACCAAACAAGGGTCTAGTAGACATCCCGGGTATGATAACGTTTGAAACACAAAATCATAAATTATAATATAATAAATAACTATAAATAATTATAACAAATAGTAATGTAATTATAATTAAAAAAATCAATAATGTAATCAAATCAAAAACACTGAAATTTGCTCAGTTGCAGAATTGTCGCTGTCATTAGATTTAGTGTTTGATGACGAATTCCCCCACAAATCGCTATCGCTCATCTCTGCAAGTGATTCTAATTTATTATCGCTGTTTTCTAGCTGGTCTAAAACCACTTTTGACATAAAGGGACACTTTTTGTTTGCTATGGACAATCTCCAGTTTCTAGGCAGAAAGAACAGTTTTTATAATATAAAAGTGCATGCAGGACACTGGGCAGACCACTAGGGACAAAGGGGATGTTTAATTATTTGATACAGTACTGTAATCAGTAAGATTACAGTATACTGTATGTATTGTGTGTTTTTCACTTTTTGAATTTGGTGCCGAACTCCGCCCCTGTGCACCGCAACGTCGCAGGGAACGGAGCTCGGCACCCGGCAGTGTGAAACGAGCGAGACACGGCTCGCCCACACTGCGGGGAGACATTGCAGGATCCAAGGGACAAGGTAAGTAACTTCCCCTGGATACTGCGATGCAGCCCGAGTCAGGCTCGGGGTTACCATTCTTAGCATTAAAAATTCACCCCGAGCCCGACTCAGGAATACCGCCAAGGGGGTTAATGTATTTTTGTTACATTGTATTGTTTTTTTATTTGTTATGCAATGATACAATGATACTAGAAGTTAGAGCCCATTCACACAGGGGCGGCACGACTTGTCTGGGCGATCTTCACACGACTTCAAAGGTGACTTGCAAAATGACTTTTGTATTGAAGTCAATGGAAGTCGCCCTGAAGTCGTCTTGAAGTAGTACAGGAACCTTGAGTCGCTCCTATTAGAACGGTTCCATAGTACAGAACGGGACGCGACTTGACGGGCGGCTGAGTCACCTGACGAGTCGCCCCTGTGTGAATGGAGTCTTAGGGTTCTTTCACATGGAATTGTATCTGCTCCGATCAGCAAGGGTTTGGTGTGTAAATCCCCTGTAGAATCAGAGCCGAACGGGACAGATATCAGTTTTTTGACATCCGTGCCTATTCATTTTGTGTCCGGTGGACATGGACAGAACTGGGAAAGCTATGTGGGCAGCCGGATGTAAACGGACTCTGACGTCCGCTGTCAACAACAGATAAGACCTCCAATCTCTCTCAGCGGAATCATCAATTGGCTTCCGATGAAAGGACCCTAGACATGTCTTCAATCTGCTTCCACACTTAAAATGGACCAAAGGCTCCACATAGTGTAAGATCCAAAATAAAAGGTTTAGTAAAACATGCGCCACGCCACCCTTGAAGGAGCCGCTTAGTAATTCTGGGTTCTCGCTTCTGTGCCTCGATTTCAACAGCCTCCACGCCTCTAGCACACCTGGTTAGATTGAGAAAGCTCTGCAACCCCAGGAACATACACAGTTGTAAAAATACCCCAAACCTGGCTGTAGGTTACTATAGTAAAATACACACACACACACACACACACACACACACACACACACCTGTATAGTGAATTAGTGATAAACAACTTGATGTATTGAAATCACTTAAAATGGAGACAGCCTGAAAAAACATAAGCTATATTTTAAATTAAGTCACAATCAGCTATAAAAAAATAAACTATACCCAGGTAAGGGATGAACAGTTCTCTAACTTTAACTAGGATTCACCACTTAAGGACCAGTCCTATTTTTCAAACTTGTTGTTTACCAGTTAAAATCATTATTTTTTGCTAGAAAATTACGTAGAACCCCCAAATATTATGTAGCGGGGTGTCGTTTCCCGGGATGCTTTGCGACGATGTCCTCTTTTTCTGGTCAGGTGACAGGGATGAGCTTGATCTCTTTATGAAGGGGATCTCCTCAAACCGATTTAATTTAAAATTTACTATGTCCTGCAGTCAGACAGAGCTTAGTTTCCTTGATCTAATGTTGCATCTGGACAGGGATGGCGTTTTACACTCATTCCTCTACAGAAAGCCCTCTGCTGGGAATACTGTCTTACATGCGACAAGCTTCCATCCTGCATCGCTTGTAACCAGTATTCCCTACAGTCAATACCTTTGCATCAAACGTAACTGCAGCCGGGATGCAGATTTCAAAAAAGCTGCGGACGAGCTATATGCTCGTTTAAAAGATAGGGGTTACAGTCATTCGGTTTTGAAGAGAGCTTATAAGAGAGTATGTGAACAAGATCGCAGCTCTCTTATTTTTGGCCAAAAACTTACCACTCAAACCGAACAAATAAGAATTATTACAAGATACTCTACTGAACACCTCAAAATCCGCAAGATTGTGGAAAATTTCTGGCCTCTGCTGTCTGCTGATCCAATAGTTAACAAATATATTGGTAGTAAACCACAAATAACTTACCAACGGGCACCCTCTCTGAAAGATAGTCTGGTTCATAGCCATTTTGAAACCCTCTCTGATATAAAATGCCTGAACCCAGGAACGTTTGCTTGCGGCCACTGTGACATGTGCCCATTTATACTCAACAGTTCAACCTGCACACTTCCCAATGGTCAAATTCACCGTGCTAAACATCGAATTACATGCAAAACTCTGGGCATTGTATATATGGCTATTTGTCAATGCGGTGGATTCTATATAGGAAAAACCAAGTGCCCCTTTTATAAGCGAATTCGTGACCATATTAAACCTATCTTTAAGAGAAAAGTGGAAACAGCAGTTAGTCACCATGTTGGTACTTTTCATAACTTTAATGCAAGAAATATACGTTTCATGGCTTTGGAACATATTCCGCCTCATGTCAGAGGAGGAAGCGTTGATAAAACTTTGCTACAATTAGAGGCTCGCTGGATTTACAATCTAGAGGCAACTGTTTTCCCTGGCTTTAATGAAAATCTTAGCTTTAGACCCTTCCTATGATTGGCCGATCTGCATTGACTTGCAATGACCTAGGTTGTCCACATCCCCCCTCTTCCCTACTCTAGGAGTCCTCTGTTTCCTTCCCTTTTTTACCCCCTTCCCCCTTTCTTCTTAATGTTTATTTGTAAATTAATTTAGTTAAATAAAATTAAACTGCTGTTATTGTTCGATATTAAATTTATTTTCTATTAATTATTATTCATTTAGTCATGTTCTATATAAGTATGTTTTTTCTAAACTGTCTTTTATGTCGAAGATTTATGTTTAAATTTAAATAAGTGCAATGTACATTATGTGAACTATGTTGTTTTCTAAGATCGTTCTGTAACTTCTCCCTGGAAGTTGGCGGGTACGGCTTTTTTTGGTTGGTTAACTGTACCCGCCATCATTGACAAAAGAGCGACTTCATCCTTGGTCTCTGAGGGTCTGCAATGAGAACATGCACAGGGTGCCTGATTGTGACGGAATCTCTGGGCTCTTTACAGCCCTCATATGGACACCCAGGGCATATCCGGCAATTGCTGGGTCTGCCCAACTCACACGTTCTGTTGCAGTTTCTGCTTTCCCATTATCCCCGAATTTGGTTTTACTATCTCACCAAGCTTTACCATACTATGATACATTACAACATGATCCCGCTCCGCCTCATTGGAAACTATGTTTCTAATGACGTTGGTGCGTGAGACCAAGTCCCCTCCCCTGGGCGCTAGGTATTCTGGGTCTTGTAGTTTTGGCACAGCTTCGGGACCCTGGGCGCATGCGCACTAACTTTGTCACGTCCGCACTCCGCCGGTGACGTCAGACGCCGGCCGAGTTGGTGATCGCTTAAAAGCCGGCATTATCAGACTGCACACCAACCAGAGCGGTTTGGTGAGGCAGCCTGATATTTATCCACAACTCTGTTTCAAGGTAACCATCTGCTGCTTATCTGAGAATCTGACACACTGTCTCCTGTACATTACTAGTCCCTTTATTTTCTGGGCTTTGTAAACTGTTATGATTGTTATTTCATTAGATGTCCTTTTGTCATACTTTCAGACGAAAAGCATTGTTATGCTGTATGTTTAATAATACATAAGACAATGTATTACTTCATTCAACACTAACAGCTTGGTTTGGGCCATTGGCTCTTCAATCTGTTTTTGTCTAACATGCTGAGTGATCATTCCCTTATTATTCTATCTATACATAATTTAAATAATATGAAAAAATATGAAAAAAATATAAGAACCGCACAATGCTAATTCCATATTTATGACAATACCCAATGATGGATTATTTTTATTATACACTTACTGTTTCTACTCAAGACGTCCCCTTGTGGATAACTGATTAATAGACAATATATTTGACTTTTAGAATAATTTCATCTTCTGGAACTTTCTCTTCACTGGACTAAAGTTCTCTGAAGGTTCATGTCCTATGAATGCATCTTAATCAGATGTTTTGTATCCAGTGGATAATCAGGCATCATCTCATCCGCTCTATTCTTCTCCTTTTTTTTTCTCTCAATTTTGATTTTAATGTGAGTATAACCTGAATATTTAACCTAATAGTGACTTAATCTGCCCCATAAATGATCGGGCTAACTGGACCATTAACCCCAATTAGATCAAAATTTATTGACCACTATAATATATAACTTTTACCTTATTACCTCTATATTGCTTTCACATATTAATTATATTCATTTAAATTAATTAACTCTAATGGGGTTCTTTCTCTAATTTAATTCAATTCATCTATTTATATATATTCCTTTGATCTATTTTGGCTAGGTCCCTTAAGCGGTCATTGTGAGGGTTTGTATGCTCGGAGCTCCGTCTACGTCTTACACCGAGGAGGAGATCCCTCTCCTTCCTCCATTATCGTGCAGAGGTTTCTCTTGTCTCCACCCCCATTTATTTCATCTAGGGCTTTAATGGTGGTAAGTCGTTATTCTTTTTGCCAACTGTGGACCTGTTTACAGATCGATCTTCTAAATTCTACTTAAACCAATTTACAATATGCTAATATGAATCCTTCTATTGTCTATTTTAACAGCTATGTTCGATGTACTCTCACATTTGAGACCTACTTCCCCTGACGAAGCCCCGATGGGCGAAACATGTTGGGACCACGTATGATCTCTTTGGTTTAACATCTAATTAACCACCATATCAGCTATGCCCTATTTCTGAAATTTTGTGAAAACGCTTATATATATACATATGTAACTTTATTAAATATTTTGTACTACCTGTTCAATAAATGGATAAATCCCCTTTTTTTAATCTAATGAATTGAGTCTTCCACTGTTGTCTAAATACTAACGCCAGCACCGCTATAGTCCCGTTTACCTCTTTTTCTACATATTATACTCAAATTACTCTTTTATATTGTTGCTTACAGTAAACCGTTATAGTTAAGTAACTTGATTGTGAGTGTCCATTATTGTGCTGGTATACAAAGGGGGTTGTACTGTGTAATATATATGTATAGAGATAGTACAGTTATATCACTACTTTCCCTCTTTTCTAACTGTGTCACAAGAGAAGTCAGAGCCGATTGCCAGGGGTTGGTAGCAGTGCATTACAGGGGCCCAAACAAACAAGCAGCCCTCTTAAGCTGAGGGTACCACTATACATGGGGGCTCGGTCCGGGACCCGTGTATATTGCACGCTGCGATCAAGGCGGCCTGAAATACCAGCATGGACTCGCAGGCAGTAATAGAATGGTGCGCAGAGGAGGGCGTGGATCCACTCCGGACAGTAGCTATTGAACTCCCGGGAGAGATCCGGGAGAAAGAAGAGATAAAGCAATTGATAATGTCAGTCTCCCCCAAATGGAAAGCATGGCCGGTAGATGTGAAGACAAATGCCTCGGGGACATATGCGCTAATAGAGTGGATAAGAGGAGTCCCAGCGGAGTTCAGAGGGCAAAGTATAAAAGACTTAAATGACAGAACGTATCGCTTAGTGCATACTGGGGCTGTGAAGAAAGAGTTCCCACGGACCTCCCCACCATTATCTCCGTCACTCCTGTCCAAAATGAGAGACAGTAGCGAAACTAAAGCACCAAAGTCACCCCTAACCGCCATAGGTCCTGAACTGTTGACTGCTTTGGGGGACTTTGTTGTTAAATGGCAAAAAAACAACACAGTGCATGTGGAAGCTGGATACCGGAAACTCCGGGTGTTTTCAGGAACACAACCTGTGCCACCCGGGGAGGAAAATTTCGATACTTGGATCGAGCAGGCAATGCAGGCAGAAGAAGGTTGGGAAGTCACAGAAGCGCAGAAGAAGCAGCGCATCAGTGAGAGCTTGAAAGGTCCTGCTGCTGAGGCGGTGAAAAATCTTAGGTGCAGCAATACTGTGTGTACAGCAATGGATTATTTATCTATGTTGCAGGAAGAGTTTGGCCAGCTGGAGAAGGTGTCAGACTTGATGTATAAATTTGAACATACCTTCCAACAGCCAAAGGAAAAGTTGTCCGAGTATGTCCGGAGACTGAATAGAATGCTGTGCCAGATTGTACTGAGAAAAGGAATGCAGCCACAGGTCATAGATGCTACCAGGATGAAACAGATCCTTAGGGGAGCCCTACGGTCGGATCCAGTTTGGCTCCACCTGAAGACCTCTGACGGAGTCATGGCCCTGAACTACACAGACCTTGTGCGGATCATAAGGGACGAAGAGGCTTTGATGAAGGATCAAGAGGGGTTTGAGAAAACCACCCCACCTGTTTCGGTAGGAGTCAGAACGACAGTAGTCACAGAACGTGACCCAGAAGTAGAAACTTTGAAGTCTCAAATGGCCCAAGTACTAGACTTATTGACCTCTTTATTGGCCAAGAACTCTGGAGTCAAAGAGAAGGAAGAGATCCGGAGGGAACCGGATTGGAATGTCCCTATTCCAGCCTCCCCAAAGATCAGGAAGGAAATTATCTGCTTAAATTGTGGAGGAGTTGGTCACCCTGATAGAAGGTGCCCCAGTCCAAGGAAGAACAGAGGCACTCAATACCAGCCGGCGGAAAACTTCAGAGGGCCCCGGTGAAGGAGTCAACTGGGCGCCCGCTACCTACAGAAAGCTCCAAGAAGGTCCAGAGACAAGCAGAGGAAAAAAAGAAGGGCAACAATGCCCCTCCTAAAAACTCCCATACTGTCTGTCGGGAGTTGCAATTTGACAACCAGAAAAAGATCAGCGCATACCAGGTTCAAAAAGGGTTGAGATCCCGGGAGAAATGGAAAAAGAAAAAAAAAACATTGGAAAAGTCAAAAAATCCAAAGGAGAAAATACCTCCAAAGAAGTTCCCGGATAAATTCGTTGGACCCTCCCCTCTAGTCTCCGTTCAAGTGGAGGGAGTCTACGCGAAGGCACTCTTAGACACAGGAGCCCAAGTGACTCTCTTATACAGAGACTTTTATCAGAAGCATTTAAGTCACGTACCTTTGCAGAAGCTGGAAGACCTGAAGATAGGGGGGATTGGCACTCGCAGTTTCCCCTACGATGGCTATGTTTCGATCAGGCTGGCCTTTGACCCCTCGGTGACCGGGAAGGCCGAAGCTTTTGACATTTTGGCGGTGGTTTGCCCTCGCCCACCAGGAGCCAACACAATGTCCATGTTGATAGGGACCAACACTGACTTGGTCCGGAGGCTGCTGGCCTCATTGGTGCAAGAACGGGGTTCTCCCAGACAGAAGATTCACCCCATGCTGCAACAGGTCTACCAGAAGATGATCCTGGAGCAAAAGGCCCCGGAAGAGGGGGTGGGAAGAGTCTGGAAACTGTCTAGAAGACAGAAGATACTACAGCCTGGTGAGGTGACCTGTCTTCAGGCTACAGTAAAACTCTCCTGGGAGCAACCAGGTCCCTTTGTGGTCGTGGAACCAGACCCCTCCAATACTCACCAAGGATTGGAAGTACTCCCTGAAGTGGTCCCGTTGAGGGCACTGAAGAAAGCAAAGGGGCAGATTCCAGTAAGTGTCAGGAATGTCACAAATTCTCCTGTGAAGATCCCAGCCCGGGTGCTATTGGGCAAGGTAAACCCTGCCACCCCAGTGACCCTGTCTGAATTGAAGTCAAAAGATGAAGAAGCCACCCTGGAAGAGCTTTGCCTTGAAGATACAGCCTTGCCACAGAAATGGAAGGAGAGAGCCAAGGCTCAGCTGACTCGGTGGAGGAGAATATTCTCTGAAGATGAGTTTGATGTGGGGTGTGCGAGGAGTGACACCCATAAAATCCGTCTTCAAGAAGACAAGCCCTTCCGGGAGAGGGTTAGAAGAGATCCACTGGCTGATCTGGAAGATTTGCGGGAGCAGTTGGCAGAGCTAAAGAGGAAAGGGGTCATTAAAGAGTCCAGGAGTCCCTATGCCTCCCCCATTGTGGTGGTAAGGAAGAAAAATGGGTCGCTGAGACTCTGCATAGACTATAGGACTCTTAACCGGAGGACCATTCCTGACCAGTATACTACCCCCAGGATAGAAGATGCTTTGCAGAGTCTGTCTGGGGCCAAGTGGTTCAGTGTCATGGACCTGAAGAGTGGGTATTATCAAATCCCCATGCACCCTGAAGATAAGGAGAAGACGGCCTTCATCACCCCGGTGGGGTTCTATGAGTTTAATAGGATGCCCCAAGGTCTGTCAGGAGTCCCTGCTACTTTCCAGAGGTTAATGGAGAAGACCGTTGGGGACATGAATCTGATTGAAGTCCTGGTGTATCTAGACGACATCATTGTCTTTGGGAAGACTCTGGAAGAGCATGAAGAAAGATTGGAGAAGGTCCTGAAACGACTCAGTGAGGAGGGACTGAAACTTTACAGAGAAAAATGCCAGTTCTATAAATCCTCGGTCCACTATCTGGGGCACATAGTATCTGCTGAAGGAGTGTCTACAGACCCTGATAAACTGGAGGCAGTCACCTCATGGCCCCGACCAACTACAGTGACTGAACTCAGGTCCTTCTTAGGTTTCTGTTCCTACTACCGTAGATTTGTGGAAGGATTTGCAAAAATTGCCAGACCCCTAAATGAGCTACTGAAGATGGAAGGAGAAGAGGATGATACTGGTCCCAGGAAGTCTGGAGAGTCTGTGGAAGACCAGTGGACAGGGGAGTGCGAAGAAGCCTTCCAGATGTTAAAGAAGAGTCTTACCACTGCACCAGTCCTGGCGTATGCTGATCCAAAGAAGCCTTATGAACTGCACGTGGATGCCAGCCATGATGGCCTAGGAGGGGTGCTATATCAAGAATATGAGGGGCAGTTGCGCCCAGTTGCCTATGTTAGCAGAAGTTTGGCACCCACTGAAAAGAACTACCCCACCCACAAGTTGGAGTTCCTGGCCCTAAAGTGGGCAGTCGTGGATAAACTCAGAGATTACCTGTTGTAATGTTCGGGGAACCCGCTAGATCGCAGGACACAGGCTTTTCAAACAAAAGGACGTTTATTTAAACTTAAATGGCTTCACAGCAGCAAAACAAAAGAAATGACAGTCTCACCGACTTGTAGAGTTTATAACTGCTGTCACAGTTAAACAGTCCTTGCTTGGTGTTGCAGGTAAGTGTCCCAGATAGCAGGCTTCCATGCAGGCCACTGCCATGTACATTCACAGCTTCCCAGAGCTTTTCACAGCCTCCACAGCTTTTGCAGTGTCCACCATTCACCATGCAGACTTCACTACACTCCTTCACTCTCTCACCTACAACTTCCTGTCTCTCTTAAACCATTTCCTTGGACAGGTGTGTTAACCATTGCTGTTCCCTTAAAGGAACCACAGCCCAAACAGAGGGGAAATATAGTGTCCTTCCAGGACCCAGCCACGGCGTCCTGTACATATCCCCCCCCCCCTGTGCCCCAACGCCAAGGAGGTGGAGGCAACAGTGGAGCTAAAACAATGGACTCGGGAGAGGGCATCTGCATTTTGATGCAGTCTCCCGGGCCTATGCTCCACTACAAATTTAAATTCCTGGAGCGCCAGGAACCAACGTGTAATTCTGGCATTAGTCCCTTTACCTTGCCTCATCCATGTTAAAGGGGCATGGTCAGAAATTAACCTAAACTTCCTTCCCAAGAGGTAATATCTGAGGGATTCCAGAGCCCACTTAATGGCCAGACATTCTCGTTACACTATAGCGTAGTTTTTCTCCGCTGGTGTCAACTACCTACTGAGGAAGACTACTGGGTGCTCCTCACCATGAACAACCTGTGACAACACAGCTCCCAATCCTACATCGGAAGCATCAGTCTGGACAACAAACTCGTTTGAAAAATTGGGTGCTATCAGGACAGGGTGTTGGCACAGTGCTGACTTGAGCTCCAAAAAAGCCTTTTCAGCATCTGCATTCCATTCCACCATGACCGATTTCCGTCCCTTAGTCAGATCGGTCAATGGAGCCGCCAATGTGGCAAAGTTGGGTACGAATCTCCTGTAGTATCACACCATGCCCAGGAATGCACGTACCTGCTTTTTTGTGAGGGGGCAGGGCCAATTCTGTATAGCCTCTACCTTGTTAACCTGAGGTTTCACCACCCCTCTACCTACAATATAGCCCAGGTATTTCACCTCCTCCATTCCCAAAGCACATTTTTCAGGGTTTATTGTAAACCCCTCCTTCCAAAGAGAGTCCAGTACTGCCTGGACTTTGGGCAAGTGTGATTCCCAGTCTCTGCTAAAAATGACTATGTCGTCCAAGTACACTGAGGCATACTCCCGGTGAGGTCGTAAAATCCTATCCATTGCTCGCTGGAAAGTGGCTGGAGCAGTTTGTAGTCCAAAAGGCATTCTTTTGTACTGAAAACTCCCCTCTGGGGTAGAAAAAGCAGTTTTCTCTCTAGCAGCCTTAGTCAAGGGGATTTGCCAATACCCCTTGGTAAGGTCTAATGCTGTAATATACCTGGCTGGACCTAGTCTCTCAATAAGCTCATCTACCCGGGGCATGGGGTAGGCATCAAACCGTGAAACCTCATTAAGTTTCCGGAAATCATTGCAGAATCGCAGAGTCCCGTTGGGCTTTGGTACCAACACAATCGGGCTCGACCACTCACTCTGCGACTCCTCAATGATCTCCAGGTCCAGCATCTTCTTCACTTCCTCTGAAACGGCCTTCCTTTGAGCCTCTGGGATGCGGTAGGGCCGGACAAAAACTTTGATTCCAGGTTCCGTGATAATATCATGTTCTATGACACTAGTTAGCCCTGGCAAGTCTGAAAACTTTTCTTTATTTCTCTGCTGCGAACTCCTTTGCCTACTGACTTTGGATTTTAGACAGGGTACTTGCTACTTGGACACTCTCCACCCCAACCTGAGGCTCAAGTCTTGCACTAGCCAGGGAGGTCACCGGTTCCCTGTCTGTCCAGGACTTTAACAAGTTGACATGATATATCTGATACGGTTTCCTCTTGCCTGGCTGGTGGACTCTATAATTTACCTCTCCCACTTTTTCCACAACTTCAAAGGGACCTTGCCATCTGGCCAAGAATTTACTTTCCACAGTGGGAATTAGCACCGCTACTCGATCCCCCACTTGGAAGTGCCTTATTTTAGCAGCCCTGTTATAGACCCGTCGTTGAGACTCCTGGGCTTTTTGCAAATGCTCTTTGACTAGTGGCATCACAGTTTGGATCCTTTCCTGCATTTGGGAGACATATTCAAGAACACTCTTATGCTGAACAGGTTCACTTTCCCATTCCTCTTTAATAAAGTCAAGTAGTCCGCGAGGTCTCCGCCCATATACCAACTCAAAGGGCGAAAACCCAGTGGAGGCCTGGGGCACTTCCCTGATAGCAAACAGGAGAGCTGGTAACAGGCAGTCCCAGTCTTTCCCATCCCTTTGTACCACTCTCTTTAGCATAGACTTAAGGGTCTTGTTAAAGCGTTCCACTAACCCGTCCGTTTGGGGATGGTAGACCGATGTACGCAGCTGTTTAATCCGGAACAGCTTGCACACATCGGCCATAACTCTCGACATAAATGGGGTGCCCTGGTCTGTGAGTATTTCCTTGGGAAGACCAGTCCATGTAAGCAACTGGAATAATTCCCGGGCAATAGCCTTAGAGGAGGTATTCTGCAGTGGAAGCGCCTCAGGATATCGGGTGGCATAGTCAAGAATCACCAATATGTAGGAGTAACCTCGAGCCGACTTTACCAAGGGACCCACTATATCCATGGCTATCCTCTCGAATGGGACCTCAATTATGGGCAGAGGGACCAAAGGGCTCCGGAAGTGGGTCACCGGAGCGGTCAACTGACAGGTGGGACAAGAGGCACAGTATTTCTTTACCTCTGCTTTCAGACCTGGCCAGTAAAACCGGTCGGTGATCCGTGCTTCCGTCTTCTCAACTCCCAGGTGTCCCCCTAACACATCATCATGGGCCAGGTCCAGAACCTTTCGTCTATATTGTTGGGGTACCAACAATTGTTCTACCACATTTTCCCTCACCTTGGTAACCCGATACAATAACTCATTATACATTGCGAAGTGTGGCCACCGCTCATTTGCACCTGGCTCTTGGGGAACCCCATTTACTACTACAACTTGTTCCCATGCACGGGCCAAAGTGAGGTCCTGCATCTGAGCAGTACCAAACGCCCCCTGGGGAACACCCAAATCTGGCAGGGCAGGGGTAGAGGCCACTTCCTCGTCCTCTTCCCCCAGCATTACCTGAAGTGGGGAAGATCCTCCCCCCTCAGTGTTTTGGTAGGTCTGTGGACCACATGTCTTGACATTATCAACAGTATCAGCTCTACTTTCATCACCATTAACCCAACCATTAGCAATTTCATCATTTGGATCCACATTAAGAACATTTAGCAGTTCAGGGTTATTCCTCTCAGCAGCAGGAACAGGGAGGCTAGTTTCTCCCCAATCTCTGAACTGTTCTCCTTGTTCCCACAGTTTTGTAAACAACGGACAGTCTCGTCCTATTATAACATCATGTACCAAGTTCTTTACCACCCCCACCTCTTGAGTACCAGTGCCACATGCTGAGGAGATGGTCACCGAGATGAGAGGGTACTCTCTAGTGTCCCCGTGAATGCACACCACCCGTAAGGTTTTTCTTACCGGACCGATCTTCCCAATTACTCTAGGATGAACCAGGGTTACCATGCTTCCGGAGTCCAACAAAGCCCGGGCAGGGAGGTGGTTCACTTGGACTTCACACTCAAATTTTTCCTCACCCAGGTCGAGCTGTGTGGTGCATACTTTATGGGCATAAAAAGACCCCCTCCGAAGAACCCCGCATTCCATGGGCTCCTCTTGCAGTGGGCAGTGTGCCCGGGTATGACCCCAGGAATGACATCGCCAACATTGTACATCCCTTCCTCTCCGAACAGGAACAGAACGCTGAGGAGGTACCGGGAATGACTCTTGACCTTCCGGGGTGTTTGCTCCAGGACTCCTTGGAACATCCTTTTGAAGGGCAGCAGTTGGTCGAACAGGCCGTGGTAGACTGGGGCCTATGCGCTTGGTAGGTCCGAGCAGGTCCTCCACCACTGTATATCGTTCCACCATCTCGACAAGGAGGTTTGCTGTTTTGGGGTCTCCATGGCTGACCCACCGTTGAAGGTCGTCTGGCAGGGATCGCAGGTATCGGTCCAGCACAACCCGTTCCACGATTTGGGGGCCCGACAACACCTCAGGCTGCAGCCATTTTTTTACCAGTTGCACCAGGTCATGCATTTGAGACCGAGGTGGCCGATCTGGATGATACTTCCATTGGTGCACTCGTTGGGCCCGAACGGCCGTAGTCACCCCCAGACGAGCCAGAATTTCTGCCTTTAACTTTTGATAGTCTTTAGCATCATCGGGTGGCAGGTCAAAATAGGCTTTTTGAGGATCTCCGGTGAGAAAAGGGGCAATGAGGCCGGCCCACTGGTCCTGAGGCCACCCTTCTCTCTCTGCCGTCCTCTCAAATGTAGCAAGAAACGCCTCTACATCATCGCTCAGGGACAATTTCTGCAAAAAATGGCTTGCCCTCACAGTCACCTGGTTGCCAGGGGCAACAGCCGCTTGCTCCCGAACCTGAGATAGCTGCTGCACTGCTTCCTTTAAGACAGCCACCTGAGCCTGCATAACCTCTTGCTGGGCTGCTTGCTGGGCTGCCAACTGGGTCACCAACAGGCGGGTATTTTCTTGCTGCAGCTGATTTGCTTCCTCATGGCGAGTTTGCGCTTGCATATTAGCCAGGGACAGCTGTTTAATTAGCTCCTCCATTGCTTCAGCTTTCAACGTTTGTACAGCTTTAACCCAGGACATAAATCCAATGTACTGTCCCTTTAACTGTCAGTTCAATGCAAAAAATTTTTTTTTTTTTTTCTTCTTCTTATGCCTGTTATTCTGTCCTGCCCGCATTCGAGCACCAGTGTAATGTTCGGGGAACCCGCTAGATCGCAGGACACAGGCTTTTCAAACAAAAGGACGTTTATTTAAACTTAAATGGCTTCACAGCAGCAAAACAAAAGAAATGACAGTCTCACCGACTTGTAGAGTTTATAACTGCTGTCGCAGTTAAACAGTCCTTGCTTGGTGTTGCAGGTAAGTGTCCCAGATAGCAGGCTTCCATGCAGGCCACTGCCATGTACATTCACAGCTTCCCAGAGCTTTTCACAGCCTCCACAGCTTTTGCAGTGTCCACCATTCACCATGCAGACTTCACTACACTCCTTCACTCTCTCACCTACAACTTCCTGTCTCTCTTAAACCATTTCCTTGGACAGGTGTGTTAACCATTGCTGTTCCCTTAAAGGAACCACAGCCCAAACAGAGGGGAAATATAGCGTCCTTCCAGGACCCAGCCACGGTGTCCTGTACACTGTATGGAGCTGACTTCACAGTAAGGACTGAAAATAACCCACTCACCTATCTCTTCACTACGGCCAAGCTGGATGCCACTGGTCACCGTTGGTTGGCTGCCCTAGCCGGGTTCAACTTCAGCCTGAAGTATAGGCCGGGAGCAGGAAACCGTGATGCGGACGCACTGTCCAGAAGAGGCTACACACCCACCCACCATCCAGAAGATTGGACCCAGGTAACCCCAGATGGGGTACGGGCCCTGTGTCAAGGAGTACAACTCCAAGCTAGTGGTGGGTCAAGGGCTGAAGAGATCGGTGTTTCTGCCGTGGGGGTGCCTAAGTGTTACTGCAATGTGACCCAAGTAGGAGAGGATGACCTACCCAAATTGTCCAAGAAGGACTTGAGGAAAGATCAGCTGGAAGACCCTTGGGGAAGATTAGCACTGGAGACCTTGGAAGACCAGGATCCAGAAAGACTTCTGAAGAACCCTTCAAAGGTGGCCCGGTTGGTCCACAAGGAATGGGACAAGTTGCAGGTTCATCAAGGGGTGGTCTACCGAAGGGGCCCCTCTGATGATCTGGAAGATAAGTGGCAGCTATTTCTGCCGGAAAAGTACAGAAGAACCGTCTTAGCTGCCTTACATGATGATCATGGCCACTTGGGGGCTGAACAAACATTCCAACTTGTAAGGGATAGGTTCTATTGGCCTTGTATGCGGGCTGCAGTGGAAGAATACTGCCACTCCTGTGCACGCTGTATCCAGAGGAAGACATTGCCACGTCAAGCTGCCCCAATGGGCCATCTGCAGAGTCAAGGACCCTTGGACTTGGTGTGCATTGACTTTCTCTGTCTTGAACCCGACTTAAGTGGACAAAGAAATGTTCTGGTGATAACCGACCATTTCACCCGTTATGCCCAAGCTTTTCCAGCCAAAGACCAGAAGGCTTCCACTGTAGCTAAAATCTTAGTAGAGAAATACTTTGTGCACTACGGACTGCCACAACGCTTGTACTCTGACCAAGGGAGAGCCTTTGAGAGTCGATTGATCAAGAAACTGTTAGACTCTTTGGGTATCAAGAAAACCCGCACCACCCCTTATCACCCTCAGGGTGACGCTCAGCCGGAGCGGTTCAACAGGACTCTATTAAATATGTTGGGGACTCTGAGTAGTGAGCAGAAGCAGCACTGGAGCAAGCATATAGCGGCCATCGTGCACGCCTACAATAGTACCACTAGCGATGCCACAGGGTACTCTCCATATCGCCTTATGTTTGGCAGGGAAGCAAGACTGCCTGTGGATCTGGCATTCGGCATATCCACGGATCGCACTTCAGCCACCTCACGCAAGGGCTACGTTGACAGACTGAGGAGGAGTTTGAAGTTGGCCTCAGAACAAAGAGGAGCCCGGAATAAGAGGAACTTTGACCTCAAGGTTCGAATCCAGGACCTCCAGCCAGGGGACCGAGTGCTGCTGCGCAACCTAGGAGTTCCAGGGAAGCATAAATTAGCAGACAGATGGAATCCTGAACCGTATGTGATCTGTAAGAAGTTACCAGATTTGCCGGTGTATCAGCTAAAACCAGAAGGGAAGGTTGGGCCACTGAAGACATGGCACAGGAACCATTTACTCCCACTTTCGGAAACGATGCGGATACCTTCTGTAGAAGATTCCCCTGAACCATCCTCAAGTTTGGAGAAACCTAGGCCAAACACTCGGTCTCAGGTCTCTCAGCCTAGAGAAGCGGATGCCTCGGATCAGAGTTTGGAAGAAGAGCTTGGATGGTTGTGACCCCAGAACCTATGTCTATAGATCTTCCACCATCTGAAGGCACTGTGGACAGTACATTGAACGTGGAAGCCACTGAGTTTGTTCCGTCTAGTTCTTTGGTTGAAGAGTGGGAAGATGCCACATGGTCACCTTCTGCTGATCATCAAGATTACTCCTCACATCTGCCTACACCTGACTTGGATGTACCAGAAGTATTGGAGCTCAGTGTACCCACTTTAGAGGAGGACGCAGTGAGGGATGTAACAGTCACCCCAAGAAAACAAAGGGCCAAAAGAGTTATTCGTCCTCCTCGGAAGTTAACCTACACCCAGATGGGGGAAAGTTCTGAGGATACAGTAACCACTGCTAAGAGGACTTTGCCAACACTTGATCCTTCTGCTGTGCATTTGGTGGAAGGCAACCCCAGCTCTCTCTCTGGCACAGTTAGACAGGTCGACCCCTTGGATGTAACCAGTGGGCAGGACAAACTCCATTCTCCATTCTGGTGGGAGTTTCCTCTGCCAACTTCTTTAGCTGCCCTTAATGAGTTTGTGTTTTTCTACTGTTGATACTGTCTTTGAGGGACCAAAGATTTCAAGTGGGGGGAGTGTGTAGCAGGGTGTCGTTTTACCCGCAGGACTGCGTTTCCCGGGATGCTTTGCGGCACCCAGGGTGCCATTCCCCCGCGCAGGGACTGCTGGGGTGGAGTTTAAAAGGGAAGGGCGGGGCTCGCTCTTTCTCTTGGAACACCGCCCTCCTTGCAAGAGGATCTCCTGCACTCACCTGCTGCGCGCGCTAGGCCTGAAGCCTGCGTCTCGCGTTCCTGTTCAAGAGAGCTTCCGTTCCACTGGGGAGTCTGCAGAGCATCTGATCCACCTGAGGTGCCATCTTCTTCTGAAGGACCAAAGACTCGGTGCATCGTGGACCACTGTGATGCCATTCACAGTAGCGGAGGAACTGGACAGGAGTCGGTCCGGTTTGGGTGAGAGAGCGCCTGCTCGGAACCTTAAAACAATAACTTTACCTAGGCCTTCTATTGAACATAGTTATACTTTGGAGAGACTGTTGTGCTGAACGGAGTTTGCCAGTCTCTCCAGTTTGCCAAGTCAGCGGTTATTCACAAACCCCCTTATTGGATTACAATTTGCTTCTCTATGTGCACCACCGACAGTTGCTAGCGAAGATTCCCCACCAAACTATACCCACAGTTATAGTCAGGCCTGACTGGGTAGTTAGGACATTGCTGGGCGCCATTTCTTTGCTCATGAGGGAGGATAGCTGCAGCGGGGTTAATATCGTTCTATTGCCTAATTGAATGTCAGATGCATATGATGTATACACCTTTATTGCAGGGATCTGCATAAGATATTATACTCAAATTACTCTTTTATATTGTTGCTTACAGTAAACCGTTATAGTTAAGTAACTTGATTGTGAGTGTCCATTATTGTGCTGGTATACAAAGGGGGTTGTACTGTGTAATATATATGTATAGAGATAGTACAGTTATACCACTACTTTCCCTCTTTTCTAACTGTGTCACAAGAGAAGTCAGAGCCGATTGCCAGGGGTTGGTAGCAGTGCATTACAGGGGCCCAAACAAACAAGCAGCCCTCTTAAGCTGAGGGTACCGCTATAATTATATAAATATTTTTTTCAGACTCCCTAGAGAATAAAAAGGCAGTCGATGGAATAATTTGTCACACCGTATTTGCGCAGTGGTCTTACAAACGCAATTTTTGGGGAAAAATACACTTTTTTGAATAAAAAAAAATAAGAAAACAGTAAAGTTAGCCCAATTGTTTTTTTATACACCGAGTAAATTAATACCCAACATTGTTGTGGAAAATTTTATGAAGATGTATTTAATATGTATCGTCATAGTGTCACCCAGTGTTAGTACTTCCGCAACCCGCTCTAAAGAGCTGACTGGGGCAGTCTGAGGCTGGTTGAGATAAACTTCCTGATTTGGAGAAGGGCGTTTGCGGAGTGAGGCCTCACTGCAAACGCATTATCGGCTTAGCGGATGTATGCTCTTTTCGCCTCTGTGTCTGATCAGCATTGAGGTGGTGACGTGAGCATACACCTGCAGATAAGCTCCCCTCATCGGGAACTGTGTTCATTGGTTATTGTATTATTATTGTATTCATGTATTGTATTAGAACATATCCTTATGTAGCGATACCTTCAGCTAAGAGGGCCGCAGATTTAGTTTGGGCCCTGAAGACAGCTCCGCCAACCCCCGGCAATTTACTCGACCCACTCTGGCACAGTTAGTCTAGGGTAATATATATATCTTATGCTCTGTGGTTAAATTCAGACACCAATGCAATGATAGAAGAATAACGAGTTTACTTTCTACTGGCAATAAAAATCAACAGTTGTAACAAATCACATGAATATATCTGCAGAGCCCTGCAGCAATTGACACACTACAACTAGTAAGATATGGCGCACACGCGCCACGCGTAACAGTACTTCACTATGCGCCCTATGGCGCAGCAACTAAATAAACTATCTGACTGGCCAGGCCTGACCCTATAACTCAGTCTCTAGAACACGAATTCTTCGCATGCAAGTCTTTAAACGGTGGTGCACATTTCAGGAACACATTTGTAATCCAAAAGGGTAAAAGTACCAACACGGAACACTCCACTAGAGATCCGTTTGACTCAGTTCTGCTATGGATCTCCAGTGGGGACCTAAATATGAACTGGTGGGACACGGCAGTCTGTAGACCTAACAATAGTGTACAGTATATGGATTTGAGCAGGTGCTCGCTCACCCCTCCGGATGAGATCCCAGTCCGGGAACTTCCACCTGCTGTGTCTCCACACACAGCGTCTGCAGCGGTCGGGTCTCCGGCTCAGCAGCGGTTGAGGATGATCGAGTCAGGCGCCACCCAGGCTCGCAATGAGGGTGGAAGGCTCTTTTGGGTAGAAGCGCAAGGCCCCAGGCTTCAGGCCTTGCACCACAGCGGATCCGCACAGGAAGATCTCTCCACTGAAGTCTCGTGTCCGAAAGAGGCCGAGCGCAGCCTCGCCTCCTCCTTATATAACCCCACCCATGAGTCTCTGGGGTGGAAACATTGCACCCTGGGTGCCGAATGGGGTTCTGGGTAAGGTAGTCCTGAGAATCTTAAGGGAGACCCCGCTACACACTCCCCCCACTTAAACTCTTTGGTCCCCAAAGATAATTTTAACATACACTGCGTACAACCTTAACCACTTAAGCCCCGGACCATTTGGTAGCTAAAGGACCAGAGGTGATTTCAGAATTTTGCACTGCGCTGCTTTAACTGTAAATTGTGCGGACATGCAATGTTGTACCCAAACGAAATTTGCGTCCTTTTCTTCCCACAAATAGAGCTTTCTTTTAATGGTATTTGATTGCCTCTGCAATTTTTATTTTTTGCGATATAAACGGAAATCGAATAAACTCAATTTTAGTCATACATTTAGGCCAAAATGTATTCAGCCACATGTCTTTGGGGGGGTTTTGTGCCATCTGGGCATTCCATGGCCTCCGAAACTGTGATAGGCAGTGAGAAGTGAAATCAAAAATGTACACCCTTAGAAAGCCTGAAGGCGGTGCTTGGTTTTTGGGGTCCCGTACGCGGCTAGGCTCCCAAAAAGTCTCACACATGTGGTATCCCCGTACTCAGGAGAAGCAACAGAATGTATTTTGGGGTGTAATTCCACATATGCCCATATGTTTGAGCAATATATCATTTAGTGACAACTTTGTACAAAAAAATAAATTGTCTTTTTTCCGCAACTTGTGTCAACATATAAAATATTCCATGGACTCGACATGCCTCTCAGTTTATAGCGTGGGGTGTCTACTTTCCAAAATGGGGTCATTTGGGGGGGTTTTGAACTGTTCTGGCATTTTATACACAACAATAGGAAGCTTACATCCACTCTTCTAACCACTTGAAGACAAAGCCCTTTTTGACACTTTTTGTTTACATGAAAACATTTTTTTTTTTTGCAAGAAAATTATATTGAACCCCCAAACATTATATATATTTTTAAAGCAAAGGCCCTACAGATTAAAATGGTGGGTGTTGCATTTTTTTTTTCTACACAGTATTTGCGCAACGATTTTTCAAACGCATTTTTTTGGGAAAAAATACACTTTTTTTAATTTTAACGCACTAAAACACACTATATTGCCCAAATGTTTGATGAAATAAAAAAATATGATCTTAGGCCGAGTACATAGATACCAAACACGACATGCTTTAAAATTTTTCACAAACGCGCATTGGCGACAAACTACATACATTTTTAAAAGCCTTTAAAAGCCTTTACAGGTTACCCCGTTAGATTTACAGAGGAGGTCTACTGCTAAAATGACTGCCCTCGATCTGACCTTCGCGGTGATACCTCACATGCATGGTGCAATTGCTGTTTACATATGACGCCAGACCGACGCTTGCTTTCGCCATTGGGCAAGAGCAGGGCAGGACAGGGGTGCTTTTTTATTTTTATTTTTATTATTAATTTTGCTTTTTTATTTTATTTTTAAATTGTTCCTTCCATATTTTTTTTTATTTTTTTTATCATTTTTATTGTTATCTCAGGGAATGTAAGTATCCCCTATGATAGCAATAGGTAGTGACAGGTACTCTTTTTTTGAAAAAACTGGGGTCTTCTAGACCCTAGATCTTTCCTCTGCCCTCAAAGCATCTGACCACACCAAGATCGGTGTGATAAAATGCTTTCCCAATTTCCCAATGGCGCTTTTTATATCCGGGGGGGGGACATTCCCTCCCACTGCTTGTAAAAGCAGTCCAGAGGCTAATTGGCCACTAGGATTGCTTTTACATGAAAGCCGGCCGCTGGCTGAAAAGAATGATACCAAGATGATACCTAAACCCGCAGGCATCATTCTGGTATAAACATTCAAAGTCCAGCAACATACCAGTACGTTGCTGATCCTTGTTGGACATGTATTGTAATCTTTTTTTTTCATGCAGCCAGTTGGCTGAACGAAAAAAGAGATTGATCGGTGGGTATGCCCACCATTAGAATACCGCCCTTCATCCACCCACTTCTAATGATGGGCATACATGCACCTTTTATATATGCCGAAGCATGGGGGCATCCTCCCGCAAAAAAGTTATGCCGCACACACGTGGTCGGACTTTTCCACGGGCAAGCCTCCGTCAGAATTTCGACCGTATGTACGCGGCATTAGGAGCAAAATCGCTCCTCCGCTCCTCCGCCCCTGATGCCCCAATGCTTCGGCATATATGCTTTTTTTTTTTAACTGTGGTGGTGAAATCACCTCCTACAGCACTGGAGTCGCAGGGATCAGGCCTGTCTCTGCGAACGCTGCATTAATGTGTGTTGTGTTTTGTAAGTGACAGTGATCGATCGATACTGCACTTGGGTGGCCTGGGCTGGACGGAGGGGCAAAACGCAGGTGCTAGCAGGTATCTGGGCTGATCCCGCTAACACTGCGTTTTTGGGAACCCTAAACTGCTGGGGACGCTAGTATAGATCTGATCAGATCAGATATTGATCTGTTCAGATACTATACCACTAAGGGGGGTGTATGCTTCACGCGTGGGTGTTGGCGTTACTGACACTAACCTGACGCTGCCTGGGGTGTGACGCAGACCCTCTCTGACGCTAAAACCTAATTAATATCACCCGCCGGGCGATCAGGGGGTTAAACCTTTATTGGGTGTGACAGCAGGAAGGTAAAGTCACCAGGTTGCATCCAGGGGGGTAGATATATTTCTCCCAGATTCAGGCTTTATGCCGACTTATACAACTAGGGAGGGAGTTGATGAAGCCCAGCTGAGGCTAGTGGGCTCATGGATGATTCATACCTCTAGGGAGAGTGCTGGGCGTCGTGCAGGCAGGGAGTTGATGAGACCAGCTGAAGCTTGTCAGCTCGTTTAAGGCCTCTATAAAAACTCCCAGCTTCATTAGGTGTTGGCTCATGCCTGGAACCAGACCTGTGTGGACTGTCTAGGGAGAGTGAACCCCTGTGCGGTGAGACAAAGCCTGTGTGGCTATTTGTTTGGACATTTACTAAACCAGGGACTTAGGGACTAGGACAGCACCAGGCTGATCCCAGTTGTTAGTTAGGAAACCTGCATGTTTAGTCAGAGGTCAAGCTGACCAGGGTTTATTTTGTTTATGTTTCTTTTTGCTTTGCTGTGTTTTTTTGTCACTGTAAATAGAGAAATAAACCGCACCTTTTTGATCTTGAAAACCACAACCTCCGTCTGCTGGGCCTGTTTTTGTGTGGGGAGCCCATCCAGGGGATCACACACACCCGCTGCCGAGCGAACCCCCCCACAGTTGGTGGAGAACCAGTGGCAGTTTTTTTTTAAGCCAGCATGGAGGAGATACTGAAACAGCTGGCTCTAGCAAATGCCAATCAACAGCAGACAAATGCAGGTTTGCAAAAGAGCCTTGCAGCTCAACAACAGAGCTTCGCAGCCCAGCAGCAAGCTCATCAACAGAGCCTTGCAGCCCAGCAGCAAGCTCACCAACAGAGTCTGGAAGCTCAGCAACAAGCCCAGCAGCAATCTGAGGCCCGCTTCATAGACCTGTTACAGAAGCAAGAGCAGAGACTAAAACAAATGGAAGCAGTAATGCAGCAACGTCCGCAGACCAGTGAGGAAAGCCGTCCCACTAATACCGCGTCCTTTGGGGTGAGTCGTTTATTGACAAAAATGACTGGAGAGGATGATCCAGAGGTATTTTTGACCACATTTGAAAGGACTGCTGAAAGAGAAAAGTGGCCTGAGGAGCAGTGGGCTGGACTGGTGGCTCCTCTGTTAACTGGTGAATCGCAGAAGGCTTACTATGACCTAGAGCCTGACCAAGCAAAAGACTATGTGATGCTAAAAGCTGAAATATTGGCAAGGCTGGGTGTCACCCTGGCTGTCCGGGCTCAGCGTGTGCATAACTGGACTTTCCAGCTTGGAAAACCCCCCAGGTCTCAAATGTATGATCTCATTCACCTGAGCAGGAAGTGGCTACAGCCAGAGACTTTGTCCGCACCAGAGATTGTGGAACGTGTTGTAATGGATCGGTTTTTTGAGAGCTCTTCCTACTGCCATCCAAAAGTGGGTAAGCCATGGAGACCCAGAGACGGCCGGTGGTCTTGTGGATCGTGTAGAGAAATACTTGGCTACAGAGAACCTGACGGCCTCTTCCAGAGACTCTCGGACTTTCCACCCTAAGACCAGACCATCCCCAGGGGCGGATAAGAGGATTCCAAGGGGTGAGGGTGGAGAGAGTGAGAGGGTGGGAGCTCTACCCAAAGTTTGGCGAGAACAGCCTGGGAAGTCAGGGGCTCAAGAGGCAGCCAAATGGATTGTTTGCTACCGCTGCCGGCAAGCGGGACATATTGCAGCAAATTGCCCGGTTGTGGAGGAACCCATGCAATGTGACTTTCTGACGGACAGACGTCAGTCGCTGTGTGCGACAGTCGCATGCACTGCCATTCGGGGAACTGAGAAACATTTATGCAAAATGTGTATTAATGGTAGAAATGTTGTGGTATTACTGGATTCAGGTAGCCTTGTGACCCTGATAAAGGCTGAATTAGTTAAAACAGAGGTCTCTGGGAATAGCAAGGTAGCTGTTATTTGTGTGCATGGGGACACCCGAGAGTATCCAGTGACTACAGTGTGTTTCAAGACCCCCAAAGGTACCCTCTCTCATCCAGTGGGGTTAGTATCTCAATTACCGCATGATGCCATTGTGGGAAGGGATTTTCCGAAGTTCTGGGAACTGTGGGATGATCCTGAGCCCCCCACTGGTGCCCCTATGTACCAGGAAGGTGATAGCCAGAACTCCTCTGAGAGTGGTGAGGACTCTCCAGAATTTCCCTTGTCAGTATTGGCAGGCGAGACTCAAGAAACTGGAGAGGAGCCCACCTCCTCAGACGAAAACCTACCGTCTGTGGAGTTTTCTGATCTTGAGGTTCACAGGGAAAATTTTGCCACAGAACAGTTAAAAGACCCCGCCCTAATAAAGGCACGGGAAAACGTAGTGGAAATAGATGGCGAGTTAGTGAACCCAGATAATACCTGCACTTACCCATACTTCAGCGTAGAGAAGGACCTACTGTATCGGGTGGCAAAAAGGGCAGAAGAAACCGTTGAGCAGCTTGTGGTGCCCAAACCTTACAGGAAGTTGGTGTTGGAGTTGGCCCATGGGCACATTCTTGGAGGTCATCTGGGGACAGAGAAAACCCGAGAGAGGGTATTACAGAGATTCTATTGGCCTGGGGTGATGAAGGACATAGAAAATTATTGTTCCTCCTGCCCTGTGTGTCAGAGGTCGGCCCCGATGCCACATTTCCGTAGCCCGCTGGTCCCTCTACCCATCATTGAGGTCCCGTTTGAGAGGGTCGCAATGGATTTGGTAGGTCCTATAATCAAGTCCGCTAGGGGGCACCAGTACATATTAGTTATAATGGACTATGCCACCCGTTATCCAGAAGCGATCCCTCTCCGAAATACCTCGGCCAAAACCATAGCCAAAGAGCTATCTCTTGTTTTTAGCCGGGTGGGTATTTGTAAAGAACTGCTTACGGACCAAGGTACACCCTTTATGTCCCGGGTTATGAAAGAGCTGTGTAAATTGTTCAAAGTGACGCAATTGCGTACGTCTGTGTATCACCCCCAAACCGATGGGCTGGTTGAAAGATTTAACAAAACCCTAAAACAAATGTTGAAGAAAGTGGTGGATAGAGATGGAAAGGATTGGGACTGTCTACTTCCTTATTTGATGTTTGCTATTAGGGAGGTGCCCCAATCCTCTACGGGATTCTCCCCCTTTGAGTTACTGTATGGGAGACACCCAAGAGGACTGTTGGATATTGCCAAGGAAACTTGGGAAAGTGAGAGTTCTCCCCACAGGAGTGTGATTGAGCATGTCGCCCTGATGCAAGATCGAATTGCACAGGTAATGCCCATCGTGAAGGAACATTTGGCCCAAGCGCAGTTGGCACAGCAGAGAGTGTACAACCGTGGAGCCAAGACCCGTACCTTTTCCCCGGGGGATAGGATATTGGTACTTGTCCCTACGGTTGAAAGTAAATTCCTTGCCAAATGGCAAGGCCCCTACGAGATAATGGAAAAAGTGAGCGAAGTGAATTACAAGGTCAGACAACCAGGAAGGCGAAAGCCCGAACAGATCTATCACGTTAATCTGTTGAAAGCCTGGAGGGATAGAGAGTCCCTAGTCGCAGAAACTTGGTCACCAGCTCAAACTGGTTGCGTGATTCCGGAGGTTGGAATAGCAGCCACCTTGTCACAACCCCAACAACAGGAGGTGAAGGAGTTTGTGCTTCGCAACAAGGAGGTGTTCTCTGAGCTGCCGGGACAAACATCTGGGGTAGAGCATGATATTATTACCCCGCCCGGTGAAAGGGTGAAGTTAAAACCCTATCGGATCCCAGAGGCCCGACGGGAGGCAATACGGGAGGAAGTACAGAAAATGCTGAACTTAGGGGTGATAGAGGAGTCCCAAAGTGATTGGTCTAGTCCCATTGTGTTGGTGCCTAAACCGGATGGGAGCTGGCGATTTTGTAACGATTTTCGTCAGTTGAACAAAGTTACAAAATTTGACACCTACCCCATGCCACGTATAGATGAGTTGATCGACCGGCTGGGAACAGCCCGATACATGACGACTCTTGACCTCACAAAAGGGTATTGGCAAATTCCCCTGGCCAAGTCGGCCAAAGAGAAAACCGCATTTGTAACCCCAGACGGGGCGTTCCAATATAAGAGAATGCCGTTCGGGTTACAGAATGCGCCGGCCACATTCCAGCGGAAAATGGACCAGATACTGAGGCCCCATCGGAAGTATGCTGCCGCTTACCTGGATGACGTAATTGTCCATAGCACAGATTGGGCCTCACATCTGCCAAAAGTGCAAGCAGTCCTAGACTCTATCCGGGAAGCGGGGTTTACGGCTAACCCCAAGAAGTGTACCATTGGGCAGGAGGAGGCCAAATATCTTGGGTACACCATTGGCAGGGGAGTAATAAAACCCCAACTCAACAAAGTCGAGGCCATCCAGAGTTGGCCACGTCCCAACAGCAAGAAGCAGGTACGGGCCTTTCTGGGAATCGCGGGTTATTATCGGCGCTTCATTCCCCACTTTGCTTCTAAGGCTGTGCCCCTAACCAACCTGACGAAAGGGAAAGGGTCGGTCATGATTAAATGGACCACCGAGGCTGAGACAGCATTCCAATTCTTGAAACAAGCCTTATGTAGCCAGCCAGTGTTGTACTCACCCGACTTCTCTAAAGACTTTGTCGTACAAAGTGATGCGTCAGATGTGGGGTTAGGAGCAGTATTGTCCCAGGTCTGGAACGGGGAAGAGCACCCAGTCATTTACCTCAGCAGGAAGTTGAAGTCCCATGAGGTAAATTACGCCACGGTTGAAAAGGAGTGTTTAGCGGTGAAGTGGGCTCTAGATTCCCTTCGGTACTATCTGCTAGGTAGGCACTTTGACATGGTTACGGATCACGCTCCGTTAAAGTGGATGGCTCAAAACAAGGAGACAAATAGAAGAGTGAATAGGTGGTTCCTGGCCCTACAGGAATTCAACTTCACAGTAAAGCATCGCCCTGGCGTTCAAATGGGGAATGTGGATGCTTTGTCTCGAGTACATGAATGCCTGATTGCTGGTGTTCCAACCCCAAGGTTAAAACAAGAGGGGGGGGTATGTGACAGCAGGAAGGTAAAGTCACCTGGTTGCATCCAGGGGGGTAGATATATTTCTCCCAGATTCAGGCTTTATGCCGACTTATACAACTAGGGAGGGAGTTGATGAAGCCCAGCTGAGGCTAGTGGGCTCATGGATGATTCATACCTCTAGGGAGAGTGCTGGGCGTCGTGCAGGCAGGGAGTTGATGAGACCAGCTGAAGCTTGTCAGCTCGTTTAAGGCCTCTATAAAAACTCCCAGCTTCATTAGGTGTTGGCTCATGCCTGGAACCAGACCTGTGTGGACTGTCTAGGGAGAGTGAACCCCTGTGCGGTGAGACAAAGCCTGTGTGGCTATTTGTTTGGACATTTACTAAACCAGGGACTTAGGGACTAGGACAGCACCAGGCTGATCCCAGTTGTTAGTTAGGAAACCTGCATGTTTAGTCAGAGGTCAAGCTGACCAGGGTTTATTTTGTTTATGTTTCTTTTTGCTTTGCTGTGTTTTTTTGTCACTGTAAATAGAGAAATAAACCGCACCTTTTTGATCTTGAAAACCACAACATCCGTCTGCTGGGCCTGTTTTTGTGTGGGGAGCCCATCCAGGGGATCACACACACCCGCTGCCGAGCGAACCCCCCCACATGGGTTATATATACGGCGGGTGCCCTGACACTATAAAAAGCAAACTAACTAACCAGCGTCACCCGTAACACTTATATGGTGATCTCTGGTGAAAGGGTTAACTAGGGGCAATTAGGGGGTTAAACCTTTATTAGATAATATATGGGGGTACCTGACGTTATAAAAACCTGCGGCGAACCTAAAAAAAATTACTGGCTACCGATCGGCATCACCGACACTAAGACAGCGATCAGAAAAATGATCGCTTAGCGACAGTGGTGATAGGGGGTGAAAGGGTTACCTGGGGGGCGATCAAGGGGGTTAAACCTTTATTAGATAATATATGGGGGTACCTGACGCTATAAAAACCTGCGGCGAACCTAAAAAAAAATACTGGCTACCGATCTGCATCACCGACACTAAGACAGCGATCAGAAAAACGATCGCTTAGCGACAGTGGTGATAGGGGGTGAAAGGGTTACCTGGGGGGCGATCAAGGGGGTTAAACCTTTATTAGATAATTTATGGGGGTACCTGACGCTATAAAAACCTGCGGCGAACCTAAAAAAAATTACTGGCTACCGATCTGCATCACCGACACTAAGACAGCGTTTAGAAAAACGATCGCTTAGCGACAGTGGTGATAGGGGGTGAAAGGGTTACCTGGGGGGCGATCAAGGGGGTTAAACCTTTATTAGATAATTTATGGGGGTACCTGACGCTATAAAAACCTGCGGCGATCCTAAAAAAAATTACTGGCTACCGATCTGCATCACCGACGCTAAGACAGCGATCAGAAAAATGATCGCTTAGCGACGGCGGTGCTAGGGGGTGAAAGGGTTATCTGGGGGGTGATCAGGGGGTTAAACCTTTATTAGGGGGGGTTAGGGGGCTGGACCTAAAACTAAATGTAGTGACACTTTTACAGTCACAAATGTCACTGATTGCAGTGATCAGTAAATAAATGGTCACTGCAATCAGTGACACTGTGACTGGGGGCTGGGGGGTGATCTGGGGGGGCCTGGGGGGCGATTTGTGTGCCTATGTGTCCTGGTGTCAGTGTAGTGTTAGTGTACTGACCTGTGTGTCTTCTCTTGTACGGCGCTCGGTATATGTGAGCACCGCATGAGAGATGACATCACTTCCTCCTGCTTCCTCTGCCTGTGTTTACATTACACAGCAGAGGGAGCATTTCCATTCGCCGGGAGCGATCTCGGGGGGTGGCCGGAATCGAACGGCCGTCCCCTCATGTCGGATCGCTCCCCAACAAATACCAACCGCTCACTGTATAGGAGGGGGGTCCGATCGGACCCCCCAACTGTACAAAGATAATCACGTACACTGTACGTGATTGTGCCTGTCGGTGCCATTCTGCCGACGTACATATACAGTGAGCCGTCGTTAAGTGGCTAGACAACGTTGCGTATGATGTTGGCATAGGGAATTTCCACCAAAACCGAGGGGTTGAATTCTCTTGCCCACAGGTCACACCATCATGAGTGGCCTGCCTAACTGTGCCAGAGAGTGAGTGGGGGTTTCCCTCCACCAAATGAACAGTGGAGGGATCTGGATTCTCTGCACTCCTCCTGGCAGTGACCACAGAATCTTCTGAGCTCTTCCC
Organism: Rana muscosa; assembly: GCA_029206835.1. NCBI lineage: Eukaryota > Metazoa > Chordata > Amphibia > Anura > Ranidae > Rana > Rana muscosa. The sequence goes on along the minus strand of CM055123.1, from coordinate 343,117,385 downwards.
CATTTGTGGGTAGGTCAACTTTTTGGGAGGCCTTATGACTCTTCGAGCCCTTTGATCTCTTGGGGTTTCTGGCTCTGGCACCACAGGCTCATCTTCCGTAGCAGGTTCGGGCAACGCGGCGGGCTCTGGAACATCTGCTTCAGGGGCCGAAGGATACATAGAGTCTCTAGGGTCCTCTTCTGAGTAAGTGTCACAGGCATCTTCCCAGTAATCTGATGAAGGACTAGATGGGATGAACTCAGTGGCTTCTGCATTCAGTTTTCCATCTATAGTGTCTTCAGTGGTTGGAAGATCTATAGCAGAAGTTCCTGGAGTTGGGGAAGGCCACAGCCAGTCAAGTTCTCTTCCTTCATCTCCACTAAGTTCAGAGGCCTCTCCATCTTCAGCCTGAGAGGTCTGGGACCGAGTGTTTGGCCTGGGAGTATCCAGAATAGAGACTGGTTCAGGGGAGTCCCTCACTGGAGGTATCCTGACTGCTTCAGCAAGTGGGAGCAGGTGGTTTCGATGCCACGTCTTCAGTGGTCCTACCTTCCCTTCTGGCTTCAACTTGTAGACAGGTAGGCCTGGCAGCTTCTTACAAATGACATAGGGTTCAGGTCTCCATCTGTCTGCAAGTTTGTGTTTTCCAGGGACCCCCAGATTGCGTAACAGTACTCGGTCCCCAGGCTGCAGGTCCTGAATCCGGACCTTCAGGTCAAAGTTTCTTTTGTTGCGGGCTCCCCTTTGATCTGAGGCCGCTTGGGCCTGTTCTTAGGCTAACTTCAAGCTGTGTCTGAGTCTGTCCACATATCCTTTGTGGGATGTGGCGGATGAATGGTCTACAGAAGTGCCAAAGGCCAGGTCTACGGGTAACCTTGCTTCTCTCCCAAACATGAGTCGATAGGGCGAGTAGCCTGTAGCGTCACTTGTGGTACAGTTGTAAGCGTGTACTATAGCTGCTATGTGTTTGCTCCAATGTTGTTTCTTTTCACTATCCAGAGTTCCCAACATGTTGAGCAGGGTTCGGTTAAACCTCTCCGGCTGAGCATCTCCCTGTGGGTGGTAAGGTGTGGTTCTAGTTTTCTTGATTCCTAACGAATCCAGGAGTTTCCGGATCAGCTGACTCTCAAAGTCCCTTCCTTGGTCTGAATGGAGTCGCTGTGGTAGCCCATAATGGACAAAATACTTCTCCATAAGTATTTTGGCCACTGTGGAAGCCTTCTGGTCTTTGGTTGGGAAAGCTTGGGCATACCGGGTGAAATGATCGGTTATCACCACAACATTTCCTAATCCACTCAGGTCGGGTTTGAGGCAGAGAAAATCAATGCATACCAGATCCATTGGGCCTTGACTCTGTAGATGGCCCATTGGGGCAGCTTGATGGGGTAAAGTCTTCCTCTGGATGCAGCGTGCACATGAGTGGCAGTACTCTTCTACTTCTGCCCTCATGCAGGGCCAATAGAACCGACTTCTGACGAGTTGAAAGGTCCTTTCCGCCCCTAGGTGGCCGTGATTGTCATGCAGGGCAACCAGAACAGTCTCTCGATGTTTCTCCGGAAGGAACAATTGCCATTTATCTTCCAGGTCATCAGAGGGGCCCCTTCGGTAGACCACTCCCTGATGCACCTGCAACCTGTCCCACTCCTTCCTCAACAGGCGAGTTTCCTTTGGAGTCTATTTGGATCCTGATTCTCCAGGGCTTCCAGAACCAATTTCCCCATGGGGTCTTCTAATTGGTCGCATGTCAGCTCCTTCTTGGACAGTTTCGGCAGATTGTCTTCTTCCAGTTGGGTTACTCCACAGTATTGTTTGGGGACTCCTACCATGGTAACCCCTATCTCTTCTACCCCCGAACCTCCTCTGGCTTGTAATTCAGCCCCTTGACAAAGGGCCCGCACCCCGTCAGGTGCCACTTGAGTCCAGTCTTCTGTGTCACTGGTGGGGGCATGAGATCTCCTGGACAGAGCGTCTGCGTCTCGATTTCCAGCCCCTGGCCTGTACTTTAGGCTGAAATTGAATCCAGACAGTGCGGCCAGCCACCTGTGTCCAGTGGCGTCCAGCTTTGCTGTGGTGAAAAGGTAGGTAAGGGGGTTGTTGTCGGTCTTCACAGTGAACTCCGCCCCATACAGGTAGTCTTTGAGCTTGTCTACTACCGCCCACTTAAGAGCCAGGAACTCCAGCTTGTGAGTGGGGTAGTTCTTCTCAGAGGGGGTCAGGCTCCTGCTCACGTAGGCAACAGGTCGCAGTTGTCCTTCATGTTCTTGGTAAAGTACTCCTCCCAGACCATCATGACTAGCATCTACATGTAGTTCATAGGGTCTTGTTGGGTCTGCGTAGGCCAAGACTGGGGCAGTGGTTAGGCTCTTCTTCAACGCCTGGAAGGCCTCTTCACACTTCTGGTTCCACTGATCTCTGACTGACTCTCCCGGCTTCCTGGGCCCTGAGTCATCCTCTTCCCCCTCGGTCTTGAGTAGTTCATTCAATGGTCTGGCAATTCGGGCAAATCCCTCCACAAACCTCCTGTAATAGGAGCAGAACCCCAAGAAGGATCTGAGTTCTGTTACTGTGGTGGGTCGTGGCCAGGAGGTAACTGCCTCCAATTTCTCAGGGTCTGTGGCCACCCCTTCTTCAGACACTATGTGCCCCAGATAGTTCACAGAAGACTGGTAGAACCGACACTTCTCAGGCGAAAGCTTGAGTCCCTCCTCACTGAGTCTTCTCAACACTTTTTCCAGCCTCTCTTCGTGTTCTTCCAAGGTTCTCCCAAAGACAATGACATCGTCCAGGTATACAAGGACTTCAATAAGGTTCATGTCTCCTACAGTCTTCTCCATGAGACGTTGGAAGGTAGCAGGAGCTCCAGACAGTCCCTGAGGCATTCGATCAAACTCGAAGAACCCCACTGGGGTTATGAAGGCTGTCTTCTCCTTGTCTTCCGGATGCATAGGGATCTGGTAGTATCCACTCTTGAGATCCATAACGCTGAACCACTTGGCTCCAGACAAACTCTGTAAAGCGTCCTCTATCCTCGGAGTGGTGTACTGGTCGTGGATGGTTCTCCTGTTGAGAGTCCTGTAGTCTATACATAGCCTCAACGACCCATTCTTCTTCCTGACCACCACTATCGGGGAGGCATAGGGGCTTCCAGACTCCCGGATCACACCAGTACTCTTGAGCTCTGCGAGTTGTTCCCTCAGATCCTCCAGATCTGCTAGTGGGACCCGCCTGACCCTCTCTCTGAAGGGCTTGTCTTCTTGGAGGCGGATTCGATGGGTGGCACTCCTTGCACACCCCACATCGAACTCATCTTTGGAGAAGATCTTCTCCCATCTGGTCGACTGGGCCCTGGCTCTCTCTTTCCAAGCCCTGGATAGATTCGGATTCTCCATGGACAGCTTCTCCCAGACATCTCCTCTTTTACCCGTCCCCTTGACTTCTGACAGGGTAACCGGGGCAGCAGGTCTCACCTGGCCCAGCAGCATTCTGGCTGGGATTTCCATGGGGCCACCTGTAGTGTTCCTAACACTCACCGGAACTCTACAATGGGCCTTCTTCAGAGCCTTCAGCGGAATCACTTCTGGTATCACTTCCAGACCTGAGGACTCTCCCCTTGGGTCGGACTCCAGCACGACAAAGGGTCCAGGCTGCTCCCAAGTAAGCTTCACAGTGGCTCTGAGACAGGTCACTTCGCCGGGCTGCAACACTACCCCTTCTCTTCCAAGTCTCCACACCTTCCCTATCCCCTCTCCAGGGGTTTTCTGCTCTAGGACCAGCCGTTGGTAGGCCGTCTTCAGTATGGGATGGATCTTGGTGGCTGTTTGCCCCTTCTCTTTCACTAGAGGGGTCAGCAGTCTTCGGACCAGGTCCGTGTTTGTCCCTATTATAAGGGAACTCTTGTTGGCTCCAGGCGGCCGAGGGCACACAACTGCCAGGGTGTTAAACACTTCGGCCTTCCCAGCCACGGATGGGTCAAAGGTCATCCTGATGGGCAAATAGCCATCATAGGGGAAGCTCTGGGTTCCGATTCCCCATATTTCCAGTTCCTCTATCTTCTGGATGGGCAGATGACTCAAGTGCTTATCGTAGAAATCCCGGTATAATAGGGTCACTTGTGCCTTAGTATCCAAGATGGCTCTGGTGTAGACTCCCTCCACTTGAATGGGCACTATAGGAGATGGGCCTACCAGCTTCTCCGGATATGGCCTGGCAGGAGTCGCCTTCTTCTGGTCCTTACCCTTCGGACTCTCTCTCGTCCAACTCCCTTTGGACTTTAGTCTTTCTTGAGCCTGGTATGCATTGATTTCCCTCCTTTCAATGGGCGTACAGACCCGCTGAGGGATATTATTGTTTTTCTTAGGTGTGCATCCCCTTTGGGGAATGCTGTGCCTCTTCTGAGGGGTCTTGCCCCCTTTCTCTGGGGTGTATCTCTGTTGAGGAATGCTGTGTTTCCTCTGAGGGGTTTTGTCTCTCCTTTTCCTCTGCTTCACATTCAGCTTAGAGCTCACTGAAGATGATGGGCACCCGGTTGACTCCTTCACGGGCCCTCTGGAGTTTCCCGGCGGCTTGCGGTTATCTGTTTTCCTCTTCTTGGGACTGGAACATGTAGCTGCAATGTGGCCAACTCCCCCACAGTTAAAACAGATTATGTCCCCCCAGTCTTGCAGAGATGCGGGTGCCGAAGCAGCTGGGAACAGTTCCTTCCTTGCTACCTCTTTCTCTGGACCCCGTGTGTCTTTCGCCATCAGAGAGGTCAGCATCTCTAACACCTGAGACATTTTTGATTTCAAAGTGTCCACTTCTGAGTCCCTTTCTGGAGTCATGAGCGAGTTGACCATAACTGGTGTAGGAGCATGACTTGTCTTTATCATTGCCTGATCCTTCTGCAGTGCCTCCTCATCTCTGATGATTTTTATCAAATCAGAGTAAGTCAGTGACGTTCCTCCTCCCAAGGTTTTCAGGTGCAACCAGACTGGATCCGAGCGCAACGCTCCCTTTAAGACTTGCTTCATTCTTGCCGCATCTGTATCTTGGGGCATTATTCCCTTCTTCAAGACAATCTTACACAGCAACTTGTTCAGTCTTCTGACATACTCTGAAAGCTTCTCATTCTGCTGTTGGAAAGTATGTTCAAATTGGTAGACCATCTCTGTCACTTTTTCTAACTGACCAAACTCTTCCTGTAGCATAGCTAGACAGTCTTGAGCCGTGCAGTCTGTATTTCCAAACCGGAAACATTTCACCGCTTCTGCTGCTGCGCCTTTAAGGCTTTCTATCACTCGTTGCCTCTTCTGCGCTTCACGCACCTCCCATGCCTCCACTGCTTGTAATGCCTGTTCCACCCAAGTATCGAAGTCTTCCTCCCCTGCAGGGACAGGGAGCTTCCCTGAGAATGTCTTTAGTCTCCGGTAGCTAGTCTCTACATGCACCGTGCTTGTCTTCTGACACTTTGTTAGCAGATCCCCTATTGCCTTTATCAGTTCTGGTGATATAGCAGTGACAGGTGCAGGTGCCACCGGAAGCGTCGCCCTGTCTCCTCTTTCAGGTGGGGTACGGGCCGCAGCCTGCGGTGATCCCATTGGTGATGGTTCCTTCTTTACAGTCACTGCGTGCGCCAACCTATAGGTTCTGTTGTCTGGCGTCCGCACACACTTGCGCCTGCAAGCCTCTGGCATCCCGTCCCAGTACTCCACTAGTGCATACTGATATGATATGTCTGGGTCTGACTTTATCTCCATCACCCACGGTGTGTGATCTGGGGACACTGACTTCATTAACTCCTCTACCGTCTCAGTCGACCATTCCTCCCCTGGGAGGCTGATGACTATCGACTGGTTTGGCTCTGTCCTAGAGGCTTTGCACCACGCTTCTACTGCTTGTGGGTCCATGGGGTCCATGCCGGCACTTCTGGCGTTCACCTGCTGTATCAGGATCCCGGACGAGAACCCCCACGTGTAGCGATACCTTCAGCTAAGAGGGCCACAGTTTTAGTTTGGGCCCTGAAGACAGCTCCGCCAACCCCTGGCAATTTACTCGACCCACCCTGGCACAGTTAGTCCAGGGTAATATATATATCTTACGTTCTATGGTTAAATTGAGACACCAATGCAATGATAGAAGAATAGTGATGAGCCGAACACCCCCGGGTTCGGTTCGCACCAGAACCCGCGAACGGACCGAACGTTCGTTCGAACATTAGAACCCTATTAAATACAATGGATGCGAACGTTCGAATTCTAAAGTGCTAATTATAACGACTATTATGCATGTTATTGTCCTAAAAAGGGTTTGGGAACCCGGGTTCTGCACCAGGGGACATGTATCAATGCAAAAAGAAGTTTTAAAAACGGTCGTTTTTCGGGAGCAGTCATTTTAATGATGCATAAAGTGAAAAAAAAAAAGTCAAATATTCCTTTAAATATCGTACCTGGGGGGTGTCTAAAGTATGCCTGTGAAGTGCCACGTGTTTCCCGTGTTTAGAACTGTCCCTGCACAAAATGACACTTCTAAAGGAAAAAAAAGCCATTTAAAACTGCTTGCGGCTTTAATGTAATGTCTGGTCCCGGTAATATGGATGAAAATCTTTAAGAAAAATGGCATAGCTACCCCATGACCCCCCCCCCTACCCCAGCCCATTACCAGCCCCTTTGGGTCTTGTATGGATATTAAGGGGAACACCGCACACAAAATAAAAAAGGCCCTATATACTCTGAACAGCCGTATACAGGCGGTGCATACAAGACAGGGACTGTAGGTTTGTTCTTATGTAGAATGTGTTTGTAATTTTGAACAGGTACATTGTTTAAGTGTAGCTCCAGCCCAAAAATCTATTTTTAAACTTTTTGGAAAACATAGGTAAGGGTTATCACCCCTGTAACATTTGTTTTGCTGTCTGTGCCCCTGTTCAGAACATTTCACCTCACTTTCCGTCCCAATGACAACTGTTTTTGAAATGTGGTGTTTTTCTTGAAACAAGGATTGGTGATAAAGCATCAGTACAGAGGAGACACCTTTCTCCCATATTAATTCTTACAGGAGAGAATTTTCCTTCCTAGGGGTAGATTTCCTCTCACTTCCTGTTGTCTTCTTGCGTTTGCAAGTAGGAGTCGTTTGTAAGTTGGATGTTTGAAAGTAGGGACCTGCCGTATATACTCTGCAGAAATAGGCCCCTTAGTTGTTGGTACAACACTGTAAGCACTCACAGTTACTCTTGGTTGGTGCTGGAACGCCCTGCTGTCAACTATTATATCAGGAATTGTAATTACATATAATTGTTGAACAGTGGTAGTAAAAATTGGGCCTTTGATGGTGGTGCTGGTGCCACAACACTGTAAGCCCTGACAGTTACTCTTGGTGGGTGCAGCAATGGGCCCTGCTGTGAATTATTAGATCAAGAATTGTAATTGCATGCCCCTGTTGAACAGGGGCTGAAAAATTGGGCCTTTCGTGGTGGTGGTGGCGTTGCCACAACACTGTAAGCCCTCAGAGTTACTCTTGGTGGGTGCAGCAATGGGCCCTGCTGTGAATTATTAGATCAAGAATTGTAATTACATGCCCCTGTTGAACAGGGGCTGAAAAATTGGGCCTTAGGCACTGGTGGCACAACACTGCAACCCCTCACAGATACTGTACTTGGAGCACAGCAATGAGCCCTGTTGCAAAGTATTGCTTCAAAAATTGTAATTACACGCCCCTGTTAAACAGGGGCTGAAAAATTGGGCCTTAGCCACTGGTGGCGGCACCCATAAACAAAAATGATCTTCCAAGCTATCATCATCAATCGTATCATTGAGGACTCGGAGGAGGAGGATAGCCAGTCAACATAACAGCACAGGCACTCAGCATCAGCATCAGTCTTGAAGGGATGTGACATGTTAAAATCAATTAGTCTGTTGTATCAGCATCAGGTGTGTGGTAGCTGGTGGTGATCCAAGACTGGTTCATCTTGATGAAAGTCAGTCGATCAACCGAGTCGGTGGACAGGCACACCCTGTGATCCGTGACAAATCCTCCAGCAGCACTGAATGTGCGTTCCGAAAGAACGCTGGATGCAGGACAGGCCAGTAGCTCAATTGCATACTGTGCAAGCTCTGGCCAGTGATCCATCCTCAAGACCCAGTAAGCCAGAGGATTTTCGGTGGGGAAGGTGTCCAAGTCTGACCTTGCCCCTAGATATTCCTGCACCATGTTTATCAGACGCTGGCGATGGTTGCTGGAACCGATCATACTTTGGGGCTGCGGACTAAAGAATTGTCTGAACGCATCGGTCAGACGGCCACCTTCCCCACCGCTCCTTCTTTGACTGGCCGAAGCCTCAGCAACTCGTTGTCCAGGACCAGGAGTTTGTAACCTCCCAGTCTCTGGGAACGCGTTGCACAGACCTTTCTGCAAGGCCTCCCGGAGTTGTCTCATCCTCTGCTCCCTCTGCGACGGTAACATAAGGTCCGCAACCTTACCCTTGTACCGTGGATCAAGGAGAGTGGCCAGCCAGTAATGGTCCCTCTCCTTGATCCGAAGAATACGAGGATCCTTCCGCAGACTTTGCAGGATCAGGGAGGCCATGCAGCGTAGGTTAGCTGAGGCATTCGGTCCGGAGTCCTCTGGGTCACTAAGGACGACATGATCCGCAGCCACCTCCTCCCAGCCACGTACAAGTCCACTGGTTTCTTGGGACTGTAAATCATCCCTAAAAGACTGCTGCTGATGATGCTGAGTGCCAGCCTCCACCTCCATGCTGACACAATCCTCCTCCTCCTCCTCCTCTTCCTGTGCGATGGGTGGGACAGAAGGAACACTGTCTGGGTAAAGGGGGCCTTGAGAGGCAACAAAGTCCTCCTCTTCCTGCCTCTGTTCTGCCTCAAGTGCCCTGTCCATTATTCCACGCAGCGTGTGCTCCAACAGGTGGACAAGAGGTACAGTGTCACTGATGCATGCACTGTCACAGCTCACCATCCTCGTGGCCTCCTCAAATGGTGCCAGGACAGTGCATGCATCCCTGATCATGCCCCACTGGCGTGGAGAAAAAAACCCAAGCTCCCCTGACCCTGTCCTGGTGCCGTAGTCGCACAGGTACTCATTGATGGCCCTCTGCTGCGTGTGCAGCCGCTGCAGCATGGCCAACGTTGAGTTCCACCTGGTGGGCATGTCACATATAAGGCGGTTCTTGGGCAGGTTCAACTCCTTTTGCAGCTCAGCCAGGCGAGCACTGGCATTATAAGATCTGCGGAAATGCACACAGACTTTCCTGGCCTGCCTCAGGACATCCTGTAAGCCCGGGTACCTGCCCAAGAACCGCTGCACCACCAGGTTAAGGACGTGAGCCACACAGGGCACATGGGTCAGTTGTCCCTGTCGGAGAGCGGAGAGGAGGTTGGTGCCATTGTCGCAAACCACCATTCCTGGCTTAAGCTGGCGTGGCGCCAACCACCTCTCGGCCTGGCCCTGCAGAGCAGACAGGACCTCTGCCCCAGTGTGGCTTCTGTCCCCCAAACACACCAGCGCAAGCACGGCATGGCATCTTTTTGCCTGCGTACTTGTGTAGCCCCTTGAACGGCTACGGAGCACCGCTGGTTCAGAGGACAAAGCACAGGAAGAGGCCATGGAGGAAGAAGAAGAGGAGGGGGTGGAGGAGAGAGGTGTGTCACAACCACTAGTAGCATTTTGGAGGCGTGGCGGTGGAACAACCTCCAACACTACTGCACCTTGTCCTGCATCCTTCCCAGCTGCCAAAAGAGTGACCCAATGGGCCGTGAAAGAAAGGTAACGTCCCTGTCCATGCCTGCTGGACCATGAGTCAGCGGTAATATGCACCTTACCGCTGACCGCCCTGTCCAGCGAGGCCAAGACATTGCCTTCCACATGCCGGTAGAGAGCCGGAATAGCCTTCCGTGAGAAAAAGTGGCGTTTGGGAACCTGCCACTGAGGAACCGCACATTGCACAAACTCACGGAAGGGGGCCGAGTCTACCAACTGAAAAGGCAGCAGTTGAAGCGCTAGCAATTTAGCCAAGCTAGCATTCAACCGCTGGGCATGTGGATGGCTGGGAGTGAACTTCTTTTGACGGTCCAGCAGCTGGGGCAGGGAAATTTGCCTGCTAGAATCGGACGTTGGTGTACTGCTAGCAGAGTGGCCGCAAGTACTTGGCTGTGACACACCTAATTCTACACCTTCATTCCTCTCAGTGCATGTTTCAGAGAGGACTGAAGTTATAGTGGGGTTGGAGATCCCAGCTGATGCGGTGCAAGGAGAGGTCCGCTTTGTTCTTTGGTGTGGGTCTTCGAGGTAGGCTTGCCAACGAGCTGCATGGCAGGTCAACATATGTCTGGTCAGGCATGTGGTACCCAAGCGGCTGATGTTTTGGCCACGCGATATACGCTTGAGACATATGTTGCAAACAGCAGCTGTGCGATCTGATGCACTAGCCTCAAAAAAGGCCCACACCAAAGAACTTTTTGAATGACGGGCAGAGGCAGCGCCCTGCACAGGCGGAGCTCTGTGGTGTGATTCCGTCGGTGTACTGCCCTTACGCTGGCCACCAAAGGGCATCCTGCCTCGTTGGAGATGTGCCTCCTCCTCATCCTCCTCCTCCTCCTCTCTCCTATTAGGCACCCACGTGGAGTCAGTGACCTCATCATCCCCTCCCTCCTCATCACTGGAGCCAATCTGGCAGTATGCTGCAGCTGCTGGAACATGACTGCCAGATTGGTGTCCTTCTTGAGCATCCCCTCTGTCTGCTCTCACGCTACTGCCTTCCTGTAGCTGGGTTTCATCATCAGACCCTTCGAAACGCTGGGCATCCTCCTGGAACATGTACCCAACACTGTGCTCAAACAGTTCGGGGGACTCCTCAGGAGGAGGACATGGTGGGTCTAGGGAAGGAGTGACTGATGATGAGTCTGACATTGATACCAGGGAAGAGGACGCTTTGGCAGCTGCTTTGCCAGTACCCTGAGCCTGGGTGAGAGAGGATGAGGAGGAGGAGGAGGGCTTGGTCATCCACTCTACCAAGTCTTCGGCATGATGTGGCTCAACATGTCCAGCTGCCGAAAAGAAGGACAAGCGTGTCCCATGGCCATGTGCTGATGACAATGCACCGCGTCCACGACCAGCACTGTTGCCCCCAGACACAGAGCCTGCTTGCCCTCTTTTATTGCCTCCTGACTGTCTGCCTCTCCTTGTTTGCCTTCCAGACATTCTAATGGATGGCCTGCAGGGAGATGGGAAAAAAGCAATAAGGGCTACCTTCAGGTGTCCTTCTCTGTCCCTTTACTTAAGGATTTCTAAATATGGTTGAGGATGATTGCTTTCGCACAGAATAGCACAATGACAATTTCCCTGACTGTCCAAAAAACAAGGATTTCAAAGATGGTTGATGAGGAATGCTTTAGCACAGTATAGCACAAGGAGAATTTCCCTCACTGTCCTTCCCTGTCCCTAGAAACAAGGATTAGCACAGTAAAACACACTGACACTCTCGCTACCTATAGTTTTCTGTCCCTAGAAAAAATGTTTTTTTAAAGATGGTTGATGATCAATGCTTTAGCACAGTATAGCACAAGGAGAATTTCCCTCACTGTCCTTCCCTGTTCCTAGAAACAAGGATTAGCACAGTAAAACACAGTGACACTCTCACTACCTATAGTTTTCTGTCCCTAGAAAAAATGTTTTTTTAAAGATGGTTGATGATCAATGCTTTAGCACAGTATAGCACAAGGAGAATTTCCCTCACTGTCCTTCCCTGTCCCTAGAAACAAGGATTAGCACAGTAAAACACAGTGACACTCTCGCTACCTATAGTTTTCTGTCCCTAGAAAAAATGTTTTTTTAAAGATGGTTGATGATCAATGCTTTAGCACAGTATAGCACAAGGAGAATTTCCCTCACTGTCCTTCCCTGTCCCTAGAAACAAGGATTAGCACAGTAAAACACACTGACACTCTCCCTACCTATAGTTTTCTGTCCCTAGAAAAAATGTTTTTTTAAAGATGGTTGATGATCAATGCTTTAGCACAGTATAGCACAAGGAGAATTTCCCTCACTGTCCTTCCCTGTCCCTAGAAACAAGGATTAGCACAGTAAAACACAGTGACACTCTCGCTACCTATAGTTTTCTGTCCCTAGAAAAAATGTTTTTTTAAAGATGGTTGATGATCAATGCTTTAGCACAGTATAGCACAAGGAGAATTTCCCTCACTGTCCTTCCCTGTCCCTAGAAACAAGGATTAGCACAGTAAAACACAGTGACACTCTCGCTACCTATAGTTTTCTGTCCCTAGAAAAAATGTTTTTTTAAAGATGGTTGATGATCAATGCTTTAGCACAGTATAGCACAAGGAGAATTTCCCTCACTGTCCTTCCCTGTCCCTAGAAACAAGGATTAGCACAGTAAAACACAGTGACACTCTCGCTACCTATAGTTTTCTGTCCCTAGAAAAAAAGTTTTTTTAAAGATGGTTGATGATCAATGCTTTAGCACAGTATAGCACAAGGAGAATTTCCCTCACTGTCCTTCCCTGTCCCTAGAAACAAGGATTAGCACAGTAAAACACAGTGACACTCTCGCTACCTATAGTTTTCTGTCCCTAGAAAAAATGTTTTTTTAAAGATGGTTGATGATCAATGCTTTAGCACAGTATAGCACAAGGAGAATTTCCCTCACTGTCCTTCCCTGTCCCTAGAAACAAGGATTAGCACAGTAAAACACACTGACACTCTCCCTACCTATAGTTTTCTGTCCCTAGAAAAAATGTTTTTTTAAAGATGGTTGATGATCAATGCTTTAGCACAGTATAGCACAAGGAGAATTTCCCTCACTGTCCTTCCCTGTCCCTAGAAACAAGGATTAGCACAGTAAAACACAGTGACACTCTCGCTACCTATAGTTTTCTGTCCCTAGAAAAAATGTTTTTTTAAAGATGGTTGATGATCAATGCTTTAGCACAGTATAGCACAAGGAGAATTTCCCTCACTGTCCTTCCCTGTCCCTAGAAACAAGGATTAGCACAGTAAAACACAGTGACACTCTCGCTACCTATAGTTTTCTGTCCCTAGAAAAAATGTTTTTTTAAAGATGGTTGATGATCAATGCTTTAGCACAGTATAGCACAAGGAGAATTTCCCTCACTGTCCTTCCCTGTCCCTAGAAACAAGGATTAGCACAGTAAAACACACTGACACTCTCCCTACCTATAGTTTTCTGTCCCTAGAAAAAATGTTTTTTTTAAGATGGTTGATGATCAATGCTTTAGCACAGTATAGCACAAGGAGAATTTCCCTCACTGTCCTTCCCTGTCCCTAGAAACAAGGATTAGCACAGTAAAACACAGTGACACTCTCGCTACCTATAGTTTTCTGTCCCTAGAAAAAATGTTTTTTTAAAGATGGTTGATGATCAATGCTTTAGCACAGTATAGCACAAGGAGAATTTCCCTCACTGTCCTTCCCTGTCCCTAGAAACAAGGATTAGCACAGTAAAACACAGTGACACTCTCGCTACCTATAGTTTTCTGTCCCTAGAAAAAATGTTTTTTTAAAGATGGTTGATGATCAATGCTTTAGCACAGTATAGCACAAGGAGAATTTCCCTCACTGTCCTTCCCTGTCCCTAGAAACAAGGATTAGCACAGTAAAACACAGTGACACTCTCGCTACCTATAGTTTTCTGTCCCTAGAAAAAATGTTTTTTTAAAGATGGTTGATGATCAATGCTTTAGCACAGTATAGCACAAGGAGAATTTCCCTCACTGTCCTTCCCTGTCCCTAGAAACAAGGATTAGCACAGTAAAACACAGTGACACTCTCGCTACCTATAGTTTTCTGTCCCTAGAAAAAATGTTTTTTTAAAGATGGTTGATGATCAATGCTTTAGCACAGTATAGCACAAGGAGAATTTCCCTCACTGTCCTTCCCTGTCCCTAGAAACAAGGATTAGCACAGTAAAACACAGTGACACTCTCGCTACCTATAGTTTTCTGTCCCTAGAAAAAATGTTTTTTTTAAAGATGGTTGATGATCAATGCTTTAGCACAGTATAGCACAAGGAGAATTTCCCTCACTGTCCTTCCCTGTCCCTAGAAACAAGGATTAGCACAGTAAAACACAGTGACACTCTCGCTACCTATAGTTTTCTGTCCCTAGAAAAAATGTTTTTTTAAAGATGGTTAATGATCAATGCTTTAGCACAGTATAGCACAAGGAGAATTTCCCTCACTGTCCTTCCCTGTCCCTAGAAACAAGGATTAGCACAGTAAAACACACTGACACTCTCCCTACCTATAGTTTTCTGTCCGTAGAAAAAATGTTTTTTTAAAGATGGTTGATGATCAATGCTTTAGCACAGTATAGCACAAGGAGAATTTCCCTCACTGTCCTTCCCTGTCCCTAGAAACAAGGATTAGCACAGTAAAACACACTGACACTCTCCCTACCTATAGTTTTCTGTCCCTAGAAAAAATGTTTTTTTAAAGATGGTTGATGATCAATGCTTTAGCACAGTATAGCACAAGGAGAATTTCCCTCACTGTCCTTCCCTGTCCCTAGAAACAAGGATTAGCACAGTAAAACACAGTGACACTCTCGCTACCTATAGTTTTCTGTCCCTAGAAAAAATGTTTTTTTAAAGATGGTTGATGATCAATGCTTTAGCACAGTATAGCACAAGGAGAATTTCCCTCACTGTCCTTCCCTGTCCCTAGAAACAAGGATTAGCACAGTAAAACACAGTGACACTCTCGCTACTGTGAGGGGGTTAGCTCGGCAGCGGGTGTGTGTGACCCCCGGGATGGGCTCCCCACACAAAAACAGGCCCAGCAAACGGAGGTTGTGGTTTTCAAAATCAAAAAAAAGGTGCGGTTTATTTTCTATTTACAGTGACAAAACACAGCAAAGCCAAAAGAAACATAAACAAAATAAATCCTGGTCAACTTGACCTCTGACTAAACATACAGGTTTCCTAACTAACAACTGGGATCAGCCTAGTGCTGTCCTAGTCCCTAAGTCCCTGGTTTTAAATGTCCAAGCAAATAGCCACACAGGCTTTGTCTCACCGCACAGGGGTTCACTCTCCCTAGACAGTCCACACAGGTCTGGTTCCAGGCATGAGCTAACATCTAATGAAGCTGGGAGTTCTTATAGAGGCCTAAATGAGCTGACAAGCTTCAGCTGGTCTCATCAACTCCCTGTCTGCACGACGCCCCACACTCTCCCTAGACATATGAGTCATCCATGAGCCCACTAGCCTTAGCTGGGCTTATACAACTCTCCACCTAGTTGTATAAGTCGGCGTAAAGCCTGAATCTGGGCGAAATATATCTACCCCCCTGGATGCAACCAGGTGACTTTACCTTCCTGCTGTCACATACCCCCCCCTCTTGTTTTAACCTCGGGGTTGGAACACCAGCAATCAGGCATTCATGTACTCGAGACAAAGCATCCACATTCCCCATTTGAACGCCAGGGCGATGCTTTACTGTGAAGTTGAATTCCTGGAGGGCCAGGAACCACCTATTCACTCTTCTATTTGTTTCCTTGTTTTGAGCCATCCACTTTAACGGAGCGTGATCCGTAACCATGTCAAAGTGCCTACCTAGCAGGTAGTACCGAAGGGAATCTAGAGCCCACTTCACCGCTAAACACTCCTTTTCAACGGTGGCGTAATTTACCTCATGGGACTTCAACTTCCTGCTGAGGTAAATGACGGGGTGCTCTTCCCCGTTCCAGACCTGGGACAATACTGCTCCTAACCCCACATCTGACGCATCACTTTGTACGACAAAGTCTTTAGAGAAGTCGGGTGAGTACAACACTGGCTGGCTACATAAGGCTTGTTTCAAGAATTGGAATGCTGCCTCAGCCTCGGGGGTCCATTTAATCATGACCGACCCTTTCCCCTTCGTTAGGTTGGTTAGGGGCACAGCCTTAGAAGCAAAGTGGGGAATGAATCGCCGATAATACCCAGCGATTCCCAGAAAGGCTCGTACCTGCTTCTTGCTGTTGGGACGTGGCCAACTCTGGATGGCCTCGACTTTGTTGAGTTGGGGTTTTATTACTCCCCTCCCAATGGTGTACCCAAGATATTTGGCCTCCTCCTGCCCAATGGTACACTTCTTGGGGTTAGCCGTAAACCCCGCTTCCCGAACAGAGTCCAGGACTGCTTGCACTTTTGGCAGATGTGAGGCCCAATCCGTGCTATGGACAATTACGTCATCCAGGTAAGCCGCAGCATACTTCCGATGGGGCCTCAGCATCTGGTCCATTTTCCGCTGGAATGTGGCCGGCGCATTCTGTAACCCGAACGGCATTCTTTTATATTGGAACGCCCCGTCTGGGGTTACAAATGCGGTTTTCTCTTTGGCCAATTTGGCCAGGGGGATTTGCCAATACCCTTTTGTGAGGTCAAGAGTCGTCATGTATCGGGCTGTTCCCAGCCGGTCGATCAACTCATCTATACGTGGCATGGGGTAGGTGTCAAATTTTGTAACTTTGTTCAACTGACGAAAATCGTTACAAAATCGCCAGCTCCCATCCGGTTTAGGCACCAACACAATGGGACTAGACCAATCACTTTGGGACTCCTCTATCACCCCTAAGTTCAGCATTTTCTGTACTTCCTCCCGTATTGCCTCCCGTCGGGCCTCTGGGATCCGATAGGGTTTTAACTTCACCCTTTCACCGGGCGGGGTAATGATGTCATGCTCTACCCCAAATGTTTGTCCCGGCAGCTCAGAGAATACCTCCTTGTTGCGAAGCACAAACTCCTTAACCTCCTGTTGTTGGGGTTGTGACAAGGTGGCTGCTATTCCAACCTCAGGAATCACGCAACCAGTTTGAGCTGGTGACCAAGTGTCTGCGACTAGGGACTCTCTTTCCCTCCAGGCTTTCAACAGATTAACGTGATAGATCTGTTCGGGCTTTCGCCTTCCTGGTTGTCTGACCTTGTAATTCACTTCGCTCACTTTTTCCATTATCTCGTAGGGGCCTTGCCATTTGGCAAGGAATTTACTTTCAACCGTAGGGACAAGTACCAGTATCCTATCCCCCGGGGAAAAGGTACGGGTCTTGGCTCCACGGTTGTACACTCTCTGCTGTGCTAACTGCGCTTGGGCCAAATGTTCCTTCACGATGGGCATTACCTGTGCAATTCGGTCTTGCATCAGGGCGACATGCTCAATCACACTCCTGTGGGGAGAACTCTCACTTTCCCAAGTTTCCTTGGCAATATCCAACAGCCCTCTTGGGTGTCTCCCATACAGTAACTCAAAGGGGGAGAATCCCGTAGAGGATTGGGGCACCTCCCTAATAGCAAACATCAGATAAGGAAGTAGACAGTCCCAATCCTTTCCATCTCTATCCACCACTTTCTTCAACATTTGTTTTAGGGTTTTGTTGAATCTTTCAACCAGCCCATCGGTTTGGGGGTGATACACAGATGTACGTAATTGCGTCACTTTGAACAATTTACACAGCTCCTTCATAACCCGGGACATAAAGGGTGTACCTTGGTCCGTAAGCAGTTCTTTACAAATACCCACCCGGCTAAACACAAGAGATAGCTCTTTGGCTATGGTTTTGGCCGAGGTATTTCGGAGAGGGATCGCTTCTGGATAACGGGTGGCATAGTCCATTATAACTAATATGTACTGGTGCCCCCTAGCGGACTTGATTATAGGACCTACCAAATCCATGGCGATCCTCTCAAACGGGACCTCAATGATGGGTAGAGGGACCAGCGGGCTACGGAAATGTGGCATCGGGGCCGACCTCTGACACACAGGGCAGGAGGAACAATAATTTTCTATGTCCTTCATCACCCCCGGCCAATAGAATCTCTGTAATACCCTTTCTCGGGTTTTCTCTGTCCCCAGATGACCTCCAAGAATGTGCCCATGGGCCAACTCCAACACCAACTTCCTGTAAGGTTTGGGCACCACAAGCTGCTCAACGGTTTCTTCTGCCCTTTTTGCCACCCGATACAGTAGGTCCTTCTCTACGCTGAAGTATGGGTAAGTGCAGGTATTATCTGGGTTCACTAACTCGCCATCTATTTTCACTACGTTTTCCCGTGCCTTTATTAGGGCGGGGTCTTTCAACTGTTCTGTGGCAAAGTTTTCCCTGTGAACCTCAAGATCAGAAAACTCCACAGACGGTAGGTTTTCGTCTGAGGAGGTGGGCTCCTCTTCAGTTTCTTGAGTCTCCCCTGCCAATACTGATAAGGGAAATTCCGGAGAGTCCTCACCACTCTCAGGGGAGTTCTGGCTATCACATTCCTGGTACATAGGGGCACCAGTGGGGGGCTCAGGATCATCCCACAGTTCCCAGAACTTCGGAAAATCCCTTCCCACAATGGCGTCATACGGTAACTGAGATACTAAGCCCACTGGATGAGAGAGGGTACCTTTGGGGGTCTCGAAACACACTGTAGTCACTGGATACTCTCGGGTGTCCCCATGCACACAAATAACAGCTACCTTGCTATTCCCAGAGACCTCTGTTTTAACTAACTCAGCCTTTATCAGGGTCACAAGGCTACCTGAATCCAGCAATACCACAACATTTCTACCATTAACACACATTTTGCATAAATGTTTCTCAGTTCCTCGAATGGCAGTGCATGCGACTGTCGCACACAGCGACTGACGTCTGCCCGTCAGAAAGTCACACTGCATGGGTTCCTCCACAACCGGGCAATTGGCTGCAATATGTCCCGCTTGCCGGCAGCGGTAGCAAACGATCCTTCTTGCCGCCTCTTGAGCCGCTGATTTCCCAGGCTGTTCTCGCCAAACTTGGGGTAGAGCTCCCACCCTCTCACTCTCTCCACCCTTACCCCTTGGAATCCTCTTATCCGCCCCTGGGGATGGTCTGGTCTTAGGGTGGAAAGTCCGAGTGTCTCTGGAAGAGGCCGTCAGGTTCTCTGTAGCCAAGTATTTCTCCACACGATCCACAAGACCATCGGCCGTCTCTGGGTCTCCATGGCTTACCCACTTTTGGATGGCAGTAGGAAGAGCTCTCAAAAACCGATCCATTACAACACGTTCCACAATCTTTGGTGCGGACAAAGTCTCTGGCTGTAGCCACTTTCTGCTCAGGTGAATGAGATCATACATTTGAGACCTGGGGGGTTTTCCAAGCTGGAAAGTCCAGTTATGCACACGCTGAGCCCGGACAGCCTGGGTGACACCCAGCCTTGCCAATATCTCAGCTTTTAGCATCACATAGTCTTTTGCTTGGTCAGGCTCTAGGTCATAGTAAGCCTTCTGCGATTCACCAGTTAACAGAGGAGCCACCAGTCCAGCCCACTGCTCCTCAGGCCACTTTTCTCTTTCAGCAGTCCTTTCAAATGTGGTCAAAAATACCTCTGGATCATCCTCTCCAGTCATTTTTGTCAATAAACGACTCACCCCAAAGGACGCGGTATTAGTGGGACGGCTTTCCTCACTGGTCTGCGGACGTTGCTGCATTACTGCTACCATTTGTTGTAGTCTCTGCTCTTGCTTCTGTAACAGGTCTATGAAGCGGGCCTCAGATTGCTGCTGGGCTTGTTGCTGAGCTTCCAGACTCTGTTGGTGAGCTTGCTGCTGGGCTGCAAGGCTCTGTTGATGAGCTTGCTGCTGGGCTGCGAAGTTCTGTTGTTGAGCTGCAAGGCTCTGTTGATGAGCTGCAAGGCTCTTTTGCAAACCTGCATTTGTCTGCTGTTGATTGGCATTTGCTAGAGCCAGCTGCTTCAGTATCTCCTCCATGCTGGCTTAAAAAACTGCCACTGGTTCTCTACCAACTGTGAGGGGGTTAGCTCGGCAGCGGGTGTGTGTGACCCCCGGGATGGGCTCCCCACACAAAAACAGGCCCAGCAAACGGAGGTTGTGGTTTTCAAAATCAAAAAAAAGGTGCGGTTTATTTTCTATTTACAGTGACAAAACACAGCAAAGCCAAAAGAAACATAAACAAAATAAATCCTGGTCAACTTGACCTCTGACTAAACATACAGGTTTCCTAACTAACAACTGGGATCAGCCTAGTGCTGTCCTAGTCCCTAAGTCCCTGGTTTTAAATGTCCAAGCAAATAGCCACACAGGCTTTGTCTCACCGTACAGGGGTTCACTCTCCCTAGACAGTCCACACAGGTCTGGTTCCAGGCATGAGCTAACATCTAATGAAGCTGGGAGTTCTTATAGAGGCCTAAATGAGCTGACAAGCTTCAGCTGGTCTCATCAACTCCCTGTCTGCACGACGCCCCACACTCTCCCTAGACATATGAGTCATCCATGAGCCCACTAGCCTTAGCTGGGCTTATACAACTCTCCACCTAGTTGTATAAGTCGGCGTAAAGCCTGAATCTGGGCGAAATATATCTACCCCCCTGGATGCAACCAGGTGACTTTACCTTCCTGCTGTCACACTACCTATAGTTTTCTGTCCCTAGAAAAAATGTTTTTTTAAAGATGGTTGATGATCAATGCTTTAGCACAGTATAGCACAAGGAGAATTTCCCTCACTGTCCTTCCCTGTCCCTAGAAACAAGGATTAGCACAGTAAAACACACTGACACTCTCCCTACCTATAGTTTTCTGTCCCTAGAAAAAATGTTTTTTTAAAGATGGTTGATGATCAATGCTTTAGCACAGTATAGCACAAGGAGAATTTCCCTCACTGTCCTTCCCTGTCCCTAGAAACAAGGATTAGCACAGTAAAACACAGTGACACTCTCGCTACCTATAGTTTTCTGTCCCTAGAAAAAATGTTTTTTTAAAGATGGTTGATGATCAATGCTTTAGCACAGTATAGCACAAGGAGAATTTCCCTCACTGTCCTTCCCTGTCCCTAGAAACAAGGATTAGCACAGTAAAACACAGTGACACTCTCGCTACCTATAGTTTTCTGTCCCTAGAAAAAATGTTTTTTTAAAGATGGTTGATGATCAATGCTTTAGCACAGTATAGCAGAAGGAGAATTTCCCTCACTGTCCTTCCCTGTCCCTAGAAACAAGGATTAGCACAGTAAAACACACTGACACTCTCCCTACCTATAGTTTTCTGTCCCTAGAATTTTATTTTTTTTAAAGATGGTTGATGATCAATGCTTTAGCACAGTATAGCACAAGGAGAATTTCCCTCACTGTCCTTCCCTGTCCCTAGAAACAAGGATTAGCACAGTAAAACACAGTGACACTCTCGCTACCTATAGTTTTCTGTCCCTAGATATATGTTTTTTTAAAGATGGTTGATGATTAATGCTTTAGCACAGTATAGCACAAGGAGAATTTCCCTCACTGTCCTTCCCTGTCCCTAGAAACAAGGATTAGCACAGTAAAACACACTGACACTCTCGCTACCTATAGTTTTCTGTCCCTAGAAAAAATGTTTTTTTAAAGATGGTTGATGATCAATGCTTTAGCACAGTATAGCACAAGGAGAATTTCCCTCACTGTCCTTCCCTGTCCCTAGAAACAAGGATTAGCACAGTAAAACACAGTGACACTCTCGCTACCTATAGTTTTCTGTCCCTAGAAAAAATGTTTTTTTAAAGATGGTTGATGATCAATGCTTTAGCACAGTATAGCACAAGGAGAATTTCCCTCACTGTCCTTCCCTGTCCCTAGAAACAAGGATTAGCACAGTAAAACACACTGACACTCTCCCTACCTATAGTTTTCTGTCCCTAGAAAAAATGTTTTTTTAAAGATGGTTGATGATCAATGCTTTAGCACAGTATAGCACAAGGAGAATTTCCCTCACTGTCCTTCCCTGTCCCTAGAAACAAGGATTAGCACAGTAAAACACAGTGACACTCTCGCTACCTATAGTTTTCTGTCCCTAGAAAAAATGTTTTTTTAAAGATGGTTGATGATCAATGCTTTAGCACAGTATAGCACAAGGAGAATTTCCCTCACTGTCCTTCCCTGTCCCTAGAAACAAGGATTAGCACAGTAAAACACAGTGACACTCTCGCTACCTATAGTTTTCTGTCCCTAGAAAAAATGTTTTTTTAAAGATGGTTGATGATCAATGCTTTAGCACAGTATAGCAGAAGGAGAATTTCCCTCACTGTCCTTCCCTGTCCCTAGAAACAAGGATTAGCACAGTAAAACACACTGACACTCTCCCTACCTATAGTTTTCTGTCCCTAGAATTTTTTTTTTTTTAAAGATGGTTGATGATCAATGCTTTAGCACAGTATAGCACAAGGAGAATTTCCCTCACTGTCCTTCCCTGTCCCTAGAAACAAGGATTAGCACAGTAAAACACAGTGACACTCTCGCTACCTATAGTTTTCTGTCCCTAGATATATGTTTTTTTAAAGATGGTTGATGATTAATGCTTTAGCACAGTATAGCACAAGGAGAATTTCCCTCACTGTCCTTCCCTGTCCCTAGAAACAAGGATTAGCACAGTAAAACACACTGACACTCTCGCTACCTATAGTTTTCTGTCCCTAGAAAAAATGTTTTTTTAAAGATGGTTGATGATCAATGCTTTAGCACAGTATAGCACAAGGAGAATTTCCCTCACTGTCCTTCCCTGTCCCTAGAAACAAGGATTAGCACAGTAAAACACAGTGACACTCTCGCTACCTATAGTTTTCTGTCCCTAGAAAAAATGTTTTTTTAAAGATGGTTGATGATCAATGCTTTAGCACAGTATAGCACAAGGAGAATTTCCCTCACTGTCCTTCCCTGTCCCTAGAAACAAGGATTAGCACAGTAAAACACACTGACACTCTCCCTACCTATAGTTTTCTGTCCCTAGAAAAAATGTTTTTTTAAAGATGGTTGATGATCAATGCTTTAGCACAGTATAGCACAAGGAGAATTTCCCTCACTGTCCTTCCCTGTCCCTAGAAACAAGGATTAGCACAGTAAAACACACTGACACTCTCCCTACCTATCCTTCTCTTTCCCTAAACTAAAGGAATCCAGGTTAAGCAAGAAAAAAAAATGTCACTGTCCCTGCCTATGCTTCTCTTTCCCTGCTCCGGAACACACTACACTAGGCCGCCGTGCTGGCGGCCTTTTATAGATGGGGCGTGTACTAAACACCCTCAGCAATAATTGGCCACAGGCATCCTGCCTGTGGCCAATCATTGCTCTCCTCGCTGCCGGCGCTGTGATTGGCCAAGCATGCGGGGTCACAGTGCATGCTTGGCCAATCACAGCGCCTGGATGACACTGCGATGGCGTAGTGCATTGTGGGCCGTTCGCGTCACTCGAATTAGGCGCGAACGGCCCAAATCGTTCGATCTTCGTCGAACGATCGAACAGCCGATGTTCGAGTCGAACGTATGTTCGACTCGAACACCGAGCTCATCCCTATAGAAGAATAACGAGTTTACTTTCTACTGGCAATAAAAATCAACAGTTGTAACAAATCACATGAATATATCTGCAGAGCCCTGCAGCAATTGACACACTACAACTAGTAAGATATGGCGCACACGCGCCACGTGTAACAGTACTTCACTATGCGCCCTATGGCGCAGCAACTAAATAAACTATCTGACTGGCCAGGCCTGACCCTATAACTCAGTCTCTAGAACACGAATTCTTCGCATGCAAGTCTTTAAACGGTGGTGCACATTTCAGGAAGTAGAAATGGATAGATTGCGATTTTTGCCTTTGTTTGGGACCAAGACACATGTCCCCATAAGTGTAAAAATATTTTAAGTAAAGGGTTTGGTTTTTGAGTTGAAAGTTCCTGCCGCATATTCAAGTGGCCAGGCATTGCTAGAAGCCAGACAATAATAGTTGTTCAAAGGAATGCGGCCTTTAAATGGTTGCAGGCTTTTCTTGGATCCTAGCAAGGAGGAGGTTTTTTTTCTGTTTTTGAGATGAAAAGATCATGCATGCAAGAATCACTGTTTGTGATTTGGTCCAGATTTCATCCACCATTTTGTTTCGGCCTGGCTTGTCAGCCATCTTGAGGCGCAGTTTCTCCTTAGCCTGTGGGTCATCCTATAAGAAAAGGTGCAGCCACCTTTCCTTTGGGTGTGATACCATGTGACTGTGCTGTGGCATTCGTCGGCTATCTTGCTGGTGGAATTTCGCAGCCTTTGGGGCAGATTTCGATGTTTGGTGCGAATTGAGTAGTGCGGTCTTTTCTGTGTTGGAATCTGGTGGACGTAATTTTTGTTTTCCTTTGTGTGTGTAGTACGATCTGCCCTGTTTTAAAAAGGTGATTTGGAGGTGCAGTTCTTGTTGGCGTTTACAGTTTGGCCTGTGGGTCATCCCAGAGTGGTGAGACACTGGGATGACATACTGAGAGGCTGTTTTGTTTAATGTTAAATTCGCTGGTTTAAATTTGTTTTTCTAAACATCGCCTCTTGAGTTGAGTAGAGTGGTATCTTGATATAGCGCGGTCTTGCCCTGAGGGGTCCTGACGCGCTTGCAGACACATGCACATGCTGGGGCCCATTTATGGAGGGAATCTGGTTGACCTACCAGCATGTCTTTGGAGTGTGGGAGGAAACTGACGCAGGTACAGGGAGAACATGCGAACTCCAGGCAGATGGTGTTGGGATGGGGATTTCTCTGTTTTCAGTGAATGTAAGCTATTGCAGGTTTAGCTGACTTTGCAGTATAAGAGCGGCAGTTTTTTTATTGGATTTTGGTTTTAAGTGAAATCCCTACCTTACACTGAATTTTGATAGATTGTAAGACTAATTTTAACTGAGTTTTTGTACAGTGGTGTGTGTTGTTTTTATGTTTAAATATTTGGGAGTCTCCCAGAAGGCAATTCATTGTTTTTGTAGGTCTTGAAACTTGTGGTTTGACCTCCAGGGGATGTTTGGGTCAGGGGGGATTACCTCCCATTTGAAAAAGGGGGGTTTATTCCATCATTTCCTTGACAACGTTTTTTTTTAAATTGTTGAAATATATATGATGTTTAGCCATGGATTTTTTTGGTGTCTTAATAGACAAGGTGATGGGGCTAGGCTCCCCCTCCCCTCCCTCTTCCTGTACGTTGATATGTAAATAAACCATTTTTTTTTTGAGAGAGCTGAGCATGCCACAGGAAGTTCTTTTCAGCATTTATGTATCAGCAGGAAGTTGGTGGGAGAAGCTTGGGGTTTTCTAAAAAGTGGGCAATGAGATTTGTGCTTGGAAGGAAGATGGAAAGCATTTTGGCGTTTGAAAAAGGGTGTTTTATATTTTGTTCCAGTTTTGTGAAGTTTTGTACTGTAATACAGTTTTGGGTAGAGAGCAAACAGGGGGGCATCACCATTATTGTTGTATCATCTAGATACAGAGAGAAGCCACATTGTTCTGCAGGTGGTAAACGGGCGTAAGTGTTCTGTGTGATTTAGTCTGGCGACGCAGTGTATGGGTGTATAGCGGAAAACGCTTGTGTATGCATACACTGTGAGGGGTAGAGGCCTAATTCGGGGGTGATAACGCCTCGGTTAGGGTTTCTAGTTGGGGGACTGGACCAGATATAGTGGTTGTAGTCCATCAATCCCCCGTAGAAGAAGACACCAGGGTGCAATGGTTTTCCTGGACGCAGGTTTAAGACGATAATCTGATTTGAATCGCCATGGACACAAGGAGGTCTGTGCAAAGGGAAGGAATGGAGGCTTCCCACAGTCAGACGGCCACACGGTGCACAAAGCCTAGTTTTGGGGCAAAGGCCTTTGAACCCCAAAAAAGATTAACATAGGTGGTCCAAGGATACTATTTTGGGTATCCCTCTGGAGTGGATGTAGATGTAGATGCTGCTTCAGAAATCTGTAATGATTAGTGTTGATGGAGGTGTAGTACACGCTTTTGTGATTCTCAGAGGAGGAACGGTGGTTAAATTCTTTCGCCCGTTTGTTTGAACTTTGTATGGCTGGTCCATGTAAAGTTTTTGAGCTGCTCTCATGTTTTTCCCATTGTATTTTTTTCTATTGCTGAAAGAGTGAAGGTAGAATTCTGTATGTTTTTAATTTATTTTTATTTTGTTTTTGGAAACTATGAAGTATCTCCCCCACATTTGTATCGGAATGTTTGTATGTAGTAACGTGAATATGTTCGAAATTACCGCGGCAATCCTCCGATGCGTTGCGGCTGTTGTATTTTTCTATTAACGGGAAAAGTAAGGGTTACAGAGGGTTTTGTTTGAATCGGTTTTTAAAGAATGTCATTGACAATTTACCAATGTACAGGAATGTCATTATTGTTTACCATTCTTTGCAGGTTAAATATGAAGGATAGAGTAATGATTTTGCTTATAAGTATTTCTCAGGTCCAAGGAGTTTCTTAAAGTGTATGTACATAGAGAGCAGGTGTATGTAGACAGCTGTACATATGTGTAGCGGGGCTTTGAAATTTAGGGGAATGTTTGAGTGGTAGTTGTGCTCAAACACACTATTTGATAGGGTTCAGAAAAAAACATTTTGAGCTGCAGGTGGGATACTGGTGTGTAGTTCCCAGTGGCCTGTTGGTGGCGCTGCCATCGGAGGCCAGGGTTGAACCGCTGGTACAGTGCTGTGCCTTGGATGTCCCCTTTCGGCGGTGGTATGGTGGGCGTGTCGGCCTGCTGTGCATCCTGGGAGGGGATATAAAAGGGGCAGACCCTGTCTGTGAGGGGTGAGCTCCTGGGGGTCCGACCCTGGGAGCGTGTGATTCTGTTCATGGCCCCCCCCAGGCACCTTTAGCCCTGGGGTGGAGTTCCTGGTTCGGTACACTGGCGGATCAGTCCCAGGCACCTTTAGCCCTGGGGCTGCGACAGGAGGCTTCGGGTCCAGCGCCTTTGGCTGGAGCCGCGGAGGGAGAAGGAATCCCAGGGTGCTGCCTTGCGAGGAGGCCCACATCTAGATGAGGAGGCCGGGGGAGGACCGTTCCGAAGGACTGGTGAGAGATCACAGTGAAGGAATGGGCCCGGTATCTCTCTGGAGGGATTCAATTTCCCGTTAGAGGCCTAAAGCTAGAACCAATATTCACCAGGTCTGTGGCAGAGACTGTGCGTGTACTCTGATTTGTGCATCATTCTGGCTGCTAGGATCCACTCCATTGGGAGACTATCCGGATGAGTTGAGTCTACCTGAAGATATGGGTAGTGAATAAGAATTTGTTTGTGCCTGGACCTATTCCCACACCTCTTGCTGTCCTGCTCTTCCTCCAACCTTCTGCTGTCTAATTATCGTGTATAAGAGAGAAATAAACTCTACATTGGAGTTGCAATTGGTGTGGACCTTGAAGTTATTGGGGAATAGAGACTTGTCTTTGTCGCAGTGAAGACGGGAGCCATTCTATGGGGGGGAACTCAACCACAGAGACCCAGGTACATTACATTGCTCAACCTCTTCACACAAGAGGGTACGGGCATGTGGCATAGGTGTGCCCCTTTCTCCCACGAGTGAGCCAAAGGGGAGAAGGGGTGGTGAGTGCTACATATGGATAAATACATGAGTCAAATCACGCGTACACACGACCGTTTTTCATGACGAGAAAAATGCAATTTTTTTATTTGGTCATTAAAAACGATCGTGTGTGGGCTCCAGAGCATTTTTCACGACATGAAAAATGGGCATTAAAAATTTGGAACATGCTCTAATTTTTCTCGTCGTTTTTCACGTCGCCGTTTTTCTCATCATGCTCAGAAGCAAGTGATGAGACGGGAGCGCTCGTTCTGGTAAAACTAGCGTTCGTAATGGAGATAGCACATTCGTCACGCTGTAACGGACTGAAGAGCACGAGGCTGAAAAGCGCGAATCGTCTCTCACCAAACTTTACTAACACAAGGATGAGCAAAAGCTGATAAACTTCCCCTTTATAGTGCCGTCGTGCTTTGCTCGAGCATTTTTTTTCATGATAGTGTGTAGGCAAGGCAGGCTTGAGAAGAATCACGTAGAGAAAAACTTTGTTTTTTTCAATGACATTAAAAACGGTCGTGTGAACGCGGCATAAGGAGTTAAAAGTATCATAGGCTATTTCATTGTTTCTTGTTTCCTGCACCACTCTAAATCCTGCAGTTCTTCCTTCAGTTTCTAATGAGGAAGAAAAGGGGGGAATGATAAATGTAAGAATGACAGTTTTTTTTTTTTAAACAAATAACGTTATCCTCTGTGATTCTAACCAAGTTTGTGCCAAGATTGTCTTTCTTTGATAGAATTTGAATCAGCGAGCAGCAGTCTGGTGAAGTAGGTTCCCATCCCAGATGCTAAGAACCTTTTGTCAATGGTTCCAGGCATTGTAAGCCACGCACAGGTTATGCAGTGACCACAGTCCCGATGTCTGGGTTATTGGCATATGAGGGTTGTTTGGAGGTCAATCAAAACCTGAGTCGTACTTTCCTCATTAGCTGTCACTTATATTCTCAGCTGATGGGGTGGGTGCGATCGCTGTGACATAAACTTCAAAATGTCTACCACAGGGTTCATGAGTCCCTTCTGGACCCTGACACAATAACCGGTTTACATTCTTTCCAACCAGGTGACTGGGTCGTTGTAAAGAAGCTTGAGGGATGAGACCATGCCAGCCACTGCAAGAAGCGGCTCAACCACACCAAAGAATGAGTAGTATCTTCGTAAAAAAAATTCTGTTTGTTTAGTAAATTTTAACAAGGGTAACTATGAAAAGCATCCCAAGTTATTATTTAAAGTGTATTTCCTGACTAGCTCAGAAAGCGAACATGACCGATTGCTAGGTCTGTTCTGAGTCTCCACCGAGTTTTAGTACCCAGCGATGACAGCGGTACATGCTATTTATGATGTTATTATGGGTATGACGTGTTTTGACAAACTAGTGAAGACTCCAAACAGACACTTGTCAATGGAATCTAACGATGCATTGTTAGAGGGTAAAATTGGTTATAGTTTTAATAGCTCTGCCTCTTGTCGGTTTGGGACAACTAGGTAGCCCACAAGTGTGTTTGAACTTTAGTTTGGTGTTTATGCGGATCTGCAGCTTATAAGGTAATTCCCCCAATGCAAGAGGTTTATGCGTGATGGTGAAGCAGTTCCAGCATCTTATGTCGCGGCCGATTGCAAGGATCTGATGGCGCGAGAAATTAAGAATGGCAGGGACAGCTAGAAGGGAACTGTTCACCAACCCCGACCAGGTCTGGGCATGGTTTCCTGCATGTACAAGTTGGGGGGGGGGGGCTTGAGCTTAAGATACGATTGAACAATTCTCATCCATTGAGGATGGGATGGTTCATGTAACTGTTGAAGCCAGAGCTGTAGCTAAGTGAAGGTTGGGAATCCTTTTAAGGGTCTGGGAATCTTTGGGGATCTCATTTTTATTTTACAGTGGATCGTGGTTAAAGGAAGTGGGAAGGGGGCGTGGCCTGGACATGGACGGATAGAGACGTGCACTTGCAGAGCTCCCGACCGTCTCCCATCCTATCTGATGATCTACAATAAGTCAGCGCAATATGTACACTTCTAAAAAGAGATCTGCAAAGAGGAACAATAGATCTACCAGATCCACGGCCCAGATTCCACAGCCGGGTGAGATAGAGAGACTTTTCCAACTCTCCCAGCTACACTCGCCGGGATCCAAGATGGCGTCGCCACGAGGGGACATGGAGGGGGACCGTGAAGCCTGCGGCTCTCCGGACTTAAGTATGGAAGCTCCACTTACTAGCCAATACCTTGGAGCCCCCCCGGTCCCTCACACCGACCCAGGAGATACCCCGAGAACAGCCTCTCAATCGGTCACGATGGACCCAGAGCTGCGTTTGCTACTGCAAGCACTTCCCACTAAGGCAGACATTACAGCCCTTATGGGAATGGTGGAAGCTGCACACCGTAAAGAACTGGCGGTGGTGAAGACGGAGGTGAAAGACCTGTCCACCAGACTCACTAAAGGAGAGTCCTCACTAACAGCCCTGGAGCGCCGGGTGGAGGCGATGGAGGAGACCCAGGACAGTCAGATGGAAGCTCTCACAGAACAGCAGCTGCGACTCGAGGAAATGGAGGACCGCAGTCGCAGGAACAACCTGCGTATACGGGGACTCCCAGAAGCAACTGGTCCTGAAGATCTAGCGGACACGGTAACGGCTATTTTCCGCACTATAGAGGGGATTGAATTGCCACCCCGCCTGGAATTCGACAGGATTCACAGAGCGCTGGGGCCAAAATCATCTGACCCAGCCAGGCCCAGAGATGTGGTGTGTAGGTTGCACCATTACAAGCACAGAGAAGAAATTATCCGGAGGTCTTGGGAAGCGGACAGCCCGGAATTCGACGGTGTGGCGATCAAAATACTTCCAGATCTATCTCGCCCCACGCTACAGAGACGGGCGATACTGAAACCTTTCCTGGAGCTGGCCCGCAGTAGAGGAGCAACGTACCGCTGGGGATACCCGCTGTCCATCACGTTCCGGAGAGACCAAAGATTCTTCACGCTCAGAAAGCCAGAGGCATTGCCGGATCTTTTCATCTTCCTCGATGCAGAACCTATTGTGGTCCCAGACTGGCTTGCCCTCCTACCTAGAGCTCAAGACCATGGCAACTTCCAGAGAGTGCGTGGAGATCCACCGCCCAGACAGCAACGGGGCCGGAGGAGACCAAGAGCGACGTCCCAGGAGGGAGAACGGGAGCTGTGACGGAGCGGGATGGACACCGGTAATTATGCCTGCCTGACCTGTTGACACCCTTGTCCCCTGCCTGTCCCCCCCCCCTTTTTTTTATTTTTTTTTTATTTATTTATTTATTTTTTTATTTTATTTTTTATTTTTTTTATTTATTTATTTATTTTTTTCCGTCACCTGTTGGCGCTGGAGCGGCGCTGACGCTCCCCCCCCCCCATGCTCGCCAGCGCTAGATGAACAGGGCTCTCCCTTATAGACAAAGCAGCTGGAGACCCACCTGGATGGAGGGGAACATTTGCTGCTTCCGTTTGCGGGCCTTACCCGAGACGGTCTCTTCTGCATCACTAGACATCATCAGCCCGGTGCAGGACCCTGATACTCCAGCCTCCGAGTTTAGGCGTTTTGGCCTGGACCCATGATGTATGGCGCAGCCCCCGCAGAGACCCCTGCATTACAGGATATTGACAGTAGCTGGATCCATGGGGATGCGCCGGACCCGGATCACCCTGCGGCTCTCCTGTATTCCCAGAAGTTTACAAATCCCAGAGACAATAGGGAGAGGTACACGCTGCATCTGCAACCTAGCAATCCTTGCAATAGATAACACTTTTACAGAAGGACCAGGAGTACTGGGCACCCGGTTGGGGCTGAGGGGGGAGGGTATTCTTGGGAAAGTGGAAGGAAGTATATCTGAATTATGACATTGAGCATTATTGCCACTTTCATTGCATTTATGTGGATTTTTGATATACAATGCCCATTATTACTCCACCCAAGGTAGCCTCAGATGTTGAGACTCAGATAGCCTCCGCTATGTCAGCATTTTGGGAGCCAGAGTGAGCAGACTAACCAGATCTGTGGGGGGAATTTGAATGTATGGATTTTAATTACATAAGGGGGGGCATGCAATCTAGAGCAGCAAGGACATACTGTCCAGACCAGAACACAGGGGATAGTCCGGCTATACCTCATGTAAAATCCAGATAGGTTGAAGGGGGAGACCCTGGGGGACGGAGGAATAGGGGATGTGGGGCGGATAGTATACGGGCCCGGGCAGCCGGCCGTGCGCGGGACCCGCGTCCCTGTGGAGTTTTGGGGGGGATGTCCGCCTGCGTGCGGTGGGGGGGGGGGTAGGGGGCCTGGGGCTGAGGAGGTGACCTATAGAGGCAGGCATGGTTGAGGGGGAAATATATTCCCTTAGTTTAAGGTTGACCGCAGGATTGGTATCCGTTATTTTATGTATGCACTTCTTTCTGTTACATGTAAGGTCCTCCTTGCTCATTTCATTTTCCTTATTTTTTTATATATTCTTTTTGGTTCCTTATGTTACAATGGTGTATTATTGATGACTGCACGTTACAGCAGAGTTTCGTTGGATTGGGAGACAAGAGTCGGGAGCTCGTTCTTTCCCGAGCCTTGTCTTACCCGCACCCCAAATAGGCTGGTGTGTTCTGCCGGGGGGGTACAACGTTGGCCCCCAGGCATTATATACGAATAATAAGTTACTTAGAGGACTAAGGGCACTAGGCCCAGCCCTCTACATTTGCTCTTTCACTCTTTTATTCTTACTCTCTTCTTTCTTACTTTCTCTTTCATCTGCTACCCCCCCTCTCTGTCCCCCTCCCGTCGCCCTTTACGTCACCCCTATCTTGGACCAGCACCCTTGCCCTCCCCCTCCCTACCCAGAATCCAGTCTCCACTTCCTTCCCCTTACCTCCTACCCAATTATGGCATTACACCATCTCAAAATTCAGTCACTTAATGTGAAAGGCCTTAACACGCCAGAAAAAAGGCGCATACTGCTGGACGACCTGAAAAGATCCCAAACGGATGTGGCTCTGATCCAAGAGACACACTTTAAGCACAATAGACTACCGTATTTACGCAACAGACATTACCCGATGACATACCACTCTGTTAACCCCACAGCCAAATCTAAGGGAGTCTCCATATTAATTTCCAGCAAAGTCCCATGGCAATGTCAGGACTCACTAATCGATCCCTCTGGAAGATACATTTTCCTCAAGGGACTCATAGGCAACATACAAGTTACGATAGCAACATTATATGCCCCCAACGACCTGCAGGCGACATTCTTGGAGCATACTTTGGAGAAACTCCAGGATTTTAGGGCAGGACAATTACTGTTTGGTGGAGACTTTACCGCTCCATTGATTCCTTCGGTAGACACCTCAGCAGGCAAATCTTCAATGCCAGTGAATCAACTCAAACGCATAGCAAAGGCACTACATAAATCACAACTCATTGATATCTGGCGACTACAACATACGGGAGACCGTGACTATACGTTTTATTCTCCTGTACATCAGGTATATAGCAGAATAGATTACTTTATGATCCCTCATACACAACTTCACGCAGTAGAAAGCACATCCATAGGAAACAGGACGTGGTCTGACCATGCACCAATTTGTCTGATTTACAAGCTTTCTGACGTATCCTCACCTAGACATAAATTCTGGAGACTTAATGAAAGCCTACTGCAAACACCAGAGGTGCTTGCGGAGATAACCTCGGCTTTAAATCACTACTTTCAGGAAAACGACCAGCCAGAGTGTGACCCGGGGATATTGTGGGAGGCACACAAATCAGTCATGAGAGGGATTTTCATTAAGCACGGAGCCCGTATTAAACGAGAACGCACTGCACAGCTTACCCAGCTACTGAAAAAATTAAACATCACTGAATCCAGACATAAGCACGCCCCCGCACAAACCTCTGAGGCGGAGTTGACAATTATCAGGAAACAGATTACTGATATTCTACAATACAGAGCCAAGGCAGCCATACAGTCGTGTCGGAAAATGGCGTACGAATCAGGGGATAAATGTGGGAAGCTATTAGCAAAAACAGTCAGGGAACATAAATTATCTACATACATTCCCCATATCACCAAGGCAGGAGGTCAGAAAGCAACTTTACCCTCACAGATCACACAAGAATTTAAAGATTTCTACTCCAAATTATATAACCTCCCAGCGGCTTCGCCATCCCAAGCAGACATGGCACACTACATTATTTCGTCCGCAATGCCCTCACTTACACTAGAGTCCAGAGAAGAACTAGAATCCCCGATAACATTATTAGAACTTCAACAAGCTATCAAAACAATGAAGCCGGGTAAGGCCCCAGGACCCAACGGGTACACCCTACAATACTACAAGAAATTCACAGCGATACTGGGGCCGCGCATGCTTGGGCTGTTTAACGCCATAGGATCCGGCAAAGTATTTGCCAGGGATAGCTTAAGTGCCCATATCTCAGTAATACATAAGGAAGGAAAGGACCCGACAGCATGCAGTAGCTATAGACCGATATCGCTCCTAAATGTTGATTTAAAAATTTATACCAAGATCATTGCCACCAGACTTGCGAGACACCTTCACCATCTAATTCATCTAGACCAGGTAGGCTTTATCCCATCTAGGGAGGCAAGGGACAGCACCATTAAGGTGCTGAACTTATTACATAAAGTGAAGATCACAAAAACCCCGTGCGTACTACTGAACACCGACGCCGAAAAGGCCTTCGACCGAGTGAATTGGTCGTTCATGCTTACAGTCCTTCGACACGTAGGCCTGGGAGAGGTAATGTTAAATAGGATAACCGGAATATACACCAGTCCGACAGCACAGGTGAAGGCAAATGGGGTACTATCGGACCCCTTCCCAATATTGAATGGGACAAGACAGGGATGTCCTTTATCCCCTCTTTTGTTTGCCCTCTCACTGGAACCCTTCCTGGCCACAATCAGACGGAACCCCGACATACAAGGCGTGACTATAGGGCAAACGCAACACAAGATATCAGCATACGCAGATGACATGCTCTTTTCACTTACCAATCCAGGGGTGTCCCTCCCGAATCTGCTTAGAGAATTCGATACATATGGGAAAATTTCAAATTTAAAGATAAACTTTTCCAAGTCAGAGGCAATGGCAATATCTATACCACTGCATATGATCCCTACGGTACGATCAAATTTCCAATTTAAATGGACATCCTCCTCCCTGACTTATCTGGGGACCAATATCACACCCGAATTTTCCGGAATTTATGAACGGAACTTCCCTCCTCTACTGTCAAAAGTAAAACTTCTCCTAGACTCGTGGCACAAGGGAATTCACTCCTGGTTTGGAAGATGTAACTTACTGAAAATGTGCATACTGCCTAAGTTCTTATACCTCTTCCAGGCCTTACCCATTAAAATACCACCCTCATACTTTAAGCGGGTACAGGCCTTGTTTACCCGCTTTGTCTGGGCACATAAAAAACCACGGATCTCACATACTCAGCTGTCAATGCCAAAACAATGTGGAGGGTTAGCACTGCCAGACATAAAGCGATACTACCAGGCAATACACTTAGGCAGGGTTATAGACTGGAGCCGCCACCAAGAATTTAAGTTGTGGGTACAGATAGAACAACACCAGGCTGACATTCCATTGAGAACAGCGATGTGGTGTAGCGAAGCATTGACATCAGAGACAAAATTGCACCCGCTGATAGGCAATACTATTCGCCAAGGCCTACAAGCAGCTTTACAAACTGCCCTGACAACCAAATTGTCACCAATAACACCGATCTTGGAAAACCCCAGGTTTTCCCCAGGAATGGTAGCCACACAATTTCAGATACTACGAGCCGCGGTCCTTATTACAGCGTCTCAATATGTGATAAGAGATAGATGGCCCTCCATTCCTGAACTGACGGACGCAACAGGCCCATTCCAACTCCCCTTTTGGAACGCGGTTCAACTACACCACTTCCTTCAGACAATCCTACACCCACAAGAATACTCCAGACCCATGACCACACTCGAGGAATACTGCTCGGGGATGGAGCCTTTGCCCCGGGTCCTCTCCAAAATGTATTCTCTCCTCAATACACCAACCCAGCAACCACAACTTCCGGGTATTACAAAGTGGGAGACAGACCTGAACCGCACCTTTACGGCGCCCCAAGTACAAAGTATAATACAATTCTCTTTCAAGTCCTCCCTATGTACGAAAATACAGGAGACAAATTACAAAATTCTCACAAGATGGTATTTAACACCCAGCTGCCTACATGTGATTTTCCCAGACACCTCAGAATACTGTTGGCGGTGCGGGACAAAGAAGGGAACACTCCTGCATGTATTTTGGTCCTGCCCCAAGCTAGCAGCATTCTGGACGGGGGTCCGAACTATATCCCAAAAATTCACAGAATACCAGATCCCACATGACCCAGCTTTCTTCCTGCTACATGTATCGAACCTTTCCCACAGAACATACAAAAAGTCCCTACTACGTCACCTGACAAACGCAGCTAAGTCTTGTATTCCCATACTATGGAAACAACAAACTGCACCGACCATAGCAATGTGGCTGCGGAAAGTGGAAGATATAAACAGACTGGAGGATCTGATACTGACAGCCCAAGACAGACATGAAGTTTACAAAGAGACTTGGACTATGTGGAACATGTTTATTTACTCGGACGAGGGTACAACCCTTCTCGGAACCTGAGCAACCTCTAAGTTAGAATACAGACTAACATACCAGAGATGCCACCCCCCCTCCATTCCCCTCCCCCCCTCATCCCACTTCTCTCTTCTTCTTGTCTTACTTTTCCTACTTTCTTTTTCTCTACTCTTGTCAGCAGACTCAAACGTATCTAACACGAGCTTTCCGTAGGGTGTATACTTGAGGGTGTATGAGACAGAATACTCTCTGATAATGGATGGTGGCCCTACCAGACCAAGGCAAAACTGTATTAACGATAGGAACACCTGAAATGCAATCTTATTTAACATAACCTACTGTACTGTAGATTCTGGAGGCTGCGACCTTCACTGTTTTTTGTGTCTTTATTGTATCTTGTGGGGCTTTACCCCGGCTCTCTTTAAAAAAAAAAAAAAAAAATCAATAAAAAAATTATATTTGAAAAAAAAAAAAAAAAAGGAAGTGGGAATATATATACTTATGTAATTTTTATTTCTATTCTTTCTATATGTCGTGACGAGGTGCTCCTGTTGCCTGATTGGACGCGTGACCAGAGCCTGAACAGATAGATGACCACATCTTCCTTGATGAGACGCCCCGAAGCCGGACCCACGTACAAGACACAGAGGATCACAGACTGATCGGCGATTACTAAAGCTCACCATGTTGTGTCCTCCTTTATAAGTCATGCTCCTGAAGGACAGAGTCTACATGGCAAGCCCTGTTTTCCTTTTTATTGGACTCGTATGGACTGTAAGGACTGATTCATTTCCAGGTGTAAGAAGGCATCGAAGGACACGTGAGAGCAGAATGACAAAAAAAGGGAGGACTGTTGTGGAAAATGTTATGAAGATGTATTTAATATGTATTGTCATAGTGTCACCCAGTGTTAGTACTTCCGCAACCCGCTCTAAAGAGCTGACTGGGGCAGTCTGAGGCTGGTTGAGATAAACTTCCTGATTTGGAGAAGGGCGTTTGCGGAGTGAGGCCTCTCTGCAAACGCATTATCGGTTTAGCGGATATATGCTCTTGTCGCCTCTGTGTCTGATCAGCATTGAGGTGGTGACATGAGTATACACCTGCAGATAAGCTCCCCTCATCAGGAAATGTGTTCATTGGTTATTGTATTATTATTGTATTCATGTATTGTATTAGAACATATCCTTATCTAGCGCACCCACCTTTCCCCCAGCCTGCATTTAACTTGGCTCCTCGCAGGGGGGAGAAAGGCACACCGCACTACCAGCCCGTACCCTCTTGTGTAAAAAGGTTGAGCGGTGTTGTTGTTGGGTCCTGTCTGCAGCCAGGGCCAAAATCCTCCCGAGAATGATTCTCGCCTCTACCGTGAGTAGAGGCAAGTCCTTAACTTCCCTAGTAACATGAATGTCTACACCAGCTGAAACTCCAACTTAAGATTTATTCTCGCTTTGCAATAAACAGTCTTTTGGATAGAAAAGGTTGGAGCAAGGAAACAGGACAGCTCAAGGTGTGGAGGAGGTCCAGGCACAAACGTAGCTCTTTACTTTACTACTCAGATTCTCAAGCAGTATACTAGGCGCACAGTCTCTGCCACAGACCGTGAGTTTGGGCTCTGCCACAGACCTGGTGAATTAGTCTCTGCCACAGACCTGGTGAATAAGGCCACTGCCACTGACCTGGTGAACGTGAACTTCCTTCTTAGAACATGGCCCCTATCAAGGAGAAGACGCCCCCCTAGAGAGTTACAGACCCTTCCTTCCCCCGTGACTCCTGCATTGGTCCTTCGGAATGATCCTCCCTTCTCTGAGGGTGCGGGTCCCCTCGCAAGGCGGCACCCTGGACTCCTCAATCCTTAGCGGATCCCAGCGTGGACCCCCATCAGGAGATGTCTGCCCCTTTTATATCCTCCCCCGGCATGCACCGCAGGTTCCCCGCCCCACTGTACAGCTGCCGAGAGGGGACACAAAAGGCAAAGCACTACGCTCGCGGTTCAACCCTGGCCCAGAATGGCAGCACCACCCACAAGCCACAGGGAACTCATCACCAGCATTATCCCCTGAGGACAAAAATGGTCCATAACCCCTAACAAATTAAGGTGTCTGAGCCTAATTACCACTCAGAGACTCCCCCTAAATTGACCACCCCGCTACACTTATATGGTCATCTGCTGGGTGGAGGTCACATGTTGTGAGCTCACTTCCTATAGAGGAGGTCACATGTTGTGACCTCACTTCCGGCTGGGAGTTTAATAAAAGAGCCCTTGAGGGCGTCGGCAGTTCAGTCTTTGCTGGGAGGCCTTGATGATGAGACCAGTCTGGTGATACTTCTTGATTTGTATGAATGGGGATCGAATGGAAGGTGAGTGAATTTTAGCTTAAGAAGCATTATTGCATTAAGATGAAGTGTGTGCTACTTAGTACAAGGCAAAATGGCTGTGTGCTCTGCATACAACCAATCTTGCCACCACAACATGCCATGCTTCAAAATTGTGCCCGCTTGTGTAATGGCAACAAACTTTGACACTTAAAAATCACTATAGGCAATGTTTAAACATTTTTACAGGTTACCAGTTTTCAGCTACGATGGCTCTGGCAAACGGCGGAGATGACCGGAATGCGGCGGGGGGGGGGGCACCTCTCCCGATGCCAATGAAATTGATCTCGCTGTGAGTCCGCCACGAAGACCACTTTTATCTGAAAGCGGACCGCCCGCAGTTTCAGAAAATACCGGGGTTATGGCATCTTTATGCTGCCATAACAATGGTATTCAACATCAAAATACCGACGTATAATGACAGCGAGCAGTCCGGAAGTGGTTAACCGCTTGCCGACCAGTCGCTGTCGTTATACTGCGGCAGGTTGGCACGACTGTGCCAATTGCCATAGGTGTACATCAGCCACTTCATGAGCAATAGCAGACGCAACACCGGAGCCGATGCGCGTGGCCAGGGCCCGCGATGTCCACCAGCCACCCGCGATCGCTCCAGAGAGCCAGAACGGGATCTGTCAATGTAAACAAACAGATCCCCATTCTGACAGGGGAGTAGAGAGAGATAGTCTGTTCCTAGTGATCAGGAACAGTGATCTATCTCTACTCCCTGTCAGTCCACTCCCGCCACACAGTTAGAAACACTTCCCCAAGGAACACTTAACCCCTTGATCGCCCCCTTGTGTTAACCCCTTCCCATGTTCGGTGTACTGTGGGAGACCAGCTATAGTGCATGCAAGCTCTCCCATAAATATGAACGCTTGGAGTCAAGATTCAGGTTTATGCATTGGGAAATGGAAGGGAATTGCTTATGCCAGGGCAAACACTTTTTCTAACTGGTGCATTCAATCACTTGCCAAGAGTGGTCAGCTAGGTGGTGTTTGTGGAATCAAAGGCCGATCATAACATTTTTAGCCAATTTAGTTATCAGTAGGTGTTTAATCACTCTTCATTACTGTGTTGCATATTGATAAATTGTGGAAAATAACTTTTCACTGGTGAAAATTTTTTTTCTTTTTTTTTAAAGCACCTTTGGCCTACATAGTCCATTATTTTCAGTGGAAGCAAGCTGGAAAAAAACGTGTGTAAGTTAATATGGCCTTGTGATTTCATTGCTTGTTTACAAGGCACTCAAACTGAGAATTAATACAAATCAAGTCACATTGTATTTGTTAAATCCACATGACTACTAGCCATCAGCGTTACAGAATATGTGTACTAACACAGTAGATTGTGAAATCCTACAGTCCTCTGAAGAAACAGTGCCGCAATTGTCTGACACCACACATTTGGCAAAGGCTCCTGAGGTCAGAAACAATGTTCTTTCAGAAGATTGTACCTTTCCTATAGAATGTTGATTCACACCTACTGCTATAAACAGGTAGAATATAATAGCAGAGATCAACTGTTAAAAACAAAACAATGTCTATTCAACCCCTATTAAAAAATGTTATAAGCTTAGGCTTATATTTGTCAGGAAAAAAAATCTCTGGGCAATGTATGATGCCGCGTACACACGATCATTTTTCCCGTCGGGAAAAATGTCATTTTTTCCTTTGGACGAGAAAAACGATCGTCTGTGGGCTTTTTGCCGTTTTTCCCAACGGGAAAAACGGCATTAATCACGATGAGAAAAATTAGAACATGTTCTAATTTTTCTCGTCGTTTTTCCTGACATTTCTTCCGCGGCAGTGTTTCCCATAGGGAATTCTATTCAACCCCTATTAATAGGGAAACACTGCCGCGGAGCCCATAGACGATCGTTTTTCTCGTCATTTTAAAAAATGACGAGAAAAATGACCGTGTGTGGGGAACAAGCTGTTCCCTCGTTTAAAATGTCATTATTCACGGCGGTTTTTAAACCGCCGTGAATAATGATCGTGTGTACGCGGCATTAGGCTGAACTTCCGTCATAGCTTGAACACTATTTAATGGACTGCAAAATGCAAACTCCATGTAGATGTAAAGACATGCAGTATGCATCTCTGTGTTTATTAAAACATAATTAAAATGGAATTAAACCCAAAATAAATCATTTATTACAATTGTGCTTAAAAGTTTGCATACCCTGGCAGAAATCGTGAAATGTTGGCATTGATATTGAAAATATGACTGATTATGCCAGAGGCGGCTCTATAATTAGGCGGCCGCCCAAGGCCTCGCACTCACATGGGCCTAGCCTAATTGAAGAGCCGTCTCTGCTGACAACAATGCCGCTGTGGTGCTGCACTCCGGCCTGCAGAAGGGTAATGCTGTTTGCGAGCTCCATGGCCAAGCAGGGGAGAGAGGACAGGGACGTGGCTGTGTCTTGGGGAGGAGGCGGGGCCATCGCTGTGTTGTTCAGGGGAGGAGGAAATGGGGAGGAGACTGATTCCAGCAGCGGGAGCAAAATAATAATACAATTAAATATTCCCACTGCTCCGGAGACGCAGATCGCCCCCCCGTCAACCCCCACTGGAGTGCTCCGCAGAGAGATCCCCACACACCCATAGGAGGCATCTGGTGTCTGGTAAGCAGTGGCGAGGAGGGGAAGAGGAGGCCTCATCTGGGCTGGATGGAGCCGATGGAAGGGGGAGGTAGGAAAGAAGAGGTGTCCGGGTGGCCCCTCTCTGAGGCTGTCAATTAGCGCAGGGGGATCTGGGGCTCCAACTGCAGGGAGAGACACAGCTACTATGCCACAACTCCCTTTCTTCAGCCAGCTACCACCAGCATGAGAGAGAGCAAAGCCCCCCCATCCCTGCTCCTCCAGCATCCCCCAGCCACAGCCACTGGCCTTTAAATCCACCCCCTGTCCCCATCACCTCTACTCCCTTCCTCCTGATTATCAGTGCCACAAACAGTCAGGACAGCTCAGTCCTCTGCCAGTGTCCCAGTGTGCCCACCTATGATTGACAGCCCCTGACCCCGCCCTCCACCCTGCCCTTACCCCCGCCTATGCAGGGCTCTACTGTGGGGGTCGAGAAGTCCCAGCCCAGTCCAGTAAGACAACAATATTTGTCGCGCCAAGGCACTCCCATGTATAGGCAGTCGTAGTGGTGAGGGTAAGTCAATCCTTAGACCAGGGGTGTCCAAACTTTTTTCAAAGTGGGCCAGATTTGATGAAGTTAACATGCGTGAGGGCCGACCATTTGGCCTCACATTCTATGAACCATTAAAATTCGGTCTAAGTGTGTTCGTTCGAGCACGAATACACTGCTCAACAAGAATTATCTTGCCTTTGTGGCTGTGTGTGAGTAAAGAGATGAGCTTGGGTGTATTATTTGGATATACCGTATTTATTGGCGTATAACACGCACCTTCACTTTAAGAGGGAAGTTTCAGGAAAAAAACTTAAAATTTTAAATAAAGATTTGTGAAGCAAAATAAGGGTCAGTGCCCATCTGCAGACCCTAAATTTCCATGAATGCACTCACCCATCATTACCAGGAATGAGGCACCCATCATTACCAGGAATGAGGCACTCACCATTGCCAGGAATGCAGCACCCATCATTGCCAGGAATGAGGCACCCATCATTACCAGGAATGAGGCACTCACCATTGCCAGGAATGAGGCACCCATCATTGCCAGGAATGCACTCACCCATCATTACCAGGAATGAGGCACCCATCATTACCAGGAATGAGGCACTCACCATTGCCAGGAATGCAGCACCCATCATTGCCAGGAATGAGGCACCCATCATTACCAGGAATGAGGCACTCACCATTGCTAGGAATGAGGCACTCACCATTGCCAGGAATGCACTCACCATTGCCAGGAATGCACTCACCCATCAATTCCAGGAATGCACTCACCCATCATTGCCAGGAATGCACTCACCCATCATTGCCAGGAATGCAGCACCCATCATTGCCAGGAATGCAGCACCCATCATTGCCAGAAATGAAGCACCCATCATTGCCAGGAATGCAGCACCCATCATTGCCAGAAATGAAGCACCCATCATTGCCAGAAATGCAGCACCCATCATTGCCAAGAATGCAGCACCCATCATTGCCAGAAATGTAGCATCCATCATTGCCAGAGATGCAGCACCCATCATTGCCAGAAATGCAGCACCCATCATTGCCAGGAATGCACTCACCATTGCCAGGAAAGCACTCACCATTGCCAGGAAAGCACTCACCATTGCCATCAGTGCAGCCTTGGAGGGGACATGGAAGAGGCAGGACGAGCGCCAAAGATATCCAGGAGAATGTCCTGTTTACACAGCAGCCTCTTTAAGAGAAAGTCCCGCCTCCTTTGATGGACAGAACAGTCGTCCAATGGCAGCGCCAGAGACGGGACTTCCTATTATCAGAGGCTGCAGTGTAAACAGGAAATAATCCTTCTGTGTGCACGGCACTCGTCCTGCCTCCTCCCTCTGAGGCAGCCAGTCTAATACCTATATATCTTTTGTGGCCCTGGCGCTGGGAGATTGTCGGGGGCCACAAAAGATATACATGTTTAGATAACCTGGCAGGCTGTTCAAAACCGGGCCGTGGGCCGCAATTGGCCCCCGGGCCAGACTTTGGACATGCCTGTCATAGACCATATAAAATAAGTGTAGCGGGGTCCTCAATTTAGGGGTAGTGTTTGAGTGGTAGTTGTGCTCAAACACCTAAATTGTTAGGACATGATCAACCATTTTGTCTGCAGGAAGAGTATCGGTGTGCCGTTCCCTGTGGCCTGCAGGTGGCACTGCCATAGTGGGCCAGGGTTGAACCGCTGATACAGTGCTGTGCCTTGTATGTCCCCTCTTGGCAACCATACAGTGGGAGTGGTCGGCCTTCTGTGTATGCTGGGAGAGGATATAAAAGGGGCAGACGCTGCCTGTAAGGGGTTCGTTCGTTGTCGGGAGTCCTACTCCCAGGGAGTGTGTGTTTCTGTCTGCCCTGGGCACCTTTGGCCCAGGGGCGGTGGTCGGTGAATGAGTCCCAGGCACCTTTAGCCCTGGGGCTGCAACTAAAGGCCTTGGGCCCAGCACCTTTGGCTGGGGCCCATCAAGGATTGAGGAATCTCAGGGTGCCGCCTTGCGAGGGGACCCACATCTTAGACGAGGAGGCCGGGGAGGACCATTCCGAGGGACTGGTGAGAAGTCACAGTGAAGGAAGGGGTCCGGTAACTCTCTGGAGGGATGTCTTCTCCTTACAAAGAGGCCAAGCTTTGGAAACCAAGTTCACCAGGTCTGTGGCAGAGACCAAGTTCACCGGTTTGTGTAGTGATTGTGCGGTTAGTTAAAGTACCATTCTGGCTGCTAGTCCCTATCTAGGGAGACTATCCAAATGGGCTAAGTCTGCTTGAGAAGCCAAGCAGTGAAGTGTATTACGTTTGTGCCTGGACCTCTACCACACCTTATGCTGTCCTGTTCTTTCTCCAACCTTTCCTATCAGAGACAGTCTTTTAAGAGAAATAAACTCTACGTTACGGCTGGTGTGGACCTTAAAATCATTGGGGGAACTAGAGCCTTGTCTTTATTGTAAGTGCAGATGAGAACCATTCTCTGGAGAACCTGGCTGTGGAGACCTGTTTCTTAACACCACTCAACCTCTTTACACCTCTCAACCTCTTTACACGGGAGGGTACGGGCATATAGAGCTGGGTGTGCCCTCCCTTCCTGCGAGGAGCCAAAGACAA
The DNA here is from genome assembly GCA_029206835.1 of Rana muscosa. NCBI lineage: Eukaryota > Metazoa > Chordata > Amphibia > Anura > Ranidae > Rana > Rana muscosa. The sequence continues at coordinate 343,073,317 of CM055123.1, read as the reverse complement.
GGAGGAGGGGGTGGTAAGCGCTATATAAGGATTGTATGGGCAGAAGGAAGAAAGATGGTAGGGGGATAGTATATTCCTGGTTTAAGCATCAAAAATATATTAAAATCATTTAACCATGACAAGGGGTTAAAGGTTATAAATAGTCCAGATAAAAAGTCAATTTGTCCTGGGTAAAAACCTCAGGGATAGTGAGAATCTGGGAATCTACCCTGGAAAGGCAGCTAACTGTAGAGTAGAAGTTACTCTGTTGGTAGGAACATAAAAGACAAAAAAGCAGCGCCAATCTAAATGTAGTAATATTAACAACAAACTTTAATTGCAAATTGTTGTACTCACTAGAAAGTGGTTGTTACTAGGCACATCATGAGATAGCAAACTCGGATTTCACAGGAGTACAGGGCAGCTCCGTACAGCCAGGCGCTCCACATCCTGCGCTGGCACTGCCTGCTGATTGTCTTCTCCGTTGCTATCTCCCTCCCTGGGCACAGAGATAGAGAGCACTGACACCAGCACCGAGATAGAGAGCACTGACACCAGCACCGAGATAGAGAGCACTGACACCAGCACTGATACAGTATACAACGCACTGACACCAGCACCAAGATAGAGAGCACTGACACCAGCACCAAGATAGAGAGAACTGACACCAGCACCGAGATAGAGAGAACTGACACCAGCACCGAGATAGAGAGCACTGACACCAGCACCGAAATAGAGAGCACTGACACCAGCACCGAGATAGAGATAGAGCCAGATCACCGTTCAATCAGTAGGGAAAGCATTGATCCTGTGTTCCTGCAAAGCATTAACATGGATCAATGCCTTCCGCTAGTAAAAGCACCTCCCACACAGTGCACAAACACTGGCTAGACACACAGTGAACCCTTTGAAGTTTAACCCCCTCCCAGCCAATGCCATTAGTAGCGTGACAGTGCATATATTTAGCACTAATCACTGTAGTCACTGGACCCCAAAAAGTGTCAGTTAATGTCCTGACTGACCGCTGCAAAATCGCAGTCCCACTATAAGTCGCTGATCACTGTGATTACTAGTAAAAAAAAAAAAATATCCCCTAGTTTGTAGACTCTATAACTTTTGTGCAAACCAATCAATTAATGCTTATTGGGGTTTTATTTACCAAAAATATGTAGCAGAATACATATTGGCTTAAATTGATGAAGACATTTTTTATTTTTATTTTTTTTAGTGAAGCAATATTTATTTATTTTTTTCAAAATGGTCAGTCTTTATTTGTTTATAGCGCAAAAAATAAAAACCACAGTGGTGATCAAATGCCACCAAAAGAAAGCTCTATTTGTGGGAAAAAAAGGACATAAACTGTGTTTGGGTACAGCGTCACACGACCGCACAATTGTCATTTATAATAACGCAGTGCCATATCGCAAAAATGGTCTGGTCATTAAGGGGGGTAAATCTTCCGGAGGGCAAGTGGTTAAGGATAGCGATCATATGAAGCCATTTATTATGACATATTTGGTTGACTCCTTTTTAAATCGTAATGATTACAGAAATCACTGAAATGGCCCTGATTAAGGTCGGGTTCACACCTATGCAAATTAGTTGCGGCTTACATCGCATCCTATTCGCATAACATTATAAAATACATCGATTTCAATGAGGCTGGTTCACATATGTGCGATGCATTCGCACTGCGCATTGTCCAAAAAACGTGTGCGTTTTCTAGGCATTGCGGTGCGGCTCAGGTGCGAATTCAGGCCCATTATCTTCTATGGGCACGCATCTGATTCGCACATGTGTTCCGTTCAGAACAGGGATCTTGAGGGGGAACTCCACGCCAAATTTTAAATAAAAAAACAGCATGGGTTCCCCTCCATGATCATACTAGGCCCTTAGGTCTGGTATGGATTTTAACGGGAACCCCTACGCCGTAAAAAAACGGCGTGGGGGTCCCCCCAAAATCCATACCAGACCCTTATCCGAGCACGCAGCCCGGGTGGTCAGGAAAGGGGGTGGGGACGAGCGTGGGGACGGTGAGTACAAAAAAATCCTATTTTCTCTTTTCGCCCATGGACGGACACAGCTCCATAAATCTTGACATGTGGGACGTCCCCAAGCAGTGTCAGAAAAAACGAGGGGTGGGAACAGCAATCAAAAGAAGACTTAATTTCACCCCAAATAAACAGAGCTCCTCAAGGGAGGAGTTGCAACCTCAAACAGCTGCCTGCAAAACTTTGCGGCCAAAGGAAGCATCCGAAGATGCACTCACATCAACCTTGAAACACTTTGAGATAGTGTGAACAGACGACTAGGTCGCCGTCTTACACACCTGTGAGACAGATGCTAGATGTCGGAAAGCCTCGGAGGCACCAATTGCCCTGGTTGAATGCGCCATGACAGGAAAGGGAGGCGCCCGCCCCTTAAGGGCATAGGCCTGGATGACGGTCTGCCTGACCCACCTAGAAAATGGTGGCTGACGAGACCGCCAGCCCCTTCTGTGGACCAGACACCGAAACAAACAGTGAATCAGAACTCCGGAATGGAGCAGTAGTAGACAGGTACACCCGTAGGGCACGTACCACATCCAAGGTATGTAGCGAAGCCTCCTTGGGATACGACTGCCGAGGACACAAGGATGAAGGACAAAGTCCTCGTGTAGGTGAAAAGCCGAAACTACCTTAGGAAGGAATGAAGACTGCGAGCGTAGTACCGCTTTATCTTTATGGAGGACCAAGTAAGGTGACTTGCAAGACAAGGCCGCCAATTCAGAAACCCTCCTGACCGATGTAATGGCAACTAGAAAGGCATCTTTCTGAGAAAGTGTTGAGAGAAATCTCCCTGATGCTCTCAAAGGGAGACTCCTGGAGTACCTAGAGCGCCAGATTCAAGTCCCACGGAGGAAGCGATGGTCCAATCGGGGGGAACCAGGTGCCGGACCCCCTGTACAAAGGCACTTACCAGTGAGTGAGCCGCCAGGGATCATTGGAAGAAGACAGCCAAGGCTGAAATCTGTCCCCTAATAGTGCTTAAGGCAAGTTTCAGATCCACTCCGCGCTGTAAGAACAGCAGTATCCTAGAAACCGAATATGCCCGTGAGCGCCAAGCCATCTCTACACACATAGAGATCTAAGCCTTCCAAGTGCGATGGTAGATCGTCCGGGAAGATTTCCGGGCCCTCAACATAGCGGAGATTACTGAATCTGACAGACCACGGTCCCCTAGTACCTGGCTTTTAATAGCCATGCCGGTAAAGCAGGATGAAGTATGGGACCTTGAGACAGAAGGTCCTCCCGCATTGGCAACCGCCAGGAAGCATCTGCTACCAGTCTCACGAGGTCGGCGTACCAGGGACGCTGGGGCCAGGCTGGGGCAATTAGAATCACCAGAATCCCCTCGGCCTCCATTCTGCGGAACAGACAAGGAAGCAATTTCATTGGGAGAAAGGCATAAATTTACCTGATACTGACCCCATGGAGCCACCAACGCATCTGACGCGTCTGCCCAGGGATCCCTGGACTTGGCCACAAACCTCGACACCTTGCGATTGAGTCGAGAGATCCACAACTGGTGTGCCCCATTTCTGACAAAGGAGTTGAAACACCTTGGTCCAGCATCTGGTGACTCATATAGTCTGCCTGCCAGTTTCTACGCCCGGAATGTAAACAGCCGATAGAGCCGGCACTCTCCTTTTGGCCCATCTTAGGATGTGAGCGACTTCCGACGCTGCGGCCGAGCTCCTTGTTCCTCCCTGATGGTTGACAGAAGCCACCACTGTGGTGTTGTCCGACTGGATCCTGACCAGATGCCCTTGAAGTCTCTGCGACCACTTAGAGTGGCACAGTCTGATCGCTCGGAATTCAAGGACATTGATCGGCAGGCGAAATTCGTCCGGAGTCCAGCAACCCTGGGCCGACTGGACCCCCCAGACTCCCCCCCAACCTGTGAGGCTGGCGTCCATCGTGATCACAGTTCAATGGAAAGGAAGGAACGACCTCCCGGACTGAAGAGCCAGAGATCTCAGCCACCCTCTCAGGGAAGCCTTGACCAGGTGACTTACCTGAATCCAGAGACAATGGAGATCTGTTCCATTTGGACAGGATCTCCTTCTGCAATATTCAAGTGTGGAATTAGGCATACGGTACTGCCTTGAAGGAGGCCACCATGAGGCCCAGAACTCGAATGCAAAAACGGAGAGACGACCATTTGCGGGACGCTAACAATTTCACCGCCGACCGGAGCATCTGCAACTGCTCCAAAGGAAGGAAGACCTTCGCCTCCAAGGAGTCCAGGATCAAACCTAGGTACTCCAGACACTGAGTCGGTACCAACACCTACTTCTGTATGTTCAGTACCCAACCAATTTCCCAGAGGGTCTGACTGGCTATAGACATGTCCTCCTCTAATTCTTAGCCAGAAGCAGCTCCCAGAAGAAGATCGTCCAAGTAGCCCACGATAGCAATTCCTCGCTGTCTCAGCAAAGCCAGATCGGGGCGAGCACCTTGTTAAAAACTTTTGGTGCTGACACTATGCCAAACCGCAAAGCACAGAAACCTCGGATGGCTGTTGCAGATGGGGACATGCAAGTATGCGTCCTTGATGTCCAGGGACATCAGAAAATCCCCCGGATGGAGCGCAGCAACCTCCGAACGAATGGATTCCATCCTGAACTTTCGCACCCTCACAAAAGTATTGAGGGCCCTGAGGTCCAAGATTGGACGGACACTGTCCTTCTGTGGGACTACCAACAGATTGGAATAGAATCCCTGAAACCTTTCCTTCAGGGGCACAGGTAAAATTACTCCACACCTGAGCAAGTCTCATACTGCTCTCATCAAAGCAGACCGACGAGCCGGAAGGAGAGGAAGATTTGAGGGAAAGATCTTTTTGGTGGACAAGAAAGAAACTCTATCTTGTACCCCGAAGTGACCACCTCGCAGACCCACTGGTCAGAGAATAGGGAGGTCCACCAAGCTGTAAACTCGCTAAACCACCCCCCCCACCCTCGAGTCGGGCGGGGGCAAAGTTTTATGTGGCAGCAGGTTTGTTCGGCTTCCGCACCCATGGACGCTTCTGTCCCCCAGCTGGAGCCTTGTCAGTCTGGGAGGATCTCTGACTGACGAAAATACCGCTTGTGCACGGAATAGGAGGCCCCCAGCCAACGACGCAGCTCCTTCCCCTTAGAGGACTGCGGGAGTGTGTGCTCTTACCTCCAGTGACATCCTTAATAATGTCATCCAGCGAGGTACCAAAAAGCCTCTAAAGGACAATCTGCCAGAGCTCTCTTGGGTGCTTGGTCAGTGGACCAGCATTCCAGCCAAATCAGGCGGCGCAGTACCACCGCAGATACAGAGGCTCTGGAAATTTTACATACACACACTGAGTATGTATTAGTGTATATGTTTTTACTGTGGCGCCGAAGGCGCGCATGTCTTTGGAGTGTGGAAGGAAACCGGAGTACCCGGAGGAAACCCACGCAGACACAGGGAGAACATGCAAACTCCAGGCAAATGGTGACGTTGTCCGGGTGCGAACCAGTGACGCCCTTGCTGCCAGGTGAGGGAGATAACCACTACACCACTGTGCTGCCCTCCATTCAGTGTCTGAGACACCAAAGTCACAGCCAATATAGGTCGCAACGCTGACCCCAGCATGGTGAACCTGGAGCGGGTCATCGCTTCGGACCTCCTATCAGTAGGGTCCTTAAGAATAACGGACCGCCATGCACTGGGGGACCACAAAGGACCTCTGCGGCCGTTACCATTCCTTATCTATGAACTTATCAAAGAAAGTAACATAAGGAAAAACTGTCACAAAGCGTTCAGATTTGTGTGGCCCAAAGGAGACAGACTCCTCTGCGGAAGTCCCAGCTGCATCTACCAGCTGGAGAGTGTCCCGCACAGCATCAGAAGTGCACTCATAAGTGCCCTGTCTAGCATTCCCCAGAAGATGGCGGGGGGAGGGGGTGCTTTTTTTACCCCCCCTTACGCCCACACGCCATTTCTACCCTGGCAACAAATGATTCCAGGACTGTCTGCAGCGTATCCATGGAAACCACAGGTGCAGGGGCACCATTAGCTGCCTCTAGCAATTCAGGGAAAGAAAGGTCACATACTGACTCCATAAACACCCACTGACAGCCCTCAGGGACCAAGTGAAAAACACTTAAGAGTCCACCCTCCTTGCTGCACTGACCGGGGGGTAACCCAGGGGACTCACCACCCAGAGGGAGACTGCTCAGCACCGCTGGCCGCCTTGTATACACAGCACGTGTGTGATGAACAAACTGTGAGGAGAATGAGCCATGCGCTGTTCAGAAAGCCAGTGCTAGATCCCAAAACCCACTCAAAAATGGCCGCCAGACGCCTCAGATAAAAAGGGCGCGGACCACAAGAAAATGGCCGCCCGCGATAACAACCTGTGCCACAGCGCGGCCACGACAAAATGGCCGCCAATGGGAATTTTAATAGCGAAAAAAGCACACTAAAAATGGTGTCGTTGCAGCAAAAAATGGCGCCCGAGCCCCGGGATGTGGACAAGAAGGCAGAGACTTCCCAGGAGACGGACCCCCCCCCTCACAGAAGCGGACCCCAGCACCCCACAGTCCCCCACAGGGAGCCCAGAGCCCCTCCACAAGTACACCCTGGTCGCAGCGGGCCCTAGGGCAGGAGGGGAAAGGGCGGACAGGAGAACCCCTTAATCCCGGAAATGCCCAGCTGTTCCATCCTGCCGAGACAGGAGGAACCGTACTTAGCCGTCCTTGCGAGGACATGCTGGCGCGTCCCTGACAGTCCCACAACCGATGGTACGGAGTAGCTGTCGGCCCGGTCCACTGTGAGTGAGACAGCAAGCAGCCCAGTCATATGTGGACCCTGGAGCATGTGCTCACCGGCCACCCCTGGAGCCATTGGTTACGTCGTGGCAGAACCAGCGCGAAGCGAAGGACTGGCAAGCTCGATGGCCGGACTGGGAAGACTACAAGGATCTATAATATCCAGCCTGTCGCCCAGACGGCAGTTGATAGAAGATATCACAAAAAATAAAAATAAAATAAAAAATTCTTCAGGACTCTGGGCCCAAAGGGAGCCAGGTCCTTCTCCTCTGCTAGGCAGAAAAAAACTGAGGCTGCTGACTGCAGGGTGGAGGGTTATGTACGGAGGGACCGCCCCCTGGGTGGGGCTGTTCAATTATGTTAAAGCTACATGTTTTAAGATAACTAACATGTTCTGCCTAGTCCTCTCCTATGAACAGGAACATAACCCACATGTCAAGATTTATGGAACTGTGTCCGTCCATGGACGAAAAGAGAAATATATTTTAGCAGAGGCCCTATAGAATAAAATGATGAGTGTTTGCAATTGTTTTTGTCATGTGGTATTTGCGCAGTGGTTTTTCAGATGCAATTTTTTTGGGAAAAAATACACTTTAATTAATTTTATTGCACACAAACCCAATATAATACCTATTTTTTTTTTGTAAAAGACAAAAGATGATGTTACGAAGAGTAAATAGATATTAAACATGTCATACTTTAAAATTGCGTCTGCCCGTGGAATGGCGGCAAACTACGGTGCATATAATTTTCCAAAGGCGGCGCTTTAAACGCCTTTAAAGGTTACCAGCAGGGATGAGCCGAACACCCCCCTGTTCGGTTCGCACCAGAACCTGCGAACAGACAAAATGTTCGTGTAAACTTTAGAACCCTATTAAATACAATGGACTCGAACGTTCGAAATCTAAAGTGTTAATTATAAAGGCTAATATGCAAGTTATTGTCCTAAAAAAGTGTTTGGGGACCCGGGTCCTGCCCCAGGGGACATGTATCAATGCAAAAAGAAGTTTTAAAAACGGCAGTTTTTTCGGGAGCAGTGATTTTAATAATGCTTAAAATGAAAAAATAAAAGTGAAATATTCCTTTAAATTTCGTACCTGGGGGGTGTGTATGATATGCATGTAAAGTGGCGCATGTTTTCCGTGCTTAGAACTGTCCCTGCACAAAGTGTCATTTTTGAAAGAAAAAAATGCGTTTAAAACTGACTCGCGGCTATTAATGAATTGTCGGCTCCCGGCAATACATACAAAAGTCATTGATAAAAAAAAAAAAAAAAAAGCGTGGGGTTCCCCAGAATTCAATTACCAGGCCCTTCAGGTCTGGAATGGATATTAAGGGGAACCCCGCCGCAAATTTAAAAAAAAATTGACGTGGGGTTCCCCCAAATATCCATTCCAGGCCCTTCAGATCTGGCATGGATTTTAAGGGGAACTCCACCCCAAATTTAAAAAAAAATGGCGTGGAGTCCCCCTAAAAATCCATACCAGACCCCTTATCCGAGCACGCAACCTGGCCGGCCGCAGGGGAAAAGGGGGGGACAAGAGAGCGGCCCCCCCTCCCTCCTGAACCGTACCAGGCCACATGCCCTCAACATGGGGAGGATGTCCCCATGTTGATGGGGACAAGGGCCTCATCCCCACAACCCTTGCCCGGTGGTTGTGGGGGTCTGCGGGCGGGGGGCTTATCGGAATCTGGAAGACCCCTTTAACAAAGGGGACCCCCAGATCCCGGCCCCCCCCTATGTGAATTGGTAAGGGGTACATTGTACCCCTACCATTTCACGAAGAAAGCGTAAAAAAATGTTTAAAAAACACACACAAACACCTTGAAAAAGTCCTTTATTAAAAAAAAAAAAAAAAACATTCCAGCGGCGAAATCCAGTGTCCCGCGGCGATCCCGATGTCCAGCGCTGTCCTTCATTGGTTGTGCCTGAGCGGACCTGATGGGGAACTCCCTCTCAGTATTTTAAATGTATAGACCCGCCCCTTCTAAAGTTCCCCATCAGGTCCGCTCAGCGGACCAGATGCGGAACATGAGAAGGGGCGGGTCTATACATGTATTACCAAAGTGAGAGCAGTTCCCCATCAGGTCCGCCCCCTCGGTATGTCGGACCCGCCTACGTCATTGGCTTGAGCGGGGAACTTCCTTCACTATGTAAATTTAAATTACACAGTGAAGGAAGTTCCCCGCTCAAGCCAATGACGTAGGCGGGTCCGACATACCGAGGGAGCGGACCTGATGGGGAACTTTAGAAGGGGCGGGTCTATACATTTAAAATACTGAGAGGGAGTTCCCCATCAGGTCCGCTCAGGCACAACCAATGAAGGACAGCGCTGGACATCGGGATCGCCGCGGGACACTGGATTTCACCGCTGGAATGTTGTTTTTTTTTGTTTTTTTTTTAAATAAAGGACTTTTTCAAGGTGTTTGTGTGTTTTTTTAAACATTTTTTTACGCTTTCTTCGTGAAATGGTAGGGGTACAATGTACCTCTTACCAATTCACATAGGGGGGGGCCGGGATCTGAGGGTCCCCTTTGTAAAGGGGTCTTCCAGATTCCGATAAGCCCCCCCCCGCAGACCCCCACAACCACCGGGCAAGGGTTGTGGGGATGAGGCCCTTGTCCCCATCAACATGGGGACATCCTCCCCATGTTGAGGGCATGTGGCTTGGTACGGTTCAGGAGGGAGGGGGGCCGCTCTCTCATCCCCCCCTTTTCCCCTGCGGCCGGCCAGGTTGCGTGCTCGGATAAGGGGTCTGGTATGGATTTTTAGGGGGACTCTACGCCATTTTTTTTTTAAATTTGGGGTGGAGTTCCCCTTAAAATCCATGCCAGATCTGAAGGGCCTGGAATGGATATTTGGGGGAACCCCACGTCAATTTTTTTTTAAATTTGCAGCGGGGTTCCCCTTAATATCCATTCCAGACCTGAAGGGCCTGGTAATTGAATTCTGGGGAACCCCCACGCTTTATTTTTTATTTTTTATCAATGACTTTTGTATGTATTGCCGGGAGCCGACAATTCATTAATAGCCGCGAGTCAGTTTTAAATGCATTTTTTTCTTTCAAAAATGACATTTTTTGCAGGGACAGTTCTAAGCACGGGAAACATGCGCCACTTCACATGCATATCATACACACCCCCCAGGTACGAAATTTAAAGGAATATTTCACTTTTATTTTTTCATTTTAAGCATTATTAAAATCACTGCTCCCGAAAAAACGGCCGTTTTTAAAACTTCTTTTTGCATTGATACATGTCCCCTGGGGCAGGACCCCGGTCCCCAAACACTTTTTAGGACAATAACTTGCATATAAGCCTTTATAATTAGCACTTTAGATTTCTCCCATAGATTTTTCGAATTTGCCGCGAACACCCCAATTTGTTCGCTGTTCGGCGAACGGGCGAACAGGCAATGTTCGAGTCGAACATGAGTTCGACTCGAACTCGAAGCTCATCCCTAGTTACCAGTTTAGAGATACACAGGAGGTCTGGTGCTAGAATTATTGCTCTCACTCTGACGTTTGTGACAATACCTCACATGTGTGGTTCGATCACCATTTACATATGCATGGAACTTTATAAAATGGAAAAGGATATAAAATTATATCCAAAGCCATTAAAATATGCCAGTCAGTACTGTTCAATCACTCATTAAGAAGTGGACAATTCAGGGATCTCTTGATACCAAGCCAAGATCAGGTAGACCAAGAAAGATTGCAGCCACAGATCTTGCACAAGCACTGTTCTGGCTCTTCTTCTCCATGGGATGATCCTGACCTCTCCTATGCCTCAGTGCTTTTCTTTCTGTTACTGTCTTTTGAGACCTTTACAATGTTGTTCTGCTGGATACCTATTGTGCGCCGTGGAGGCTCTGTTAACTCAGGTCCTTGCCCGCCACCTTGGTTATGTTTGTCGTTCTCTATATCTTTTCATTGGCAGCATGATTTTTACGTATGTATGTACTGGACAGAACTTTACTGTTAGTTGAAATCGCAAACTTGTTTTGTACTTTCTGGGTATAAAACTGACTTGCTTAGTAAACTATGGAAAAAAGAAAAGAGAAAGGAGGGCGCACCAACCTCGTGCATTACCACTTAAAAGTTTTATTAAAATATGAGTAAAAAGCAATGATCCTACTCACAAACGGAGCTTAGGTACAAGCTTATCGGACAATTGAGCTGGAAGTTCTTGGCACCCACCGACTGAACTTGATGACAGAGAAGGTCAGACAGCACCTCAAACATCTAGAACCACACTACCCGTGTTTTGACATTACACCAAGAGCGCAGGAGATTTTTGTTTTTCTTAGTAAACTATGGACCAGCTTTGGCTATGATCAGCATTCCAACACTACAAGGAATGCAAAAGGAAGTGCAAGAATGTGAAAAGGGCAGCTAAAAAAGACTATAAGTAACACATAGCAGAGGAGAGACAAAAAAATTCCAAAAGTATTTTCTGAAATATAACCAGTAAAAAAGTTATTTTGGAGTACATTGCCCACATAAAAGACAATGATGGGAGGATGGTGACAGATGACGCAGAGAAGGCAACTGTACTAAATACTTTATTTTCCTCAGTTTTTACACAGAAAAAGGAGGGGTATACTGACCAGGACTGTATTGTTAGCAACTCATCACAGGACGTACCCTTGTGACTAACAGAGGCCGGAGTCAAGAAAAGACTAGATAAGCTTAACACAAATAAATCACCAGGACTAGATGGCTTACATCCGAGAGTCCTAAAATAACTCAGTCAGGTTATAGCTAGACCATTGTTCCTAATCTTTGTGGACAGCATACTGACAGGAATTGTACCAGCTGATTGAATAAAAGCCAATGTGCTACCAATATTCAAAAAAGGGCAGAGACAAATTTCTGGAAACTACAGGCCAGTCAGCCTAACATCATATGCCCCCAGCTTGGCGAACCTCTTCATGGCCAAGTGGGAGGAGGATGTCGTCTGTGTCCCTACTAGGCCACAGATTGTTCTGTGGGCCAGGTACATAGACGACATCCTCCTCCTATTGGGGGGAGGAGAGGATGACCTCTCTGCCTTTATGGATTCACTCAATATGGATGATAGGGGTATCCATCTGACTTATGAGGCTAGTCGTGAAAAAATTTACTTTTTGGATTTGACCATTTCTGTCGGTGGAGATGGTTTCATCACCTCCACATATTTCAAATCTACCGACAGAAATGCTTTCATCCCTAGCGACAGTTGCCACCATGCCTCTTGGCTCAGATCTGTGCCAAAAAGTCAGTACATGCGGTTAAAACGCAATTGTACGGAAGAGGCTACCTTTTTGGAACAGTCACAGGTTTTGACCTAGAGGTTTTTGGATAAGGGCTATTCTTTTGAATCCCTTTCCAATACTCTTGAACATGTGAAAAACGTTGATAGAGCTGTCCTGTTGAAAGAAAAAACTGTGGGTGCCAACAGAGAGGGTTTTCGTAGCCCCTTCATCACCAACTATTGGTGTCAACATACCAAGATCAAACATATAGTCAATAAACATTGGCACATATTGAAGAGTGACAATGTTTTGAAAACCATCCTACCGGATAGGCCACAAGTGGTGTTTTGGGGGGCTCCTTCTTTTAAGGACAAATTGGCCCCTAACATATTGAACCCTCCAACTATAAGATCAATGTTTTTTCAAAACCTGACTGGTTACTATCAATGTAGGAAATGCCAGGTTTGCTCCTTAAATGGCTGTAGGACTAGGAGGACCACTACATTCAATTCTACGTGTACCTCTAAGAGTTACACCATAGACCCTTTTATTACCTGCTCCACGTCAGGAGTGGTATACATGCTCCAATGTCCATGTGGCTTGCAGTATGTGGGCAGAACCAAGCGCCCCCTGCAGGTACGTTTAAACGAGCATATTAACAACATTAGGCGAGGGTTCACTAAACATTCTGTGTCAAAACATTATCTCACAGTGCACAATAGGAATCCAAGGAACACCCTTTTTTTGGGTATTGATAAGTATACCCCCCACTGGAGGGGTAGTTGTCTTGTCAGGAGCATTTCCAGATTAGAAATGGCATGGGTGCATAAACTTAAGAGCTATATACCTTTTGGCCTCAACATAGAGGTTGATGTCAATTGTTTTATAGATAACTCTTGAGGCTTCTTGCCCCCCTTTTTCTTTCCTTTATATCTTTTTGAAGTAGTGTTTAGTATGTGTCATGTTGATAAAATAAAAAAAAATTAAAATTTTGAACATTATATGTCTATTGTAATGTCCATTGTAATGTATGGGTGTCAGATTTTCCCTGCCTCCACATATTGAGGCCTGATGGTGGTACCTACATGGTGTGTAATCATTGTGGGTCACGAATGGCTGCAACGGTTATTAGTGTTAGCATCTAGGCCACTTAGTCCATCTGTACCTTTAATGGTCTGTTTAGCTGTCAGGTGGGGAATGGTGTGAATGCCTTATTTGGCCTTCGCTATTCGGCAGTTTTATTGATAGCCTAATTAATGACTTGTAATTGTTATCAAGTCTGGTTAGTTGGTCTTACTGAATGCGAACTACTAATTGTGGTCGGCATTCGTTATCTGTATAGGTATTCAATTTTTAGTTTTCTTAATACAGATCATTGCTGAGTGAACCTCTTTTAATGGTGTTCACTTCCAGCACCAAATGTGTGGCGTCTCTACTGAGGCAATACATATTTTTTTAGCTAGTATAATTTAGTTTATGTTATGGGATATGATTACATAGATTTGCACCTTGTAGCACAGTTGGGGTATTCGGTAATCCATTCCCCCAGTGAGTCATATCGGATATCGTCCGTAAGGTACGATTAACTGGTTTCATTCGCTGTTATGCTATTTGCCCATACCTATACACGCTACCTAATGTAGCGTTTTAATCGTTTCCATTAGTTAAGATGGCGTCTTGGTGGCTGTTCGTGATTCATAGCGAGGCTGCACTATTGTTTTTATGCTATTTAAGCGGTGATTCAGAGCGCCGCCCGTATCCCGTGAACACGTCCCTTTTGTGCCGAAACGTTGGGAGGCACGACGTTCTGACGTCACCGCGTTTACTACAGACCCGGAAGATACGGGCTGCACATCGAGGAGCCGGCCGGCTCGATATTTTATGCTCACACTCATCTATCCTATTGTAAGTGTGTTTTTTACCTTTATGAATAAAAGTTTAAAGGATTTTACGCTATGCGCATCTATTCATTATTACATGTGGCGAGATCTTGAACTTCAGTGGCTGAGATTCGCATCCCTATGAGGTGTTTGCTGTATGCTGTGGTGTACTTTGTAAAGAACCCCAGGCTGGGTCATTAGCCCAAGTGAGTTCGATCTCCTGTAATAAGAGATCAGATTTATCTGGTAAGCGGCTGTGTTTACTAGAGGTGGAGGTGCTTTTCTGTCATCACGTTTTCTACCGTTGTGGCACTGTGGATTTGGTTACATTGGACCAGCAAGTTCTTTTTGGATTTCTCTTTAAAACAAAGAACTTCAAATAACACTTTACCATCACTGTTGGTTCAGATTGATATATCTATTTTTGATCACTTACTGATTTTTCATCACGGATTTATTTAAGAATTGGACACAATTTCTATTCATGAATTGGACACTTTTTATTTAATGTTATATCACTTCATTGGTTTATATGGTATATTTATATCATGTTTTAGTGCAACTTTGTTGTATATCACTTATTGTTGCAGCTCTACCAGTTAGTTTTGATAGCGCAATATTCCTTATTTCCAGCCTAACATCAATAGTAGGTAAAGTATTGGAGGGGATGATAAGGGACTATATCCAATAATTTGCTGAAGAAAATACTGTCATTAGTAATAATCAGCATGGGTTTACGAAAGGTCATTCCTGCTAGACCAATCTGTTAAAAATCAATGAGGAAATGAGCTGCCATCTGGATAGGGGGAGGCCTGTGGATGTGGTGTATCTGGATTTTGAAAAAGCTTTCGATACAGTTCCCCATAAACACTTAATCTACAAGCTGAGGTCTGCAGGCGTGGACCATAAGGTTTGTTCTTGGATAGAAAACTGGTTACAGGGACGTGTTTAAAGGGTAGTGATAAATAACGTGTACTCAGACTGGTCTGGAGTGGTAAGTGGGGTACCCCAAGGCTCTGTCTTGAGACCAATTCTGTTTAATTTATTCATAAATGATATAGAAGATGGAATACATAGCTCAATCTCAGTTTATGTGGACGACACAAAAATAAGCAGGGCAATAACTTCACAGCAGGATATAGAAATTTTACAGAAAGCCCTGAACAACATAATGGAGTGCGCAAATAGATGGCAAATGTGGTTTAATGTGGAGAAATGTAAAGTAATGCTAAAAACATAAATGCTAACTACTCACTAGGGGGAGAATCTCTGGGGGAATCAAGGATGGAGAAAGATCTAGGGGATTCTAGTAGAAGACAGACTGAGCAATAGCATGCAATGTCAAGTTGCAGCTACCAAAGCCAGGAGAATTTTAACATGCATAAAAAAAGGGGATATACTCCAGAGAGAAAACTATAATCCTGCCACTTTATAAAACTTTAGTTTGGCCACATCTAGAGTATTCCGTCCAGTTCTGTTCACCAATCCTAAGAAGGGATGTGCTGGAAAGAGTACAAAGAAGGGCAACAAAATTAATAAGAGGATGGGAGGACCTCATTTACGAGGAACGACTAGAAGCACTACATTTATTTTCGCTGGAGAAGGAACGCTTGAGAGGGGACATTATAGCGATTTACAAATACCTCAATGGTGATCCCAACATGGGAAAAAAAACTATTCAGTCTCAGGGAGTGTAAGAGAACACAGGGTCACACAATGAGATTGGAGGATAAATGCTTTAACCTTAAGCTGCGCGGGGGGTTTTTCACTGTTAGGGCGACAAGGATGTGGAACTCTCTTCGACAAGTGGTGGTGTCAGCGGGAAGTATTGATATTTTTAAAAGACTCTTGGACGTGCATCTTAACTGGTTCCCGACCGGCTCAAGCAGATATACTGTGGCAGAATGGCTCTCCTGGGCGAAATCCCCTACATACTCTATACGGCTTCGCCCAGGAGAGCCACCGCCCACTGCAGAGTAGGGAACCCGATGCGTGTAGCCAGCGGGCGTGATCGCCGCCAGCCACGCGCGATCTCAGGCACGAGCGGCAGCATGGGGGCTTGTGTGTGTAAACGCACAAATTCCCATGCTGTCAGAGGAGAGATGACAGAGCGTGTGTTTCTACAAAGTAGAAACCATGAATTCCCCCCACAGTTAGAACACACAATAGGGAACACAGTTAACCCCTTGATCGCCCCCTAGTGTTAACCCCTTCCCTGCCAGTGACATTTACATAGTAATCGGTGCATATTTATAGCACTGATCGCTCTGTAAATGTCAATGGTCCCAAAAATGTGTCAAAAGTGTCCGACCTGTCCGCCGCAACGTCGCAATACCGCAAAAAAATCGCATATCACCGCCATTACAAAAAAAAAAAGCCATATAAATGCCCTAAATCTTTCCCATAGTTTGTAGACGCTATAATTTTTGCGCAAACCAATCAAAATACGCTTATTGCTATTTTTTTTACCAAAAATATGTAGGAGAATACTTATCGGCCTAAACTGAGGAATTTTTTTATTTATTTTTTTAAATTGGGATATTTACTATAGAAAACAGTAAAATATATTGGGAGTTATTTACAAAAAGGCAAATCCACTTTGCACTACATGTGCAAACTACAAGTGCAAAGTGCACTTGAAATTGCACTGAAAGTGCACTTGGAAGTGCAGTCGCTCTAAATCTAAAGGGGTAGATCTGAAATGAGGGGAAGCTCTGCTGATTTTATCATCCAGTCATGTGCAATCTAAAATGCTGTTTTTTATTTTCCTTGCATGTCCCCCTCGGATCTACAGCGACTGCACTTCCAAGTGCACTTTGCACTTGTAGTGCAAAGTAGATTTGCCTTTTGTAAATAACCCCCTTTGTGTTTTTTTCAAAATTGTCGCTATTTTTTTTTTTATAGTGCAAAAAATAAAAACCGCAGAGGTGATCAAATACCACCAAAAGAAATCTCAGTCACGAGGTGTGACGAAACCGGTAGAAGAAGCTAGACTGTCTGATGTTGAAGGAAATAGGAAGTGCTGTGGTGATACAAGGAGGGGTTAACACGCTGAGCACCGGGACTGCAGATCTGAAGTACAGGTGACAATCTCACCCCTCAGTTTACCAGCACAGCCTCAATGTGTTTTTTTATTGTATTAAATGTGAGTATATTGAATGATTTTTAGCTGCTATTAAAATCTTTTAAACGGAATTACACTATTGTACGCCTCTGTTGTCCCCTGCATTTATATGAGGGTGGTTGGTTGATCAGTATTTATACCTGGAGTGAGGAGGTGGAAAGAATTATGCGATTTATGGTTGAGGTTTATCGGCTATCCTAAGAAACCATAGGAGAACCATCCAAGCTGCTGTCATTTTAAAGCCCTTAAAGCGGAGTTCCACCCAAAAATGGAACTTCCACTTTTCTGAACCCTCCCCCCATGGGCGTCCGCTCCATAGGGCAAGGGGGGTCATTTGCCCCCCCTGGAATCGAGAAGGTGTTGGCCAAATTGGCAGTGTTCTACACCCTCCGCCGCCCTTGCACCCAATTCCAGCCCCGCTGGACCTGCTGAAGGTGAGAAGGAAGGAGAGCCGGGCTGTGTGTGCGGTATGGAGGGAGAAGGAGATGTCCTACAACACGTGTGTGTGTGACTGCAGAGACATGACGTCATAGGACACGTCATACATATGGTCAGTGTGCAGTGTAGTGGTCAGAGTGTAGTGTGTGTAGTGTCCAGAGGTGCAGGTTGCTCCTGTGTAAGGTAAAGGGGTGCAGGGTGCTGGGTAATGTAAAGGGGTCCAGTGATGCAGGGTGCTGTGTAATGTAAAGGGGTGCAGGGTGCTGTGTAATGTAAAGGGGTCCAGTGATGCAGGATGTTGTGTAATGTAAAGTGGTCCAGTGATACAGGGTGCTGTGTAATGTAAAGGGGTCCAGTGATGCAGGGTGCTGTGTAATGTAAAGGGGTCCAGAGGTGCAAGGTGCTGTGTAATGTAAAAGGGGTCCAGTGATGCAGGGTGCTGTGTAATGTAAAGGGGTCCAGAGGTGCAGTTGTGGAGAGGGGGTACACAGTAGTGACAAAGAGATATTTAAAGATGCAGGGGGCACAGTGGGGTGTTTTTACATTTTAACGTGGGGGGGTCGCTTTTAACCCCCGCTAGGGGTCGAAGAAAAAGTAAAATAGGACTGTGTATCACTGCTGCTGAAGCGCCCCCCCCCCCCTGAAAACATTTCAGCGGACGCCCATGCTCCCCCTTTCAGGTGGGAGGGGGGTGAAGATACCTGTATAATACGGGTATTTGCACCCACTTCCGGGAGCGACTCCTACAGGAGTCACTCCACTCCCCCCCCCCCCCGCTGCCTTCTGGGAAACACACTGATCCCAGGAGACAGCGGGGACCACTGGGAACGCGCCGCACTACTCGCACATGCACAGTAGGGAACCGGGTAGTGAAGCCGCAACACTTCACTTCTTGATTCCCTCACAGAGGATGGCAGCGGGGGGAGCCGAGAGATGAGCGATTGGTCGGCTTCAGCTGCCGACATCGCTGGACTCCAGGACAGGTAAGTGTCCATTTATTAAAAGTCAGCAGCTACAGTATTTTTTAGCTGCTGGCTTTTAATATTTTTTTTTCCGTGGGACCTCCGCTTTAAGGTGAGGGAACACCTGGTGGGTGGGGGAGAGTGCACACTGCATGAAGACACCAATCTCACCATTTTCTCTGCTGCTATTATGGACTATTATTGCTTGTTCTGATTATTTTAATCTTGGTTATATGTATATTATAATTGAGCACTTCTCACGTAATCTTTGGATGTGATATGTTCACTGTGAAGAGACAGTTATATATTTTTAGTGTTTATTGATATATTCACTTGTTGCCCTTACCTACCCTTTCTTTGACTGACATTACTATGTCAGTAGGCGGATATTACACTTACCGAGGTTGAGGCGGCCATCCATTCTTTCACTGCCCATAAAACTCCTGGACCTGATGGTCTACCGGGGGAATGGTTTAGGAAATATGCCCCTGAGATAGCACCCAAATTACATGCCCTATATTCTACCTGTTTGTAGGAGGGGATACTGCCTACCTCGATGTACCAGGCGCACATTGTTCTTATATCTAAACCTGGAAAAGATGCTATGTATTGCTCTGCGTATAGGCCCATTTTTTTATTAAATTACAAACGTAAAATACTTACCAAGGTCCTTGCCAACAGACTGATGAAAATCCTACCTTTTGTGACCAATATAGACCACACCAGCTTTATGCTGGGCAAATCCACTGATATCAATTTGCGCAGAGTATTTTTCCATCTTCAACTCCCCTCTGTTGACTCCGATACTAGAGTTCTGGTGATAATAGACATAGATAAGGCATTTTATTCTGTTAATTAGTCGTACATGCTTACAGTAATTGAGGCATTTGGTTTTGGCCCCCAATTTTGTAAGTGAATTAGGACCCTCTATCATGTCCCAACGGCCCAGACCAAAATTGGAGGGGATCTATCTCCCTCTTTGTTAATCAAACAGGGGACCCATCAAGGGTGTCCCCTTTCCCCTGCTCTTTTTGCTTTTATGGCTGAACCTCTGGCTGCCGCTCTTTGTAATTCCCGTCAGGTATTGGCTCCATAGAAGAGAAGTTAGCTTTATACGCTGCCGACCTTGTTCTTTTTCTCAGGGACCCGGGCCCGATGCTCCAGGCAGCCCTAGAGGTCATCTCTGGGTTTGCGAATCTCTTAGGCCGGCAAGTCAATTGGGATAAGACTTTGATTCTTTCGATTGCTCCTGAGGCGGATCCGTCCCTTCACCTGCGGTGGATGGACACAATTAAATATTTAGGTATTGTTATCTCACCTAGGGTGGTGGATTATTGCAGTTTGAATTTTTATCCACTCCTTCAGACGATTAGACAGCGATTAGGAGCTAGGAGAAATTTGCCTTTGTCCTCGATAGCTAAAATCAACTTATTAAAAATGAAGGTGCTCCAGTTACTTCTTTATGTCTTACGACACTCCCCGGTATGGATCCCTAAATCAGTGTTTAGATCAGGGGTCCCAACTGGTGGCCCTCCAGCTGTTGCAGAACTACAATTCCCATGAGGCATTGCAAGGCTGACAGTTGCAAGCATGACTCCCATAGGCAGAGGAATGATGGGACTTGTAGTTCCACAACAGCTGGAGGGCTGCCAGTTTGAGACCCCTGGTTTAGATGATAAGACTTCTATATTACTTCCTCTGGGTATCTCATCCTCCTTGTTTCCGTCGGTCTATACTTCAATGACCGTGCACTAATTTCCATCTATTCTACCTGGCAGCTTTGCTTACCCATGCCCACAATTGGTTGATCTCAGGTGACTCAAATTCTTCAGTTGTCCTGGGGGCCGCTCACCTGGGTTCCTATGAAGCTCTATGAAACCTTTTGTATAGAGGAGCTCCCTATAAGGGACAGTTTGGTGACTCCTCTCTCACTTTAGAATCATGTGATATGGAGACATTTCTGAGAGATGACTCCTTGCTAAAACCTTTGTCTAATATATATATATATATATATATATATATATATATATATATATATGTAGCACACCAACCCCAGACTTTACCTGCTGTTCTTCTGCTTGGCTCCTCCACAGGAAAGAATGAGGCACACCGCACCACAAGCCCGTACCCTCCTGAATAGGGAGGTTAAGCGGTGTTAGTTACTTGGGCCTGCTTGCAGCCAGTGTTTAAAAACCTCCAGTGCTGACCTTGTTTCTGTGGTAGTCAGAAACAAGCCTTAGTTCTCCCCAGTAAGCAACTGTCCACACCAACTGAAAGGTCCAACTCTTATTTATTCTTTGTAGCCCAATAAACAGTCTCTTTGAGAGCAGACAGGTTGGGACAAGACACAGGTCAGATAAGGTGGGAGGAGGTCCAGGCACAAACTTGAATTTGGGTTTTCTCCTGTTCTGATTAGCACTAACAGGCTTGGCGCACGGTCTCTGCCACAGACCATGAAGTTGGTCACTGCCACTGACCGGGTGAAAAAAAGATGAAAGCCACTGCCACTGACCTTGGGTGCATAGTGTCACTGCCACTGTGACTTAAAGAACACACACTTCCTTCCGTTAGTAAACTGGCCCTTTATAGGACAAGAACATCCCTCCGGAGAGTTACCAGAGGCCCCATCTGTCACCACGACTCTGCGCTGGGTCTTCAGAAAGGGTCACCTCCCTGGCCTCCTCGTCCTGGATACGGGTCCCCTCGCAAGGCAGATCCCTGGGAGTCTCGGTCCCCGGCGGATCCCAGCCGAAGGCTGCTGGGCTCCGGGCCTTTCTCCAAAGTACCTCACCCCAGACTAAAGGTGTCTGAGATGGAACAGCGTCTCCGGGCCTAGGGCACCCAGAGACAACCCGACCAGGCCCCCGGGCCTAGGGCACCCGGAGGCGACACACACGCACCCAGGCCTAAGGTGCCTGAGTGCGGAACCTACCCCTCTGGAAGATGGCTGCCCCCTTTTATATCCTCTCCCGACAGGCACAGCAGGTTCCCCGCCCTGCCGTACTGCTGCCAAGAGGGGACAAAAAAAGGCACAACCTTGTACTACGGTTCAACCTGGGCCCATGGCAACAGCGCCACCTATAGGCCCCAGGGAACTACACACCAGTACCATCTCCCAGGGACAGAAATGGTCCATGAAACCTAACAATTAGTGCATCTGAGCCTAGTTACCACTCAGATGCTTCCCCCTAAATGTAACCACCCGCTACACATATAAAGCCTTACAGCGCTCGATTCACCATGGACTGGAGAGGTTATGTGCCTCTTGTTTGGCGGAGCCGCTGGAGTTTGATGGGGAGGACTGGGAGTAAATTTGGGAGTCCCCTTTCCTTCAGCTGGTTTCTGCCAGAGACCGCCTCATTCAATTCAAGAAATATCTTGTAATAACATAGGGTTTACTTGATGCCCCGTAGGCTACATAAAATCTACTCTCAATCTCCTCCCCATTGCTGGCAGTGTTTGGATGAGTCTACAGATTACATGAGTCTACGGATTACATGCACATGCTATGGTCCTACCCATGCATTCATAATTTCTGGGAGTGGGTTCTAGAATAAATTTTTACTTTGACCACCATAGGAGTTCCATGCCAGATTGATGTTTGCATTTTGGGCCTAGTAGGGGCCCTTGCTCATTCCAGGGAGGTCAGGACCTTGCTAAGTCTTTTATTATTTTATACCAGGAAGTCAATAGTGCTCAAATGGAAGGCACCTGTAGCCCCTTCCTTAGAATAGTGAACTCAGTAATTCCCCTATATTCAAAAGTACATATGTCCCAAGAAATTTCATAAAATTTGGTATATATGGATTGATTCTTATACTGCTACTTGAAGTGGTCTTCCCAGCTTAGATACAATTGTATTGATACTATATTCACGAGTTTATCCATAAAGGGATTTTTTTTATTTTATTTAAATAACAAACATGTTATACTTACCTCCACTGTGCAGCTCGTTTTGCACAGAGTGGCCCCGAACCTGGTCTTCTGGGATCCCTCGGCGGCTGTCTCGGCTCCTGCCCGCAAGAACTAGACACCTTCATGCAAGCTCTCTCGCATGGTGGTTAGTTCTTGTGGGCGCGCTCCCGTGATACAGTGAGCGGCTATAGCCGCCAGCTGTATCACTCGGCCCCGCCCCCCGGAACGCCGCGTCATTGGATGTGATTGGATGTGACAGCCATTGGCTTGCGCTGCTTTCAATCCATCCACTCTAGCCAATCAACGGCAAGGCTGAGCGGCGAAGACGACGTCGGGGGCGAGCGCAGCAGGTGAACGGGCTCAGGTAAGTAAAACGGGGGGGCTGGGGGGGGGCGGTATTGTTGGATGTTTTTTCACCTTAATGCATAGGATGCATTAAGGTGAAAAAAACATGAACCTTTAGTGTCCCTTTAAGAACTTTCCATGTTTTATTGTGAGGGACACTAATTCTCTTGTGACATTGTCCTCCTCTGTTGACTTGGTTGGCTCTGAGCAAGTTGGTCGACCACTGGCGAGTGCTCGACTTTATAGTTCTTGTTTTGGAATGTCTGTTTCTATGTTTTGTACATTTTGTATGATTTGAGCCGGGAATGCCCAGAAGGCTCTGTTCTGTAACACTGTTTTTTAAAATGAATAAAGAGAAGTTTAAAAAAAAAAAAGGATTGCAGCCACAACTGCCAGAAGAATTGTTCAGAATACAAAGAAAAACCTACAGGTAACCTCAGGAGATATACAGGCTGCTCTGGAAAAAGACTGTGTGGTTGTTTCAAAGAGCTCAATACGACAATACTTGATGAAAAATTTGCTTCATAGTCGAGTTGCCAGAAAGGAGCCTTTACTGCTCCAATGCCACAAAAAAAACCAGTTACAATATATCTGACAACACCTTGACACACCTGACAGCTTCTGGCAACTGTAATCTGGAGTGACGGGACCAAAACACAGATTTATGGTCACAACTAGGGATGAGCCTGTAGAACGTGTACCGGGGTGGGCTCCCCAGGATACAGCAAAGTCACGAACAAGGAAAACCACTCCACCACCAGCTCTTGTTAAAACTGAATTTTACTTAGACGGGGTATTGAACCCAACCGCCAATTCTGGGAACATACAATATATTTACAGACACCCAGCCCGAAGGCTGAGACCCTTATGCTGCACAGCACGGCGCCCTACGTAGGATTCAGGAGTAATTTGCCTACTGGTGGGTACAACCAAACCGCCACACCTTACCTGTTAATACCCTAAAAACAACACAAGAATAACTGTATAGGTGTGTGGTGCGGGCTAGCCTGCGGTGCAGCACAACAGTTTACAAACTTACAAAGCTCTACCGTATTTCCCCTCCCCCCCCTAACTGGTGTTGTATCATGTGTCTGCGTGTTCCTCCTGAGCACAACGCCAGTCTATCTTGAGTTTGTAGAAAGTTCATCAGCTCTCCAATTGTGAAGTGTCACTTTAGGTTATGGAGTCCCTGTAGTGAACAGTAGCAACACTTGTGTAGCAACAGTAGCAACACACAAACAGAGACCCTACTAACTATCTACAGGCCTGGTCTCAGTCTCTAGGCGCCAACAAAGTAATGGGGTGCGTGCACGATCTTACTGACCCGGGTATGCTCTGCATCCGCTGGTGACTCTGACCAGAACAAAATGTCTCTCTAACAAGTATATGGTCCTGCAGTGTATATTGTTTTGTTCCTCAGGTCTCATCCGTCTTCCTGCAAGCAATTCATCGTTCCTCAGGACAGGATCAGGATCTTAGACACAAGTAACTTCACTCAGCTGCAGTTCTGTTTCCACACCTGGATGTTGTAGGATTCTCTGCACACAGTCCCCAGAACAAACTCCTTCTCAAAATGGCTGCCTGCTCGCTACACACTTTCTCTCTCTTTCTTGAATCTCTGTCCAAAACAGCCCGTTATACTACAGTTCTCCTCTCACTTTCTTTCCTGTGTGTCACAGCACTGATTTGTGTACAGCGTCTCCATGGCTACAGCCCGTTATCTGTGTCAGGAAAAACCAGCGGCATCTTGTGGCCAAACAGCAGAATAACAGTTAAATATTTCATTGTAAACAAACAGTGTTCAGACAATGAGAGCTGCTTCCCATTTTACAATCCGAACACCCCCCCCGGTTCGGTTCGCACCAGAACCTGCGAATGGACCGAAAGTTTGCGCGAAAGTTAGAACCCTATTAAATACAATGGACGCGAACGTTCAAAATCTAAAGTGCTAATTATAATGGCTAATATGCATGTTATTGTCCTAAAAAGGGTTTGGGGACCCGGGTTATGCCCAAGGGGATATGTATCAATGCAAAAATAAGTTTTAAAAACGGCAGTTTTTTCGGGAGCAGTCATTTTAATGATGCATAAAGTGAAAAAAAAAAAGTGAAATATTCCTTTAAATATCGTACCTGGGGGGTGTCTAAAGTATGCCTGTGAAGTGGCATGTGTTTCCCGTGTTTAGAACTGTCCCTGCACAAAATGACATTTCTAAAGGTTTAAAACTGCTTGCGACTTTAATGTCATGTCTTGTCCTTGCAATATGGATGAAAATCTTTGAGAAAAATGGCATGGCTACCCCATCACCCCCCCCTACCCCAGCCCCTTACCAGCCCCTTTGGGTCTTGTATGGATATTAAGGGGAACCCCGCACCCAAAATAAAAAAAGGCCCTATATACTCTGAACAGCAGTATACAGGCGATGCAAACAAGACAGGGACTGTAGGTTTGTTAAGTACAATCTGTTTGTAATTTTAAACAGGTACATTGTTTAAGTGTAGCTTCAGCCAAAAAATATATTTTTAAGTTTAGGGAAGGGTTATCACCCCTGTAACATTTGTTTTGCTGTCTGTGCACCTGTTCAGAACATTTCACCTCACTTTCCGTCCCAATGACAAATGTTTTTGGAAAAGTGGGGATTTTATTGAAACAAGGATTGGTGATAAAACATCAGTAGAGAGGAGACACCTTTTTCCCATATTAACTCTTACAGGAGAGAATTTCCCTTCCTATAGGTAGATTTCCTCTCACTTCCTTTTGTCTCCTTCCGTTTGCAAGTAGGAGTCGTTTGTAAGTTGGATGTTTGAAAGTAGGGGCCTGCCGTATATACTCTGCTGAAATTTGCCCCTTACATGTTGGTGTTGCCACAACACTGTGAGCCCTCACAGTTACTCTTGGTGGGCGCTGGAACACCCTGCTGTGAACTATTATATCAGGAATTGTAATTACATGCCATTGTTGAACAGGGGTAGGAAAAATTGGGCCTTTGGTGGTGGTGCTGGTGCTACAACACTGTCAGCCCTCACAGTTACTCTTGGTGGGCGCATGAATGGGCCCTACAGTTAATTATTAGATCAAGAATTGTAATTGCATGCCCCTGTTGAAGAGGGGCAGAAAAATTGGGCCTTTGGTGGTGGTGGTGGTGTTGCCACAACACTGTAAGCCCTCACAGTTACTCTTGGTGGGTGCAGGAATGGGCCCTGCTGTGAATTATTAGATCAAGAATTGTAATTACATGCCCTTGTTGAACAGGAGCAGAAAAATTGGGCCTTAGGCACTGGTGCCACAACACTGCAACCCCTCACAGATACTGTACTTGGAGCACAGCAATGAGCCCTGTTGCAAAGTATTGCATCAAAAATTTAAATTACACGCCTCTGTTAAACAGGGGCTGAAAAATTGGGCCTTAGGCACTGGTGCCACAACACTGCAGCCCCTCACAGATACTGTACTTATAGCACAACAATGAGCCCTGTTGCAAAGTATTGCATCAAAAATTGTAATTACACGCCCCTGTTAAACAGGGGCTGAAAAATTGGGCCTTAGCCACTGGTGGCGGCACCCAGAAACAAAAATGTTCTTCCAAGCTCATCAGGAATCGGATCATTGAGGAGGAGGAGGATAGTCAGTCAACATAACAGGACAGTCACTCAGCATCAGCATAGGCAGTCTTGAAGGGATGTGACATTTCAAAATAAATTATTCTGTTATATCAGCTTCAGGTGCTTGGTAGCTGGTGGTGATCCAAGACTGGTTCATCTTTATGAAGGTCAGTCGATCAACCGAGTCGGTGGACAGGCGCACCCTGTGATCCGTGACAAAGCCTCCAGCAGCACTGAATGTGCGTTCCGAAAGAACGCTGGATGCAGGACAGGCCAGTAGCTCAATTGCATACTGTGCAAGCTCTGGCCAGTGATCCATCCTCAAGACCCAGGAAGCCAGAGGATTTTCGGTGGGAAAGGTGTCCAAGTCTGACCTTGCCCCTAGGTATTCCTGCACCATGTATATCAGACGCTGGCGATGGTTGCTGGAACCGATCATACCTTGGGGCTGCGGACTAAAAAATTGTCTGAACGCATCGGTCAGACGGCCACCTTCCCCACCGCTCCTTCTTTGACTGACCAAAGCCTCAGCAACTCGTTGTCCAGGACCAGGAGTTTGTAACCCCCCAGTCTCTGGGAACGCGTTGCACAGACCTTTCTGTAAGGCCTCCCAGAGATGTCTCATCCTCTGCTCCCTCTGCGACGGTAAGATAAGGTCTGCAACCTTACCCTTGTACCGTGGATCAAGGAGAGTGGCCAGCCAGTAATGGTCCCTCTCCTTGATCCGAAGAATACGAGGATCCTTCCGCAGACTTTGCAGGATTAGGGAGGCCATGCAGCATAGGTTAGCTGAGGCATTCGGTCCGGAGTCCTCTGGGTCACTAAGGACGACATGATCCGCAGCCACCTCCTCCCAGCCACGTACAAGTCCACGGGTTTCTTGGGACTGTAAATCATCCCTAAAAGACTGCTGCTGTTGATGCTGAGTGCCAGGCTCCACCTCCATGCTGACACAATCCTCCTCCTCCTCCTCGTCCTCTTCCTGTGCGATGGGTGGGACAGAAGGAACACTGTCTGGGTAAAGAGGGCCTTGAGAGGCAAGCAAGTCCTCCTCTTCCTGCCTCTGTTCTGCCTCAAGTGCCCTGTCCATTATTCCAAGCAGCGTATGCTCCAACAGGTGGACAAGAGGTACAGTGTCACTGATGCATGCACTGTCACTGCTCACCATCCTCGTGGCCTCCTCAAATGGTGCCAGGACAGTGCATGCATCCCTGATCATGCCCCACTGGCGTGGTGAAAAAAACCTGAGCTCACCTGACCCTGTCCTGGTACCGTAGTCACACAGGTACTCATTGATGGCCCTCTGCTGCGTGTGCAGCCGCTGCAGCATGGCCAACGTTGAGTTCCACCTGGTGGGCATGTCACATATAAGGCGGTTCTTGGGCAGGTTCAACTCCTTTTGCAGCTCAGCCAGCCGAGCACTGGCATTATATGATCTGCGTAAATGCACACAGACTTTCCTGGCCTGCCTCAGGACATCCTGTAAGCCCGGGTACTTGCCCAAGAACCGCTGAACCACCAGGTTAAGGACGTGAGCCACACAGGGCACATGGGTCAGTTGTCCCTGTCGGAGGGTGGAGAGGAGGTTGGTGCCAGTGTCGCAAACCACCATTCCTGGCTTAAGCTGGTGTGGCGTCAACCACCTCTCGGCCTGCCCCTGCAGAGCTGACAGAACCTCTGCCCCAGTGTGGCTCCTGTCCCCCAAACACACCAGCGCAAGCACGGCATGGCATCTTTTTGCCTGCGTACTTGCGTAGCCCCTTGAACGCCTACGGAGCACCGCTGGTTCCGAGGACAAAGCACAGGAAGAGGCCATGGAGGAAGAAGAAGAGGAGGGGGTGGAGGAGAGAGGTGTGTCACAACCAGTAGTTGTATTTTGGAGGCGTGGCGGCGGAACAACCTCCAACACTACTGCACCTTGTCCTGCATCCTTCCCAGCTGCCAAAAGAGTGACCCAATGGGCCGTGAAAGAAAGGTAACGTCCCTGTCCATGCCTGCTGGACCATAAGTCAGCGGTAATATGCACCTTACCGCTGACCGCCCTGTCCAGCGAGGCATGGATATTGCCTTCCACATGCCGGTAGAGAGCCGGAATCGCCTTCCGTGAGAAAAAGTGGCGTTTGGGAACCTGCCACTGAGGAACCGCACATTGCACAAACTCACGGAAGGGGGCCGAGTCTACCAACTGAAAAGGCAGCAGTTGAATTGCTAGCAATTCAACCGCTGGGCATGTGGATGGCTGGGAGTGAACTTCTTTCGACAGTCCAGCAGCTGGGGCAGGGAAATGTGCCTGCTACAATCGGACGTCGGTGTACTGCTAGCAGAGTGCCCGCAAGTACTTGGCTGTGACACACCTAATTCTACACCTTCATTCCTCTCAGTGCAGGTTTCAGAGAGGACTGAAGGTATAGTGGGGTTGGAGATCCCAGCTGATGAGGAGCAAGGAGAGGTCCGCTTTGTTCTTTGGTGTGGGTCTTTAAGGTATGCTTGCCAACGAGCTGCATGGCAGGTCAATATATGTCTGGTCAAGCATGTGGTGCCCAAGCGGCTGATGTTTTGGCCACGCGAGATACGCTTGAGACATATGTTGCAAATCGCAGCGGTGCGATCTGATGCACTCGACTCAAAAAAGGCCCACACCAAAGAACTTTTGGAATAACGGGCAGAGGCAGCGCCCTGCACAGGCGGAGCTCTGCGGTGTGATTCAGTCGGTGTGCTGCCCTTACGCTGGCCCCTGGAGGGCATCCTGCCTCTTTGGAGATGTGCCTCCTCCTCCTCCTCTCTCCTATCAGGCACCCACGTGGAGTCAGTGACCTCATCATCCCCTCCCTCCTCATCACTGGAGCCAATCTGGCAGTATGCTGCAGCTGCTGGAACATGACTGCCAGATTGCTGTCCTTCTTGAGTATCCCCTCTCTCTGCGCTCACGCTACTGCCTTCCTCTAGCTGGGTATCATCATCAGACCCTTCAAAACGCTGGGCATCCTCCTGGAGCATGTACCCAACACTGTGCTCAAACAGTTCGGGGGACTCCTCAGGAGGACATGGTGGGTCTAAGGAAGGAGTGACTGATGATGACATTGATACGAGGGAAGAGGACGCTTTGGCAGCTGCTTTGCCAGTACCCTGAGCCTGGGTGAGAGAGGATGAGGAGGATGAGGAGGGCTTGGTCATCCACTCTACCAAGTCTTCGGCATGATGCGGCTTAACATGTCCAGCTGCCGAAAATAAGGACAAGCGTGTCCCATGGCCACGTGCTACTGACGATGCACCGTGTCCACGACCAGCACTGTTGTCTCTAGACACAGAGCCTGCTTGTCCTCTTTTATTGGCTCTTGACTGTCTGCCTCTCCTTGTTGGCCTTCCAGACATAGTAATGGCCTGCAGGGAGATGGAAAAACCAGCAATTGGGTAGTGTATATTGTGCTGGAGGCACACAACACCCACTAACTCCTGCAGATGCCTGTATTAGAGAACACCAGCAATAAAGGGTAGATACAGGTGTATACTGTGTTGGGGCACACAACACCCACTAACTCCTGCAGATGCCTGTATTAGAGAACAGCAATAATGGGTATATACAGGTGTATACTGTGCTGGGGCACACAACACCCACTAACTCCTGCAGATGCCTGTATTAGAGAACAGCAATAAAGTGTAGATACAGGTGTATACTGTGCTGGGGCACACAACACCCACTAACTCCTGCAGATGCCTGTATTAGAGAACAGCAAAAAAGTGTATATACAGGTGTATACTGTGCTGGGGCACACAACACCCACTAACTCCTGCAGATGTCTGTATTAAAGAACAGCAATAAAGTGTAGATACAGGTGTATACTGTGCTGGGGCACACAACACCCACTAACTCCTGCAGATGCCTGTATTAGAGAACAGCAAAAAAGTGTATATACAGGTGTATACTGTGCTGGGGCACACAATACCCACTAACTCCTGCAGATACCTGTATTAGAGAACGGCAATAACGGGTACATACAAGTGTATAATGTGCTGGGGCAAACAACACCCACTAACTCCTGCAGATGCCTGTATTAGAGAACAGCAATAAAGTGTAGATACAGGTGTATACTGTGCTGGGGCACACAACACCCACTAACTCCTGCAGATGCCTGTATTAGAGAACAGCAAAAAAGTGTATATACAGGTGTATACTGTGCTGGGGCACACAACACCCGCTAACTCCTGCAGATGCCTGTATTAGAGAACAGCAATAAAGTGTGGATACAGGTGTATACTGTGCTGGGGCACACAACACCCACTAAGTCCTGCAGATGGCTGTATTAGAGAACTGCAATAAAGTGTAGATACAGGTGTATACTGTGCGGGGGCACACAACACCCACTAACTCCTGCAGATGCCTGTATTAGAGAACAGCAATAAAGTGTAGATACAGGTGTATACTGTGCTGGGGCACACAACACCCACTAACTCCTGCAGATGCCTGTATTAAAGAACAGCAAAAAAGTGTATATACAGGTGTATACTGTGCTGGGGCACACAACACCCACTAACTCCTGCAGATGCCTGTATTAGAGAACAGCAATAAAGCCTAGATACAGGTGTATACTGTGCTGGGGCACACAACACCCACTAACTCCTGCAGATGCCTGTATTAGAGAACAGCAATAACGGGTATATACAGGTGTATACTGTGCTGGGGCACACAACACCCACTAACTCCTGCAGATGCCTGTATTAGAGAACAGCAATAAAGTGTAGATACAGGTGTATACTGTGCTGGGGCACACAACACCCACTAACTCCTGCAGATGCCTGTATTAGAGAACAGCAAAAAAGTGTATATAAAGTTGTATACTGTGCTGGGGCACACAACACCCACTAACTCCTGCAGATGCCTGTATTAGAGAACAGCAATAAAGTGTAGATACAGGTGTATACTGTGCTGGGGCACACAACACCCACTAACTCCTGCAGATGCCTGTATTAGAGAACAGCAAAAAAGTGTATATACAGGTGTATACTGTGCAGGGGCACACAACACCCACTAACTCCTGCAGATGCTGGATTAGAGAACAGCAAAAAAGTGTATATACAGGTGTATACTGTGCTGGGGCACACAACACCCACTAACTCCTGCAGATGCCTGTATTAGAGAACAGCAATAAAGTGTAGATACAGGTGTATACTGTGCTGGGGCACACAACACCCACTAACTCCTGCAGATGCCTGTATTAGAGAACAGCAAAAAAGTGTAGATACAGGTGTATACTGTGCTGGGGCACACAACACCCACTAACTCCTGCAGATGCCTGTATTAGAGAACAGCAAAAAAGTGTATATACAGGTGTATACTGTGCTGGGGCACACAACACCCACTAACTCCTGCAGATGCCTGTATTAGAGAACAGCAATAAAGTGTAGATACAGGTGTATACTGTGCTGGGGCACACAACACCCACTAACTCCTGCAGATGGCTGTATTAGAGAACAGCAAAAAAAATGTATATAGAGGTGTATACTGTGCTGGGGCACACAATACCCACTAACTCCTGCAGATGCCTGTATTAGAGAACAGCAAAAAATGTGTATATACAGGTGTATACTATGCTGGGGCACACAACACCCACTAACTCCTGCAGATGCCTGAGAAAAGAACACACTGTCCCTGCCTATCTAGCTTAGAGAACAGCAATAAAAGGTAGATACAGGTGTATACTGTGCTGGAGGCACACAACACCCACTAACTCCTGCAGATGCCTGAGAAAAGAAAACACTGTCCCTGCCTATCTAGCTTAGAGAACAGCAATAAAGGGTAGATACAGGTGTATACTGTGCTGGAGGCAATTATGTGGCCAATTATGGCTCTCCTCGCTGCCGGCGCTATGATTGGCCAAGCATGCAGGGTCACAGTGCATGCTTGGCCAATCACAGCGCCGGCAATGCAGTGAGATGGCGCAGTGCATTGTGGGCCGATCGCGTCACACGAATTTGGCGCGAACGGCCCACAAAGTTCTGGTTTCGCCGAACAGGCGATGTTCGAGTCGAACATGCGTTCGACTCGAACACCGAGCTCGTCCCTAGTCACAACCAAGCTTATGCACTATGTCTGGAGAGGAGTCAACAAGCCCTATAGCAACAAGAGGGAAACATTTAAGGCTTTTTAGGTGTGTAACTGGGATTCCACTTTCACAGAGAAAAATCAGGTCCCCTACCCTGCCAGACAGGACTGTACTGTGTGGCAGCGCTGTGCACAGTGCCTTACCTTGAAATTTTCCACAAAGTGGCACATATTTGTAAAGTGGAAGAAAATGATAAAAGGTTTTCAATTTGTTTTTTACAAACAAATATGTGAAAAGTGTGGCGTGCATTTGTATTCAGCCCCCTTTACTTAAATAACCCTAACTAAAATTGAGTGGAACCATTTGCCTTCAGAAGTCACCTAATTAGTAAAGAGAGTCCACCTGTGTGTAATTTATTCTCAGTATAAATACAGCTGTTCTGTGGAGCCCCCAGGGGTTTGTCAGAGAACCTTTTTTTTTTAACAATTTCTTTTTATTGCTTATTTGAAATTTTTACATGACATCCATACACACACAGCTGACCTGGCTAAAACCGCCAGGTCAGTACTGGACCAAACAGGGCCCAGGACCACTTAAATACAGGCATCAAACGAAAAAAACCTGAGTATCTAGCATTGCATCTACCGACCTAATACAACACTTACATATATACCCCTCCCCCCCCCCCTTTTTTTTTTTTTTTTTTTGCTCAGTTCCCCCCCCCCAGTCCAGGAGATTGTGATCAACCAGGAAGGAAAAACACTTAATATCGCCCCACCACCCCCTCCCAACCCCCCGACATTATATAGTTATACATTTACACCTTCATACATTAAGACATTAAGACATGCCCCACATAGTTCTGAGAAAGCCCCTTTCCTCTAAACAGGATAGTTAAACAAGCTCCCCCTTGCTACCCATCTTTCTTTAACCCACAGTCTTGTCCGAGTTATACCAGGCCTGCCACACCCTGTCAAATTTCTTTCCACATCCCCTAGATAAGTAAGTGGCTTTGTAATATGGCATTATAGCATTTATCTGGCTTTTCCAGAAGCACACATCCGGTGCCCCTGGCTTGCGCCAGCGTATCAATATGGATTTCCTCCCATAGAATAGGAGAATGCTCAGTAAAGTTCTATGTGCCCTGGACGGAACGACCTCCTCCACCAGTCCCAGGAGACATACTCTAACTGTTATTGGGATCGGGACCATCAATACCTCTGAAATGCATGAGGTGACCTCCTGCCAAAAATGTTTGACCAGAGGGCAGCTCCAGAACACATGCTCAGCATCCGCCGGAGCATAGGTACATCTCCAACACTCTGCCGACACCATCGGGTAAATGGAGGCCAGTCTAGCCGGCGTATAATATATCTTGTGTAAAAACTTGAAGTGGATCAGTCTATCTCTCGCTGCTACCAGGTGTTGAAAAGGGTGAGACCACATGTCCTCCCAATCCTCCCCCTGAATATCTGGAACCTCGGCCTCCCACCATTCCCTGCACTTACGCATCCTCACAGGGCTCGTCACAAATAGTTTTTTATAAGAAACCGAGAGCGTCTTTGGAAGGTCCTCAGTTGTTAGTAATTTTTCCAGGTCTGACGGGACAGATTCAATCGTCATATGTTTAAATTGCGTGAGAAATGCGTGTTTCAATTGAATATACCGAAAGAAATGAAAATTCGATAGGTCATGTCGGGCTTTTAACTGGTCAAAAGTCATCAACTCTCCAAACACCGTGATGTCTCTAAGAGTTTTTATCCCCATAGACACCCACCCCATTGGGTCATCAAAGGAGTAGAAATGCAACAATTTAGGATTCATCCAAATTGGGGTGGACGGGGAAAAACCCTTGTAATGGGGACACGCCAAACCCACCGCCTCCCCCCACGCTTTAACCGCGGCCTTCATAGATGCTGTCAGCGGAAGGTCCATCCTGACCCCCCTATGAATGGCAACCCGCAGGGACTCATACGAGCCCAATTGAGCTGCCTCTAGAACCGTTGCGGAGTCTCCATTGTCTTCAGTAAGCCACCTATGCACAAAAACCATTTGCCCCGCCAGATAATATCTGCGCCAATCAGGCAGGGCTAAACCCCCCTCCCCCCACGGTTCCTGCAAAACTTTCAGCCCTATCCTCGGTTGTTTAGGTGCCCACAAGAAAGTACTGGTAAGGCTATCCAATTTTTTGAAGAAAGACCCAGGGATCCAGACGGGAGCATTCCGCAAAAAATACAGGATTACTGGGAGTATTTTCATTTTCAGAAGATTAATACGCCCTATAAGAGACAACGGTAGCTTCTGCCAAGCCACAACCCGCTGCTTAAAAAAGACAAGAAGCGGAGTCAGATTCAGAGGCATGTAATCACTTACATTCGCTGTAATTTTTACACCCAGATATGTAATTTGACTGACCCACTGCAACGGAAGAGCCGGGTCTGCTACAGCCCCGGCCCCAGCATCCAGTGCCAAGATAGAAGATTTAGACCAATTGACTCTCAAGCCAGAAAATTTTGAGAAGGTGTTCAATACGCCCAACGCTGCCTCTAGCGACTCTCTAGGGTCCTGCAGAAATAGCAGCATGTCATCCGCATATAATGCCAGCTTTTCGTCAATATTTCCCACCCGTATCGCTTTAACCTCTCCATTTGTTCTCAGAGCTATCGCCACAGGTTCCATCATCAGGGCAAACAGGAAAGGCGACAGTGGACAGCCCTGTCTAGTGCCCCTACCAAGCTGAAAGAAAGGGGAGGTATGAGTACCCATACGAATCGCCGTTCTAGGAGCCCTATACAATAACGAAATCCACGTTCGAAAAGACGGGCCAAAGCCCATCCTCTCCAGGACTGCCAACATGAATTGCCAGTCAATGGAGTCGAACGCCTTTTCAATATCTATTGAAACCACCACCCTAGTGGTGGCGGACAGATTTGGAATTTGAAGGTGGGTAAATAAACGTCTGAGGTTGGTGTCTGTAGATTTACCAGGCATGAACCCCGTCTGATCAATATCCACTAGGGAAGCTACTACTCCCGCCAGCCGCCTAGCCAGAACTTTTGTAAGGATTTTCAGATCCATATTTAGTAGGGCAATCGGCCGATAAGAAGCACATTCCATAGGGTCTTTACCCGGTTTGGGAAGCAAGATCCTATATGCCTCCATCATAGACTGCGGCAGCTGCCGTGTCTCTAAACAATGTGCCAAGAGGGATGTAAGCCTAGGCGCCAATTGATTTACGTACGCTTTGTAAAAGTCTGCTGGAAAACCATCCGGACCCGGGGCTTTATGAGGGGGAAATGAAAAAATTGCAGCTACAACTTCCTTATTTGTGATCTCAGCCTCCAACAACCCACACTCATCCTCCGAAAGTCTCGGAAGAGGAAGACCTTTTAACAGGTCCCCCATCTCTAAACTGTCATAGGGAGGGATAGGCGCATATAAAGAAGAGAAAAAATCCTGAAATTCCGTGAGTATGTCCGCGGGGTCCCTGGCCAGCCCTCCATTTTTACCTCTAATAACAGGAACTACTGACAGCTGGCGAGTATCAGCCACCAATCTGGCGAGGAGCTTACCATTTTTGTCTCCCTCCGCAAACTGAGATTCAGCTCTATGTCTAGCTTCTGTATGCGCTAAATTGTTGAAGTGCAACGTTAGGTTCCTTTGGGCCTCCAACAAAGCCGTGTAAGAGGCTCCCGAGGGAGCCGTGGCATTGGCTTCTGCACATTCCCTCTCCCTGTCATGCATTAACTGAATTTCCGCCTGTTGTTCCACCCTCTCCTTTTTTATAGCAGATATACTTTCCCCTCTAACCACCGCTTTGAACGCGTCCCATACCATGCGAGGGTCAGCCGAATCCTGGTTCTGTTCCCAATACTCAGTGACCGAAGCCTGTATATGCGTATTGACATTCTCATTCTGAAGCCACCCCGGGGAGAGTTTCCACCCCCTGCCCCCCCTCCCAGAAGAGAGGGCCAGGGAAATGGAAAGTGGGTTGTGATCAGATAAACCCCCCGCCAAATAAGTAACCTCTTTAACAAACGACATCATCACCGGACTACCAAACGCTAGGTCTATTCTAGCCGATGAGCGATGCGCCTGGGACAGGTGAGAGTTGTCAGAGAACCTTAGTGAACAAGCAGCATCATGAAGGCCAAGGAACACACCAGACAGGTCAGTGACTGGACATGACAAAACGAAAAAGGGAACGGCGCCCTATAAATGCAGCAAGTAAAAACAGTTTTTGATTAAAAGATTAAAATACACTCACATTTGAGCAGTGGTAATCGAGCGTGTCAGGGGTTGACAGAAACTTCATCCGCAGATCCTCAGGGGTGATGGTGGTTTCACGGGCAGTTGGGCTGGAGTCCTCGATCCTGTGTCTCTTCCTGCACTGGATGTTGAGCAGCGCCGGCCAGAAACTTGGATCTGGACTGTGTGTGCTCCGTGGGGTCCTGGGGTCATCACTTCCGGGTCAGAGGTATGCGGGAGGTGCTTCGCGTTCAGGACATGCGTGTCCCTTCATCAGGCTAGTGTGGCGGCCATCTTAGGTGTGGTAATTTGTACCAGAGTGAGAATAGGTGGGCGCGTTTGTCTTGTATTTTTGGCAACCATGGTAACCGCGCAAGCTGGGGCATGCTGTGTGCGGCGGGGATCATACTGGGCTGATAGATCGTGACACTCCAGGGAGGCAATGGCACAGGATGAGCCCAAGAAAAAAAAAAAAATATATATATATATATATATATATATATATATATATATATATAGAGAGAATAGCTTAGGCTGTGTATTTCATGTGTTCTTAAGAATTATACATAGTAGACTGTATACTATAAATTATACTACATAAAATAAAACAAACTATAAACTATATTCTGGTTCTATATTGATACTTACGGCCAAATACTGGGAATTTAATAGGAATCGTAGGGATATGATAAGAATATCTATATAGAGAAATAAAAGGTTATGTTTTTTTTAAAAAAGGGGTTTCTTTAAAAAAAAAAAAAAAAGTGTTATTTTACAGAATTATACTAATAATGAAGAAGATAACGATAAAATAAAATAAAGATAAAAAATAAATAAATATAAATATAAAGATGAAAATGAAAATGGAATTAGAATGGAATTAAAATAAAATATGATATATGAAATATGATATAGGATCTGAAAAAATGAACCTTATGGTACTGGGGGAATATGTATACATATGTACTTGGATTATGGCACTGGGGGTGTGTACGTAATGGATACACGCAGGACTATGTGCATGCATCCATATCAGCTGCATATATTCATATGGACGCATGCCCACAAGAACATATGGGTGCATAAATCTAAAATATTAGGGAAATATAGATTAATAGGGTAAGGTATACATATACATTAATTTGATAAGTACATGAGGATATGCACGTGCAGGTGTATACACACATGCATACATATATACACATACACACACACACACATATGTGTGTGCACACCCGCACATATACAGCAAAAATAACTACATAAATGCATGTACATAGGGCTATAGAAAAATATAGAAAAAAAGGGTGTGTAAAATAGGGGTGATTTCTGGGAGTGGTGTGGAAATGGCTTTTTTACTTTTAAGGCAATAAGGGGGTATTGGGTCACAGCAGGATGTTTATTTCTATGCCCTCATTGAGGCCTCCAGGCGATAAAGTATCCAGAGTATAGATCCAATAGTTCTCTCTCGCATAGTCTCTTGTATCGTTCAGCGGTGGGGAGGGTGTGGGGTAGAGTTGTTTATGATATTGCTTGAAATGTCTGGGTACACTATGCAGGCCCGGATTTACTCCCTTTGCCGCCCCAAGGCCGGGTCCTTCAATGCCGCCCCCCCCACCATCACATAGGGGGGGGGGGCGGGGGGCGACGCACGGGGGGGGGTAATCGATTTTTCGCAGACAATGACTGGTGTTGGTGCTTCAATCATTCCGGCACCATGGTTGTTATGGTGTCAGGATGAAATGCATTGTTTCTATCATTACATTGTAATATAAAAAGAAATAGTTCAACTCACCATAAAGCAGAATGGGTGGGAGCCCTGAGCGTGTCACTTGCCACCGTCGCTTGTCACCAGATGGGAATGTCACTTACCATGCTGCCTGCCACTACATGGGAATGTCACTTGCACTCTCTGCCCCCGTCTCTCACTCTCCATCTGCCTCTGTCTCTCTCTGCCTCTCTCTGCCTCTCTCTTTGTCTCTCTCTGCCTCTCTCTTTGTCTCTCTCTGCCTCTCTCTTTGTCTCTCTCTGCCTCTCTCTTTGCCTCTGTCTATTTCTCTCTCTCTTTGCCTCTGTCTCTCTCTCTCTTTGCCTCTGTCTCTCTCTCTCTCTTTGCCTCTGTCTCTCTCTCTTTGCCTCTGTCTCTCTCTCTCTCTCTTTGCCTCTGTCTCTCTCTCTCTCTTTGCCTCTGTCTCTCTCTGCCTCTCTCTCGCTCTTTGCCTCTCTCTCGCTCTTTGCCTCTCTCTCGCTCTCTCTTTGCCTCTCTCTCGCTCTCTCTTTGCCTCTCTCTCGCTCTCTCTTTGCCTCTCTCGCTCTCTCTTTGCCTCTCTCGCTCTCTCAGTGCCTCTCTCGCTCTCTCAGTGCCTCTCTCGCTCTCTCAGTGCCTCTGTCTCTCGCTCTCTCAGTGCCTCTGTCTCTCGCTCTCTCAGTGCCTCTGTCTCTCGCTCTCTCAGTGCCTCTGTCTCTCGCTCTCTCAGTGCCTCTGTCTCTCTCTCTCAGTGCCTCTGTCTCTCTCTCTCAGTGCCTCTGTCTCTCTCTCAGTGCCTCTGTCTCTCTGCCTCACTCTCTCTTTGCCTCTGCCGCTCTGTCTCTGCCTCCGTCTCTCTCCCCAGTCTGTGTTCCTCCTCACCTGCTCTTCCTGCATCATGGACATAGGTCCGGAGGATAGGAGGAGGCGGCCGCCATGTTTGTTCAGCGTCCTGGGCACTGCGATTGGGCGTATGGAGGTCATGTGCAGAGGGGGGAGTTCAGGATCATGGACAGGCCAGGCCCACACCGCACATGACCCCCATGGCCCAATCACAGTGCGCCGGACTTTGAAAAATGGCGGCCGGAGCTTCAGGCGGCTGGGGACACAGTAAATGAATTTTAGGAGGACTTGTCTCCTCCGCGGCGCCGCCCTTTCACACAGTGCCGCCCCGAGGCCTGGCCTTGTTGGCCTTGTGGGAAATCCGGCCCTGACACTATGCTTATCTGAGCCCTTCTCCACTAAATTTCGGTGCTCTCCAAAACGTTTGCGCAATGTTCGTATGGTGCGGCCTACATAGAGCAAGCCGCAGGGGCATGTGAGGCAGTATATTACATACTCTGATCCACAATTATAGAAATCTGGAATGGTATATAGTTTTCCATTATGGGTGAAGTTTTTTTGTCTATGTGTGACGTGTGAACAGGTAAGGCAGAGGCGTTTTTTACATTGGTACATGCCTTTAATGTCAAAGAACATGGATGGTGCACTAGCCGTAGGGCGCAGTGGTTTGAGTTTGCTGGGGGCTATTTGGGTTTTGATGTTTTTGGCCCGCCTGTAAGTTACTAGGGGTTTTTCACTGAGGACGGACTTAAGGTGTGGATCTTCATTAAGAATAGACCAGTGCTTTGCAAAGATTTTTTCCATTTTTTTGAATTTGTTGTGAAACTGAGTCACAAATCTGACTGGTTGTGTAGTGTCTCCTGTGTTTTTGTTGGTTAACTCCTCTTTGGTGGTCGGTATATTGGCAGTTTGATAATGTTTGTAGGCTTCATCTACAATCGGGTCAGGGTAACCCTTTTCTTTGAATTTAGTCTTGAGAATTAGGCCCTGAGTAATATAGTCCTGTTCGCGGGTACAGTTGTGTTTGAGACGGCAGAATTGGCTTTTTGGGATGTTTTTTACCCACCGGGGGTGATGGCAGCTGTTATAATGCAAATAAGAGTTTCCTGCGGTGGGTTTGGTGTAGTTGGTAGCACAAATGGTGTTATTATGGTGGAATAATTCTAGATCTAGAAAGGCCAGTTTTTCGCTCTCAGATACTGAGGTGAAGGATAGTCCCATGGCATTGTCATTGCAGTGCTGGACGAATGGGGGGATAGATGACTCAGGCCCATCCCAAATAATAACAATGTCGTCAATGTATCGCCCATAATAGACTAAATGGGATGTGTGTGGGTTATTGTTGAAGATGTGGCGTTGTTCCCAGTAGCCCATAGTTAGATTGGCATAGCTAGGGGCAAAATTAGCGCCTATAGCTGTCCCTTGTATCTGGATGTAAAAGTCTCCTTGGGATTCAAAATAGTTGTGGGTGAGGCAGTATTCCAAAATATCCATTAAAAATTGTGTCTGACGTGAGTTGAGTAAAGGTTCATTATTGAGGTAATCTTGTATGGCCATGAGTCCGATGTTATGAGGAATCGAAGTATACAAGGAAACGACATCTAGGGAGAGCCACCGATAAGTCGGTTCCCAGGTATAATGTTGCAGCATATTGAGGAGGTGGATGCTGTCTTTGATATAGGAAGGTAGGTTTTGCACTATCGGTTGTAAGAAATGGTCCAGATAAATGGAAAAATAGCTAGTGACGCTTTCCATTGCTGCGACTATTGGTCTGCCAGGGGTTTTTTTTTGGTCTTTGTGTACCTTTGGTAAATGATAGAAGTAGGGTCTTTTATAGAAGTCGTGCCTTAGGTATGCAGCTTCATGTGCTGTAATTACACCATCTGTAGTGGCTTTATTGACAATGTTATGTGCTTCGATAGTAAAAGTCGGTAATGGGTCTCTAGGGAGTTTCCTATAGGTGGAACCATCTGATAGGAGTCGGGCATTCTCCGTTAGATAATCGGTGCGGTCCTGGACTACAATTCCGCCACCCTTATCTGCAGACCTAATGACAAGTTTTCTATTCTCTGTGAGTAGTTTTAGGGCTCTGCGTTCTGCGTTGGTGAGATTGGATACAGGGTTGGTTCTGTTAGTGGTTTCGTTGCACATTCGTAAAATGTCTGCATAGACAACCTGGTAGAAGGTTTGGATGAATGGGCCTTTGGCAAATGTCGGGAAAAAGATAGATTTTGGTCTAAACTTAGTACGTTGGGTAGGTGGAGAGGAGACAAGGTGTTGTGTCAAAGTTTCCACAAGATGATCAGTATATAATTCCTCTAGTTGGTCCAATGCCCTTAACTCGGGTGAACCCAGAATGATGGTGGTGGAGGAATCATCATTAGGGGAGTCTTCGGTGGGACTATAGCATATGGTATTGTCACTGTTGTCATCCAAGACAGTATTAGAGGGCTGGCTGTGTTTCCTGGATGCTTGCATATTATAGTAACGTTTTATGGTGACGTTTCTAATAAATCTATTGAGATCAAGGAAAATGGTGAATGGATTTGGCATTGCTGAGGGTGCGAAAGTCAGGCCCCGAGCCAGCAGTGTTAGCTCAGGTGTGGATAAGGTATGATTAGAAAGATTGAAAATTTTTATAGTCTGCGTACCTTCTCCCTCCCCCCTGTGTCTGCGTCTCCCCCCTCTTCTGCCTCTGTGGAGAGCTTTCTTTTTGGGCAGGAGAGGGGGGGACCACTAAAAAAGAAGAAGAAGGAGAGGCCGCAGAAGTGTCGAATACAAGAGTGGATGTTGATGGCGATTTTGTGTTGCCATCACTGGATGGGGGAACAGGCTGAGTATTTGACTCGTGGTTCGAATCAGAAGGTATATCATTTACTGCTGTGACCCTGTCAGACTGTATGGTCGATGTGGGGAGTAGTTTTAGGGTGGGGGGTTCATTTATTTTGGTTATTTTGGGAGGTGGGATAGTGGGCTTGGTGGTGCAAGAGTCACGCACCAAGCGTGGATGAAGATGGGAATCTAGGGACATAAGAGGACGTGGATTATTAGCAGATGATGGTGACCCACTGCGATTGTTGTGGTTAGGTGGATGTCTAAGTTTGGTAAAGGGGTGAGGAGAAGGGTTGGGCCTCAGGGAGATAGTAGGTCTGGGTTTACAGTTCATCAATGGGATAATGATATGGCCCTCTGGCCTGGGTGGGGCAGGCATCTGGATAGAGATATTGGAATCTTCATGTGGCCTTAGCGGTTTTGTGGCGGGTCTCGGTTTTTTCCAACAAAAAATTCTATCAGTATTATAATCGTCAAAGTCTCTACGTATCTTCTGTAGTTTGTTTTTAATGAGGCAATCCTCTTCATATTTGGTGTTGAGTTTCAATTTTTTGTACCAGGAGGTGGGCAAGGAGGGGATGTGAGATTTTAGATCCTGTATTAGTTCTAATAGTTTGATAGTAAGAATGTCATATTGGTTGTTGCGCTGTCTAACAATAATTTCCATCCATTTCTGTGTGCAAAACTCAGAGATGGTGGACCATTCAGAGGCTAGATCTATACTCAAAAACGAGCATGTTTTTTGGTTCCTAAGTCCTCTGGGAGAAATTTTGTGGTGTAGATATAATTCTAAAAAGAATCTATCCCACCACTGTTGGTTGATGGCATTGATGGTATCTTCTATTTTGCGGAATTTTGCGCATGTGTGTCTATACGTATGTCGTGGGACGGATGTTGTGGGGAGAAAGTATCCGTTTGGAAAATGTTCATATAGTTCATCCAGAATTGTGTACTTGACTGTTTCTATTTTGAGTATAATCTCCATGGTTGCCTGACCAGAAGGTGAAGGGGTACAATAAATTGTACAGGGGTGGGTAATTTCAGCAAATGTATAAATTGCAGTTTTAAATGTTCAGAGTAGATAAATAATTGTTGCAGCCTATGACCAATGGCAGCACATACCCATGTACTTCTTAGAGGAAATGAAAACAAGAAAAAGTTTGGTTTGGTATGGCGCACTTTGGAAAGGGCTGTGTAGAGGTCTATAACGAAGGAAAGGAGGGGGGAGGGGTAATGCACTGGGTAGAGTTGTGAAGGCTCAGTTATTAATAGTTCAATAGTAAATATGTATGTCCATGTATGGAAGAAAAGTTTAGGGCGAGATTGCTGAGATTGATTAGATGGCTGCCAGTTCAGATTAGAAGCTAGAAGAGGCTCTGGAACAGACAAAACGAAAAAGGGAACGGCGCCCTCTAAATGCAGCAAGTAAAAACTGTTTTTAATTAAAAGATTAAAATACACTCACATTTGAGCAGTGGTAATCGAGCGTGTCAGGGGTTGACAGAAACTTCATCCACAGATCCTCAGGGGTGATGGTGGTTTCACGGGCAGTTGGGCTGGAGTCCTCGATCCTGTGTCTCTTCCTGCACTGGATGTTGAGCAGCGCCGGCCGGAAACTTGGATCTGGACTGTGTGTGCTCCGTGGGGTCCTGGGGTCATCACTTCCGGGTCAGAGGTTTGCGGGAGGTGCTTCGCGTTCAGGACATGCGTGTCCCTTCATCAGGCTCGTGTGGCGGCCATCTTAGGTGTGGTAATTTGTACCAGATTGAGGATAGGTGGGCGGGTTTGTCTTGTATTTTTGGCAACCATGGTAACCGCGCAAGCTGGGGCATGCTGTGTGCGGCGGGGATCATACTGGGCTGATAGATCGTGACACTCCAGGGAGGCAATGGCACAGGATGAGCCCAAGAAAATATATATATAGAGAATAGCTTAGGCTGTGTATTTCATGTGTTCTTAAGAATTATACATAGTAGACTGTATACTATAAATTATACTACATAAAACAAAACAAACTATAAACTATATTCTGGTTCTATATTGATACTTACGGCCAAATACTGGGAATTTAATAGGAATCGTAGGGATATGATAAGAATATCTATATAGAGAAATAAAAGGTTACGGTATGTTTTTAAAAAAAAGGGGTTTCTTTAAAAAAAAAAAAAAAAAAGGTTATTTTACAGAATTATACTAATAATGAAGAAGATAACGATAAAATAAAATAAAGATAAAAAATAAATAAATATAAATATAAAGATGAAAATGAAAATGGAATTAGAATGGAATTAAAATAAAATATGATATATGAAATATGATATAGGATCTGAAAAAATGAACCTTATGGTACTGGGGGAATATGTATACATATG
The DNA here is from genome assembly GCA_029206835.1 of Rana muscosa. NCBI lineage: Eukaryota > Metazoa > Chordata > Amphibia > Anura > Ranidae > Rana > Rana muscosa. The sequence goes on along the minus strand of CM055123.1, from coordinate 343,028,921 downwards.
TACTTGGATTATGGCACTGGGGGTGTGTACGTAATGGATACACGCAGGACTATGTGCATGCATCCATATCAGCTGCACATATTCATATGGACGCATGCCCACAAGAACATATGGGTGAATAAATCTAAAATATTAGGGAAATATAGATTAATAGGGTAAGGTATACATATACATTAATTTGATAAGTACATGAGGATATGCACGTGCAGGTGTATACACACATGCATACATATATACACATACACACACACACACATATGTGTGTGCACACCCGCACATATACAGCAAAAATAACTACATAAATGCATGTACATAGGGCTATAGAAAAATATAGAAAAAAAGGGTGTGTAAAATAGGGGTGATTTCTGGGAGTGGTGTGGAAATGGCTTTTTTACTTTTAAGGCAATAAGGGGGTATTGGGTCACAGCAGGATGTTTATTTCTATGCCCTCATTGAGGCCTCCAGGCGATAAAGTATCCAGAATATAGATCCAATAGTTCTCTCTCTCGCATAGTCTCTTGTATCGTTCAGCGGTGGGGAGGGTGTGGGGTATTGATTCAATCACCACTACTTTCAGTCCTATAGAGAGTTGTTTATGATATTGCTTGAAATGTCTGGGTACACTATGCTTATCTGAGCCCTTCTCCACTAAATTTCGGTGCTCTCCGAAACGTTTTCGCAATGTTCGTATGGTGCGGCCTACATAGAGCAAGCCGCAGGGGCATGTGAGGCAGTATATTACATACTCTGATCCACAATTATAGAAATCTGGAATGGTATATAGTTTTCCATTATGGGTGAAGTTTTTTTGTCTATGTGTGACGTGTGAACAGGTAAGGCAGAGGCGTTTTTTACATTGGTACATGCCTTTAATGTCAAAGAACATGGATGGTGCACTAGCCGTAGGGCGCAGTGGTTTGAGTTTGCTGGGGGCTATTTGGGTTTTGATGTTTTTGGCCCGCCTGTAAGTTACTAGGGGTTTTTCACTGAGGACGGACTTTTTTTTTAATTGTAATTTTTATTGGGTTTTAAAGAACAAACAAGATATTGTTACATTATGCACAATATACAGATATCAAACACAGAATGATATCAAAGAAAGAAAAAGAAAATTAAAAGTAGGAGGAATTCGTCAAGCAATGCCCATAAGTACAGAGCACAGGCGTGCTCGGTACACCAGATAAAAAATATATAAACAACAACTTATAGGTTTACAATAGGGATTAGTAACCAAAATGTAACCTTAGGCATCAAAGACAAGGGTATCTATGAAGTACGTGTATGGAAGGCAGCAAGAAATGCGAAGCTAGTAAATATCAAGCTAGTATATGTCAAGGTGTAGCAGGTGGTGCGAGGGTCCCATAATCCGATCGATCCCAGAGTTCCCACACTTTATCAAATTGGGGAATTTTATCATGCACAGAGGCCGTTAGGTATTCCATCCTCCGAATCTCAGCCACTAGATGGAGAAACCTAGGCCATGGAGGAGGCATATTAGATAGCCAACATAATGGGATAAGCCTTTTGGCAGCTAGTAAAATGTAGGAGACAAGCCGATTTACCTTCTTGGGTATGCCCGAAAAGGGGAAACCCAATAAGTAATTTAAGGGATCGAGCGGCAGGGACACACCCACCACCCTCTGTATCAGCAGCCGCACATCATGCCAAAAGGGTTGGATCATAGAACACTGCCAAAAGATATGGAATAGGGAACCCGTATCAGTCCCGCAACGCGGCGAGACTGAGGGATCATATTTGTGAATTACATTAGGCATTCTATACCAAAACATAAGAATCTTAATGGACGTTTCCCTTTGGGACACACATTGAGAAGATTTGAATGTAGAGGACCATATCCTATCCCACATCTGGACCGTAATAGGTCTATCCAACAAAAGAGACCATCTTTTCATGTATTGGTGGGTTGTCTCAGCCAGTGGAGTAGACTCATGAAGGAGACGGTGTATAGAAGATATTAAATGTAGTTGGTATGGACCCTGAGCGCATATGTATTCAAAGGTAGTCGGTTTGTCAAGAATCAGAGTTGGGGACTTGGAGTGGAAAAAATGTCTAACCTGCAGGTAGAAATGGAAAAGTTGGGTGGGTATATTAAACTTCTTACTCAGAGTTTCAAAAGTATGCAGATGTCGCGTGATAGGATGTACCAAATTCCGGAGTTGAAAGAGGGGGGCATCAAGCCATGAGAAAACCCTGCCCAGAGACAGACTGTCTGGTAAATTTGGATTAAACAATACATTTACAAGGGGAGAGCATGTTGAAGCAAGGTGATGAGTCTTAAGGCATTTACGCCAAATGGTTAAGGTGAAAGCCATCGGGGCAGTACATTGGCGTTTGAAAATGGAATCCAAGGATGGGACATTGTCCCAGACCAAGGAACATGGGTGGACCGGGTATAGTGCCCCCTTTTCAATGGCAGACCATTGATTTGGTGCATGTAGGGAGGACCACGAAACAAAAGCCCTCAAGTGTGAGGCGTGGTAATATTTAAAAATGTCCGGGGCACCCAATCCCCCCCTGGACCTTGGGGCGAATACCACTGAATAAGCTATACGATGTGCCCTATCGCCCCATATGAATTTTAGAAAATTCCTCTGAATCGCTTTTAGTTGAGAGGAAGGCAGGGCAACTGGTAACGTTTCAAAGTGATAAAGTAGTCTGGGTAATATAGACATTTTTAGGATGTTAATCCTACCCAACAGAGACAGGGGATATTTTGTCCAAGCCATCAGGGATTTGTTAATGTCTAAGACGAGAGGGGGGAAGTTGGCTTGATAGAGAGAAGAGTAAGAGGGGGTAAGAAGGACACCCAAGTATTTAATGGAGGTGGTGCACCATTTATAAGGATATGACCCTTTAAGCTGAGATAACAATAATGCTGGAATGTGTATAGGGAGTGCTTCAGTTTTGGAAGTGTTAACCTTGTAACCGGAGATGGCACCAAAGGAGGCTAGTAATTTATGTAACGAAGGAAGCGATATCAACGGATTAGTTACAGTGAGCAGAATGTCATCCGCAAAGAGCGACAGTTTATATTCTCCCTGCCACATCACCACCCCATTGATATCTGGATGGGTGCGGATGGACTCGGCCAGGGGCTCCAGACATAAAATGAAAAGTAACGGTGATATAGGACACCCCTGCCGAGTTCCGTTTGTCATGGGGAAGGCAGGCGACAGGAAAGAAGACATCTGAACCTGGGCTGTGACTGTGGAGTACAGGGCCTCTAGGGCTTTTAAAAAGGGACCAGTGAATCCAAACGTTTTGAGGACAGCGAACATATAAGGCCAACTCAGCCTATCAAAAGCCTTTTGGGCATCTAGACTCAAAATTAGCGCCGAACGGGATGACCTATCCAAAAGATCTATCAGATCTATTGTATGGCGGGTGTTGTCCCCCGCATGCCTGCCAGGGACAAAGCCCACCTGGTCTCTATGGATCAGTTTAGGAATAAGCTTAGACAATCTGGATGCAAGAATTTTGGTGAAAATTTTATAGTCTGAATTCAAAAGGGCTATGGGCCTATAATTATCTGGGATCGAGGGGTATTTACCAGGCTTTGGGATGACTGAGATGTAAGAGTGGGAGAAGTGTGGATGTGGAGATGTGCCCTTAAGCAGTGAGTCGTATAAAGTCAGCATATGAGGAGACAAAATGTTGAAAAAAGTTTTATAGTAAAAGTAGGACAAACCATCAGGGCCAGGCGATTTGTGAAGAGGTAGCTCTTTGATTATAGCCAACAACTCCTCAGCCGATATAGCCACATTCAAACTGGCCAAATCCGCTGAGGATAGTCTTGGAAGGTTTATGTTAGAGAAGAAAGTCTCAAATTTTTCCTGAGTAAAGTTAAAGTGGTTCTCTGGAGTCAGGCAATTATACAATCTGTGGTAGAATTTGCCAAAAATATTTGACATTTCGCGGGGGCAGTATGCTCTAGAGCCGTCGGCCTTCGTAAGAAAATCGGGAAAGGAATTGAATGGGCGTGGTCGTAATTTATGAACCAGCATCCTATGGGGCTTATTCGAAAATTCATAGAATTTTTGTTTTGTCCATAGTAGGGATTTAGACGCCCTGTCGAGCTGTAAAGACTTTATTTGTTCCCTAAGGGAAATGACCTTTTGGAGTTTCTACACCGTGGGACCACACAGCAGTCTCCACTCCGCAGTTACCAGAGCAGATGTAAGGGACTGCAGTAGGCCATTTCTATCCTTTTTTAACCGAGCGCCTTCAGCTATGCAAACACCTCGGAAAACTGCCTTATGTGCCTCCCACAGTGTGGAAAACTCGGAAACTGAGCCCATGTTAAGCTGGAAAAATTCCTCCAAGCTTTTGGCTAGGATAGAACGTGAGACTTCGGACTGTAGGAGATGGTCATTCAGACGCCAGTGACAGGATTTGGTATAGGCCTGAGAAAGCATGAGGTCTATCACAATGGGAGCGTGATCTGACCATGTGATAGGCAATATGTCCGACTCTATCACATAAGGGATGAGTGGGTCTGTGATAAAAAAATGGTCAAGGCGTGAATACATTCTATGAGCTGGGGAATAAAATGTAAACTGCTTAGCAGAAGGGTGCCTGATCCTCCATGTGTCGAAAAATTGACGGGACCTAATACATTTGCGGAAGGAATTGGCATGCAATATAACCTGTTTTGAAGGTGTAGAACTAAGGAGAGACTGTCTATCTCTAGTGGGTGACATGACCTGGTTAAAATCCCCACCAATAATCTGAAAAGGTTGAGAACGAAATTGAGGGGAGTCAAAAAGTTTGTTGAGAAAGTCAATCTGACCTGTATTGGGGGCATAGAGATTCACAAGAGAGAAAGAAGTATTCACATATTCACATTCCAATATGAGGAATCTCCCATGTGGATCAGCATGTGAGCTTTTAACCTTGATAGGACAGGATTTCTTGATCAAAATCGCCACTCCCGCCTTGCCCGTGGAATCAGAGGCAAGGAAGGAGGTGGGGAAGAACTTCGAGGCAAATTTGAGTGAACCACCAGCCCTGAAGTGAGTTTCCTGAATCATCACCACATCAGCGCCTGAGGCCCTGAAATCCTTCAGGGCCATCCAGCGTTTGCGGATAGAACCCAGACCCTTCACATTATACGACATGATCTTTAAAGCCATAGTAAGACATTCAAACAGGCTTGTGTAAGAACTTTGAATCTAAAAAATAACAAAATATAGGAAACAGAGACATAAAAGCAAAAATGCGTGTAAAAGCAATGATGTGAATAGACATTGCAGACAAAGGCATCCCTTCAGGGCCCAAATAGTAACAGATAAACCCTGTAAGAAAATGACATTCGGTTAGGGAAAAAAAAACATTGCACTTTCAACCTACAAGGCTGACTTATAACCATGGACATAAGAAAAAAAAAAAAAAGAAAAATCAACAGAAAAAAAAAAAAGAAAATAGAACTTAAGTTCTTGAAAGCCTGAGAGCCACTTGCGTCTCAGGGGACCTTGGAAGTAAGCCAAGGCCAAATAGGGACATACACGAACTTCCATCAGAAAACTCTAGCAAGAGAGATGGGGAGGATCGGCTGCTCTCCTTATGAACTCGGTAACCTTTAAAATAAGTCTGACAGTAGAGGACCTGTTGACGAGGGTTCGAAAGTCAGCAAATAAACAGGAGTAACTGCCAATTAGGGTACGATGACCAAGAAGGAAAACACTGTCAACAATATTTGTAGTGAATTTCACCCCATGGGTTGGAGAAGAACTCTACCCTGAACAGGAACCAGGGTAGACTGAAAACTTATGTAAACCAGAGCAACAATCTTCGTATCTGTTGTAGAATCGAGGAGAAACGGAGATGCAGAGAGCATGAAATTATGGATCCAGAGAGGAACGTATGGGTGAATCAAGGAGGTTGGTTGGAGGCACGCAGACGTTGGGGTGTTGAGAATTGTTTCCTTGATTTGCCCCTCACGGGGGTCCAGATGCGGTTAGGAGTGGCGGGATGTTGACGGACCTGGGCAGCTGGAGGAATCAAATCAACTTCTGGCAAAGGGGGGAGGCCAAGATGTTTCAGGAAGCTTCGCCTTCCTGCAGTTCACGCAGGGTAACCTGGACACCATCCCTGGATACAATAAGGCGAAAAGGGAAACCCCAGTAGTAGGGGATCTTATGATGTTGTAGATGGGAGGTGATTGGGCGTAGATTTCTACGTTTAGCAAGGGTAATTGGAGAGAGGTCGCTAAAGATCTGCAATTTTGCTCCTTTGTACTGAAGTTGGGATTTATTGCGCGTGGCCAGGGTCAGAGCCTCCTTACTTTCAAAAAAATGGAATCGGACTATAACATCCCTGGGTCTAGCTCCAGCCGGAGGTTTTGGGCCCAGGGATCGGTGGGCCCTATCAAGGCGCCAGTCTATATCCACCACTGTGGGGGCCAGAGTATTGAAAAGACCAAGAAGATAGGTGCGTAAGTCAGGGTCTCCTACCGTTTCCGGGATACCTCTGAAGCGCAGGTTCTGCCTCCTTTCCCTGTTCTCCAGGTCCTCCTGCTGCAATTGCAGTTGAGAAACCGAAATATGTAGGCTATGATTGTCCTCCTCAACAGCCTGAACATAGCTTATCAACTCATCAAATTTATTTTCAAGAGTGTCCGTACGTTCCCCAATTTGGTTGATTTCCCCCCTCAGTTCTGCAGCTAACTTGCTCACTTCTGCCGAGACATTGCACGTGATTTGTTGAAGCAGGAGCTGTAGCTTAGCGTCCAACTTGGCATCCAGAATGTCTGGGGTAAGTATCTCCTGAGGAGAGGATGACGTGGAATCTGTACCCTGGGTGGGAGCTAATGGAGGGTACTCAGCATTCTCCGTTCCCAGTATTGGGTCTATTGAAGTGTGCGGAACTGTGGGGGAGTGCGAGGTCGCAGATTGCGACCTGGTAACATAGCGTTCCATATCTGATTCTGCACGTGATCCAAATAAAGGCTTATAATATCGCTGCTGCTGGCCGACTTTTCCCATGTGATGCCCAAGGGGCTTAGAGAATAAACAGGCTTATCCCCGGGGCTATAATATGGCTAAGGTAACAACTCGGGGATCTTGGAGAGCAGCCGGGATCCTGAACTCACTTAAATGGCATCCCCTGTGTCAGCTGGAACGACCATCATTCTATTTGTCATGTGTACCAGTCAGGTACAGCAGTGACTAATGCAGTGGCTGTAGAAAGGGGGATCCACAGACCCACAGATGTCCAGTGGAGAACCCAGGCCCCGAAGTGAAGGTGCCGGGCCCCAGATGTAGTGTCACTGTAAATATGAGGTGTACCCGGAGTAGCAATATGGCCTCCGACCTCCGTGAGTAGGCCGAAGCCGGGGGCTTTCCTGATAGCGTGTGCCGCCCGGGTGAGTTCCGCTCCGTTCAGACCAAAATCTCCCCACCAGGACCAGCGTACAGGGCCCCCCGGGCATACAGTCTCACCCTAGCGTGTCCCAATTGGAGGGGGCAAGATACTACCCCACTACTCACTGTGTCCAGGGTTGGAAGAAGGCAGGTCGACAGGCCGCAAGATGGCGTCAGATCGCGGTATAGGGAAGTGGATAGCAGGGTCCTCCGGGCGACTCCTCCGATGCTTAGTTGTTTTCCAGGGGTGAGGCAGCTGTCGGCCGGCGGAGGGACACTTGTTTTACCCCCGGATTGCACAGGGTAGATGCGGAAGAGTGCCCGCGGATCCGTAGGCCCCAAGATGGCGGCGGGCCTCAGCAATGCGGGAACACTCTCAGGCCTAGAGCAGGTAAAGTCGGCCAAAAAACCTCCACTAATCAGCCAGGGCCGTAGGAGACGAGGCCCAGGGGCTGATGGCACTGAAATTGGGCCCCCCCGGGGTGAGATAAGGCAGAGATGGCCGTGGATTTACACTGCCTGTGGAGAGCTCAGTATCCACACGTCCTCCCTGGTTCACGTCCGGACACACCCCCCACTGAGGACGGACTTAAGGTGTGGATCTTCATTAAGAATAGACCAGTGCTTTGCAAAGATTTTTTCAATTTTTTTGAATTTGTTGTGAAACTGAGTCACAAATCTGACTGGTTGTGTAGTGTCTCCTGTGTTTTTGTTGGTTAACTCCTCTTTGGTGGTCGGTATATTGGCAGTTTGATAATGTTTGTAGGCTTCATCTACAATCGGGTCAGGGTAACCCTTTTCTTTGAATTTAGTCTTGAGAATTAGGCCCTGAGTATTATAGTCCTGTTCGCGGGTACAGTTGTGTTTGAGACGGCAGAATTGGCTTTTTGGGATGTTTTTTACCCACCGGGGGTGATGGCAGCTGTTATAATGCAAATAAGAGTTTCCTGCGGTGGGTTTGGTGTAGTTGGTAGCACAAATGCACAAAAACAAACTACAGAAGATACGTAGAGACTTTGACGATTATAATACTGATAGAATTTTTTGTTGGAAAAAACCGAGACCCGCCACAAAACCGCTAAGGCCACATGAAGATTCCAATATCTCTATCTAGATGCCTGCCCCACCCAGGCCAGAGGGCCATATCATTATCCCATTGATGAACTGTAAACCCAGACCTACTATCTCCCTGAGGCCCAACCCTTCTCCTCACCCCTTTACCAAACTTAGACATCCACCTAACCACAACAATCGCAGTGGGTCACCATCATCTGCTAATAATCCATGTCCTCTTATGTCCCTAGATTCCCATCTTCATCCACACTTGGTGCGTGACTCTTGCACCACCAAGCCCACTATCCCACCTCCCAAAATAACCAAAATAAATAAACCCCCCACCCTAAAACTACTCCCCACATCGACCATACAGTCTGACAGGGTCACAGCAGTAAATGATATACCTTCTGATTCGAACCACGAGTCAAATACTCAGCCTGTTCCCCCATCCAGTGATGGCAACACAAAATCGCCATCAACATCCACTCTTGTATTCGACACTTCTGCAGCCTCTCCTTCTTCTTCTTTTTTAGTGGTCCCCCCCCCCTCTCCTGCCCAAAAAGAAAGCTCTCCACAGAGGCAGAAGAGGGGGGAGACGCAGACACAGGGGGGAGGGAGAAGGTACGCAGACTATAAAAATTTTCAATCTTTCTAATCATACCTTATCCACACCTGAGCTAACACTGCTGGCTCGGGGCCTGACTTTCGCACCCTCAGCAATGCCAAATCCATTCACCATTTTCCTTGATCTCAATAGATTTATTAGAAACGTCACCATAAAACGTTACTATAATATGCAAGCATCCAGGAAACACAGCCAGCCCTCTAATACTGTCTTGGATGACAACAGTGACAATACCATATGCTATAGTCCCACTGAAGACTCCCCTAATGATGATTCCTCCACCACCACCATTCTGGGTTCACCCGAGTTAAGGGCATTGGACCAACTAGAGGAATTATATACTGATCATCTTGTGGAAACTTTGACACAACACCTTGTCTCCTCTCCACCTACCCAACGTACTAAGTTTAGACCAAAATCTATCTTTTTCCCGACATTTGCCAAAGGCCCATTCATCCAAACCTTCTACCAGGTTGTCTATGCAGACATTTTACGAATGTGCAACGAAACCACTAACAGAACCAACCCTGTATCCAATCTCACCAACGCAGAACGCAGAGCCCTAAAACTACTCACAGAGAATAGAAAACTTGTCATTAGGTCTGCAGATAAGGGTGGCGGAATTGTAGTCCAGGACCGCACCGATTATCTAACGGAGAATGCCCGACTCCTATCAGATGGTTCCACCTATAGGAAACTCCCTAGAGACCCATTACCGACTTTTACTATCGAAGCACATAACATTGTCAATAAAGCCACTACAGATGGTGTAATTACAGCACATGAAGCTGCATACCTAAGGCACGACTTCTATAAAAGACCCTACTTCTATCATTTACCAAAGGTACACAAAGACCAAATAAAAAACCCCTGGCAGACCAATAGTCGCAGCAATGGAAAGCATCACTAGCTATTTTTCCATTTATCTGGACCATTTCTTACAACCCATAGTGCAAAACCTACCTTCCTATATCAAAGACAGCATCCACCTCCTCAATATGCTGCAACATTATACCTGGGAACCGACTTATCGGTGGCTCTCCCTAGATGTCGTTTCCTTGTAGACTTTGATTCCTCATAACATCAGACTCATGGCCATACAAGATTACCTCAATAATGAACCTTTACTCAACTCACGTCAGACACAATTTTTAATGGATATTTTGGAATACTGCCTCACCCACAACTATTTTGAATCCCAAGGAGACTTTTACATCCAGATACAAGGGACAGCTATGGGCGCTAATTTTGCCCCTAGCTATGCCAATCTAACTATGGGCTACTGGGAACAACGCCACATCTTCAACAATAACCCACACACATCCCATTTAGTCTATTATGGGTGATACATTGACGACATTGTTATTATTTGGGATGGGCCTGAGTCATCTATCCCCCCATTCGTCCAGCACTGCAATGACAATGCCATGGGACTATCCTTCACCTCAGTATCTGAGAGCGAAAAACTGGCCTTTCTAGATCTAGAATTATTCCACCATAATAACACCATTTGTGCTACCAACTACACCAAACCCACCGCAGGAAACTCTTATTTGCATTATAACAGCTGCCATCACCCCCGGTGGGTAAAAAACATCCCAAAAAGCCAATTCTGCCGTCTCAAACACAACTGTACCCGCGAACAGGACTATAATACTCAGGGCCTAATTCTCAAGACTAAATTCAAAGAAAAGGGTTACCCTGACCCGATTGTAGATGAAGCCTACAAACATTATCAAACTGCCAATATACCGACCACCAAAGAGGAGTTAACCAACAAAAACACAGGAGACACTACACAACCAGTCAGATTTGTGACTCAGTTTCACAACAAATTCAAAAAAATTGAAAAAATCTTTGCAAAGCACTGGTCTATTCTTAATGAAGATCCACACCTTAAGTCCGTCCTCAGTGAAAAACCCCTAGTAACTTACAGGCGGGCCAAAAACATCAAAACCCAAATAGCCCCCAGCAAACTCAAACCACTGCGCCCTACGGCTAGTGCACCATCCATGTTCTTTGACATTAAAGGCATGTACCAATGTAAAAAACGCCTCTGTCTTACCTGTTCACACGTCACACATAGACAAAAAAACTTCACCCATAATGGAAAACTATATACCATTCCAGATTTCTATAATTGTGGATCAGAGTATGTAATCTACTGCCTCACATGCCCCTGCGGCTTGCTCTATGTAGGCCGCACCATACGAACATTGCGAAAACGTTTTGGAGAGCACCGAAATTTAGTGGAGAAGGGCTCAGATAAGCATAGTGTACCCAGACATTTCAAGCAATATCATAAACAACTCTCTATAGGACTAAAAGTAGTGGTGATTGAATCAATACACCACACCCTCCCCACCGATGAACGATACAAGAGACTATGCGAGAGAGAGAACTATTGGATCTATACTCTGGATACTTTATCGCCTGGAGGCCTCAATGAGGGCATAGAAATAAACATCCTGCTGTGACCCAATACCCCCTTATTGCCTTAAAAGTAAAAAAGCCATTTCCACACCACTCCCAGAAATCACCCCTATTTTACACACCCTTTTTTTCTATATTTTTCTATAGCCCTATGTACATGCATTTATGTAGTTATTTTTGCTGTATATGTGCGGGTGTGCACACACATATGTGTGTGTGTGTGTATGTGTATATATGTATGCATGTGTGTATACACCTGCACGTGCATATCCTCATGTACTTATCAAATTAATGTATATGTATACCTTACCCTATTAATCTATATTTCCCTAATATTTTAGATTTATGCACCCATATGTTCTTGTGGGCATGCGTCCATATGAATATGTGCAGCTGATATGGATGCATGCACATAGTCCTGCGTGTATCCATTACGTACACACCCCCAGTGCCATAATCCAAGTACATATGTATACATATTCCCCCAGTACCATAAGGTTCATTTATTCAGATCCTATATCATATTTCATATATCATATTTTATTTTAATTCCATTCTAATTCCATTTTCATTTTCATCTTTATATTTATATTTATTTATTTTTTATCTTTATTTTATTTTATCGTTATCTTCTTCATTATTAGTATAATTCTGTAAAATAACCCTTTTTTTTTTTTTTTTTAAAGAAACCCCTTTTTTTTAAAAACATAAATTTTTATTTCTCTATATAGATATTCTTATCATATCCCTACGATTCCTATTAAATTCCCAGTATTTGGCCGTAAGTATCAATATAGAACCAGAATATAGTTTATAGTTTGTTTTGTTTTATGTAGTATAATTTATAGTATACAGTCTACTATGTATAATTCTTAAGAACACATGAAATACACAGCCTAAGCTATTCTCTCTCTCTCTCTCTCTCTCTCTCTATATATATATATATATATATATATATTTTCTTGGGCTCATCCTGTGCCATTGCCTCCCTGGAGTGTCACGATCTATCAGCCCAGTATGATCCCCGCCGCACACAGCATGCCCCAGCTTGCGCGGTTACCATGGTTGCCAAAAATACAAGACAAACCCGCCCACCTATCCTCACTCTGGTACAAATTACCACACCTAAGATGGCCGCCACACTAGCCTGATGAAGGGACACGCATGTCCTGAACGCGAAGCACCTCCCGCATACCTCTGACCCGGAAGTGATGACCCCACGGAGCACACACAGTCCAGATCCAAGTTTCCGGCCGGCGCTGCTCAACATCCAGTGCAGGAAGAGACACAGGATCGAGGACTCCAGCCCAACTGCCCGTGAAACCACCATCACCCCTGAGGATCTGCGGATGAAGTTTCTGTCAACCCCTGACACGCTCGATTACCACTGCTCAAATGTGAGTGTATTTTAATCTTTTAATTAAAAACTGTTTTTACTTGCTGCATTTAGAGGGCGCCGTTCCCTTTTTCGTTTTGTCTGTTCCAGAGCCTCTTCTAGCTTCTAATCTGAACTGGCAGCCATCTAATCAATTTCAGCAATCTCGCCCTAAACTTTTCTTCCATACATGGACATACATATTTACTATTGAACTATTAATAACTAAGCCTTCACAACTCTACCCAGTGCATTACCCCTCCCCCCTCCTTTCCTTCGTTATAGACATCTACACAGCCCTTTCCAAAGTGCGCCATACCAAACTTTTTCCAGTGACTGGACATGGCTGATCATCTGGTAAAGAGTCTCCATCAGAGACTCTTTACCGAGATCGGTGTAGCGGTGTGTTAGACTGATCCACCGCACGCCTGTGGAGCCGCGATGTGCGCCCCCACAGGCGTGCGGTGGCTGTTATCCTGCTGGATGTCATATGTCGCCCAGTCAGGATAACTGAACTACCACTCGGCCGTCATTCTGCTATAGGCCAGGCGGGAAGTGGTTAAAGCAGGGTTAGGTTATAAAAAAATATTCCAAGCTTTGAACATCTCACTGAGCATTGTTCAATCCATCATCCAAAAATGGAAAAAGTATGGCACAACTGCAAAGTGCAAACCTACCAAGACATGGCCACCCACCTAAACTGACAGGCCGGGCAAGGAGAGCATTAATCAGAGAAGCAGCCAAGAGGCCCATGGTAACTCTGCAGGAGCTTCCGAGATCTACAGCTTAGATGGGAGAATCTGTCCACGGGATGACTATTAGTCGTGCACTCCACAAATCTGTCCTTTATAGAAGAGAGGCGAGAAGAAAGCCATTGTTGAAAAAAAGCCATAAGAAGTCCCGTTTTGCAGTTTGCGATAAGTCATGTGGGGGGACACAGCAAACATGTGGAAGAAGATGCTCTGGTCAGATGAGACCAAAATTTAACTTTTTGGCCTAAAAGCAAAATGCTATGTGTGGCGGAATACTAACACTGCACATCACCCTGAACATACCATCCCCAACATGAAACATGGTGGTGGCAGCATCATGTTGTGGGGATGCTTTTCTTCAGCAGGGACAGGGAAGCTGGTCAGAGTTGATGGGAAGATGGATGGATGGAGCCAAATGGAGTCTGCAAAAGACTTCAGACTGGGGCAGAGGTTCACCTTCCAGCAGGACAATGACCCTAAACATACAACCAGAGTGTCAGGGAAACAGCAGCGTTATGGGCAATCCTGCCAGTACTCGTCATGGTGGTGACAGACGAATCCCTGTGCGCCTGTGCGCATGTGACCGTGCGTGCCAACCTGTGCGTGCTGACGCTCGCAGATGCGTGCCCACGTCGTGACAAGTATGGACGCTCCCCTGGCTGTGTTTCCTGTGCCTTGTGTACCCTGATTCCTGGATTCCTCCCTACCGACCCGGGTTGCTTACCTGTTATCCTGAACCTCTGGCTTGACCCCCGGCTTATGTCTTGACCTTTGATCCTCTCTATCACATCACGTTTGACCCTGGCTTGGCTGACTACTCTGCTATTTCCTTCCCACTGTGTATGACCCAGCTTGTTCCTGTATTCACCTCGGACTGATTCCCTGTGCATGACCCCTGGCCTGGCTACAGACTCTGTTCTTGGTTTACCCTGCTATTCCATACCGGGATTCCTCCTTGCACGGCTGCCAACACAGCTCTCCCAGGGCACCCAGCTGCCTTCTGCCCAACCAGCTCAGTCAGCAGCAGTACCGGCAATCCGTGCTCCTTCAGGCACCGCACTCCCTGTATCACTCCCAGGGGTGCATTGCCCTTAGACTCAAGGGGCACCCTCTCAGCAACCCGGCCTCACACCAGAGACTTGACAGTATAATCCAGCCATGTCTGAGGCCGGCAGAGGTGCGTCCCCGATAGAGGCTTTGTGTCAACAGACCACTACTCTGACCCAAGCAATCCAGAAGTTACAGGAAGGATACCTTCAGCTTGAGGGTCAGCTGCAACACTTGACAGTGTCACCTGCCTCTGCAGACGCAGGTCCATCTTCTATCTGCTCCACAGTAACCTCCCAAGAACAGCCCCTTGTGGCTCCTACGGTGGTGGTTCCTCCTCCAGAACCCCGAGTACCAACCCCTGAGCGATTCTCCGGAGATCGGAAAAAGTTCAGATCCTTCAAGAATGCCTGCTTACTGTATCTGGCCTTGCAACCCCGGACTTTATCCATTGAGACTGTTAAGGTTGGGTTCCTCATTTCCCTGTTGTCGGATGAACCTCAGGCATGGGCCCACTGTTTATGGGAACAGAAAAGTCCAGTCATTAGCACGGTGGACACATTCTTTACAGCTTTGGTACAGCTCTATGAAGATCCCGAGCGTACGGCCACCGATGAAGCCGCTCTGCACTCACAACAGCAGGGTAGGCGGCCAGTGGAAGACTATACCATGGATTTCCGCTGGTGGTCTGCAGACACAGACTGGAATGAGGCAGCTCTAAGACACCAGTTCCACCTGGGACTTTCCGAATCCCTCAAGGATGAGCTGGCCAGGGTTGGGACCCCCACTACACTCGAGGGACTCATTCAATTAGCCATTCAGATAGACCGATGCCTGCGGGAGCGACAGTCCGAACGATCACAGACCTCCAGGCCCGCCTAGATGCTGCCTAATGTCTCCACTCCATCAGTGCCTGTGCCCTCCAGTACATCTACCCCTGGAACTACACCTATGCAAGTTGGCCTGATGCAATCAGCCCTGACCCCTGAAGAGAAACGTCATCATCGTCAAGCCAATCTCTGCCTCTATTGTGGAGGAGATGGACATTTCCTAAGTAATTGCCCCATAAGGCCCAAGAAGCCCCCTTCATACACCCCAGTGTACGTCCAGGCCTCTGGAACCTCTCCTTCTCAACTTGTTCTCCCCGTCACGTTGCAGTTGGCAGAAGAGGAGGTTCGGCTTTGGGCCATAATTGATTCTGGAGCATGTAGCTGCTTTCTGGACTTGAACCTGGCAAGAAAACTTAGGTTGCCCCTTCTCCACAAGAAACAGGGACTGGAGGTTCGACTGGCAGATGGCACACTGCCTAGTTCTGGCCCTGTTATGCAAGAGACTGCCCCTCTCCTTGTTACCACTCCTGATGGCCATCAGGAGTTCATACACTTTGACGTCCTGAGTTCACCTTTGTTCCCAGTCATCTTGGGGATTCCTTGGCTCCAAGCACATAATCCCCAGCTCAATTGGATCAAGCAGGAAGTTCTGTTCACCTCTCCCTATTGCCAGCAACATTACCTTGTCCCTGAATTCAAAGATATCACCAGTTGCCTGACAGTCCAACCTGCATCTACCTCTAGTCAGAGTGTACCAAAGGGGATAGTATGGATGGGAACTGAACCCAGGATGACAACAAAAAAAGTAGGTAAGTACTAAAAAGTATACATTTTTATTGGTAGAAAAAATACGCTACATAGGCAACAGAAAGACCCTACATGTTTTGGAAAAGATATAACAGGGAAATTAATTCCTATTGTTATATGTGTATATCCTTCTTCAGGGGTTGAGTATTCGTCTGAAATACTATTCGTCTGACATTCAATAACTGTGATAACTGTATCATTGACCTCAAAATGCAGTAAAACGAATTGATGTATGTGTAGCGGGGTGCTATATTTAGGGGGAGCATCTGAGTGGTAACTAGGCTCAGATGCACTAATTGTTAGGTTTCATGGACCATTTCTGTCCCTGGGAGATAGTACTGGTGTGTAGTTCCCTGGGGCCTATAGGTGGCGCTGTTGCCATAGACCCGGGTTGAACCGTGGTACAGGGTTGTGCCTTTTCTTGTCCCCTCTCGGCAGCAGTACGGCTGGGAACCTGCTGTGCCTGTCGGGAGGGGGTATAAAAAGGGGCGGCCGTCTTCCAGGCAGGGTCCACGCCCAGGCACCTTAGGCCTGGGTGTGTGTGTGTGTCGCCTCCGGGTGCCCTAGGCCCAGAGGCCTGGATCGTCGTTGGGTCCACACCCAGGCACCTTGGGCGGGTGTGTTGTCTCCGGGTGCCCTAGGCCCAGAGACGGAGCTGCTGTTTCCATCCCAGACACCTTCAGTCTGGGGTGAGGTACTTTGTTGAGGGCCTGGAACCCAGCAACCTTCGGCTGGGGTCTGCTAAGGATCGAGGCTCCCTGGGATCTGCCTTGCGAGGGGACCCGTATCCAGGATCGAGGAGGCCAGGGAGGTGACCCTTTCTGAAGACCCAGCGCAGAGTCGTGGTGACAGAGGGGGCCTCTGTTAACTCTCCGGAGGGATGTTCTTATCCTAAAAAAGGGCCAAGTTACTCAAAGAAGGAAGTGCGGGTTCTTTATGTCATAGTGGCAATGACTCTATGCACAACAGGTCAGTGGCAGTGACTTGCAACTATTCACCAGGTCAGTGGCAGTGACAAACCTCATGGTCCGTGGCAGGGACCATGCGCCAAGCCTGTTCGTGCAAACCAGAACAGGAGAAACCCTAAATTAAGTTTGTGCCTGCACCTCCTCCCACCTTATCTGACCCGTGTTTATCTCATCCTGTCTGCTCTCAAAGAGACTATTTATTGCCCTTATGAATAAATAAGAAGTTGGACTTTTCAGTTGGTGTGGACAGTTGCTTACTGGGGAGAACTAAGGACTTGTTTCTGGCTACCCCAGAAACTAGATCAGCTCTGGAGGTTTTAAAACACTGGCTGCAGGCAGGCCCGAGAAACTAACACCGCTCAACCTCCCCATCCAGGAGGGTACGGGCTTGTGGTGCGGTGTGCCTCAGTCTTTTCCTGCGAAGGAGCCAACTATAACAAAAGCAGGTAAAGGCTGGGGTGGGTGCGCTACATATGCTATAATGTTTTTCTACTTATGTCTCTGTAGCGGACCCCCCAAATCTGGGGGTCGCTATGTTCTAAATTTAGGGGTAATATGAGCCATAGTTGGCTCAGGTTCTCTAATTTTGCTAGGCATGGACTCTGTTCTGCTATGGTGTTGCCTGGTGTATAGTTCCCCTTGTCCTGTGGTGTCACTGTTGCCCAGGTCTCGGGTTGAACCACGGGTGGCATTGTGGTGTGATTGGGTGTCCTCTCTCGGCTACCGTGTGGTGGGCGGGTTTTGCCTGATGTGCATGCCGGGAGAGGGTACATAAAGGGGAGACGCCATGATCTGGGTGGTGTGCTGGGGGGATTCCAAGGAGGACCCCTGGTGGCGAAGTCGTGCCCTTTGGCCCTGCTGGCCGGGGGGTGCGTGAACTGGCCGAGGAGTCTCGGGCACCTTTAGCCCGAGGCTACAACGTTCCAGGTAGGCCCAGTACCTTCAACTGGGTCTACAGCCAACACACTGGAGTCCCAGGGAGCCCGTGTGAGGGTGGCCCGCTCTGAAAGAGAGGAAATCGGGGGAGGACCTGTCCGATGGATCGGTGACGGAGTTCACAATGAAGAAGAGGCCTGGTTACCTATCAGAGGAAGGATTCGTGAGTTGCAGTATAGCCCCTGTAGTGTGTCCCACTGGCACCTATGGTCTCTACTAATCTACAGGGTTTTGTTCAGAAGTCATAATTCAATCATTAAGGATTTTGTGGCAGAGGATCTCTAGGACTTGTCCGTGAAGGGGACTAAATTAGCAACTGTTCCTGCTTCACTCCGGCTGCTAGAGCTGTGAGAGGGATCTATCCGGGTGAGCAAAATTCATACTCAGGCTTGAGTGAAGAATAGGGTAACTGGGTGCCGCGTGCCTGAACCTGTCTCCCTCCCTACTTTGTCACTATCTTCAAATAAACTTGGCTGTTTGGAGTTTGAACACTGTTTGGACATTGAGTTTCTTTGGGGAAAGAACACAGACTTTTCCCTAAATTCTAGGGACGAGAACCAGTGAACGGGAGGTAACTCGCTGCAGGACCCAAAAATAAAGAACACCGCTCACCTTCTAAACCAGGAGGGGTCGGGCAAGTGGCACGATGTGCCTTTATCCCTGCAAGGAGAAGGTAGGCAGGAGAAAAGGGTCCGTGTGCTACATTTAACGGTCTAACTAATGTCATATGAAACTAGTTTGTCTATTTTTACAAATCTCTTTACTGTGACAATATGTAGAAAAATTTGGATTCTCTGTATGTGCAATTCTGACATTTATGACTGTACATATATTTTTTGTATTTTATTTATTTGTAGCTTTGTAATGTATTATATTATGTTACCCAATACATTTTCTATTCATTTAGTACTGCAGAACACAATTTCTCGTGCTTTGGGATCAATTGATGCGATTCAATGGCGACCTCTCCATGGATTTCATGGCGACAATAACACTGTTTAAGTTGCAGTTACTACCTAGATACTTAGATTTTTTTGTTTCTTTTTGGCTGTTTTTCCTGTGCCCCCATTTTTTGCTGTGGCGGGTCGGATCTCCCTGACACAGGGGGGCCCCTTTGCGGGATCCCATCCCACAGGAGGCATAACCATCCTGGGTTGCGGTGTCTTTGCACATGCTCTGGACCTTCCCTGGCCTGGCGCGTGCGCCCTGGTCCCCTCCATCCACCGCAGGTAGCCGCCACCCTTTCTGTTGTGTCAGCGGACCTGTCGGCGTCTGACATTGTCACGCATGATGACGCTGCAACGCCGGACGCCGCATGGAACCGAGGAGCCCGATGATGGAGGTGGGATATCCTGACAGAGGTGTATGCAAGTGTAGCGGGGTGTCACTTTAAGGAGCTAAAAAGACTACTATACCCAGTGTGCAGCGGGACACCCACAGTGCATTGCCCGGCGCAAGGTCTGCTGGGGAAGGCCTATTTAAGGAGGAGCGGAGCAACACGCGGGTCTCTTTGGACGCCTCCCACCTAGCAAGTGAAGCCTGCGCTGGGTCTGTCGTTGAACTGGGCCTGAGAGTTGGGCCTTGTGATCCAAAGAGTCTTCCGACCTTCACGGAGGAACCCAAGAGTCACCTCGTCCATCATCCTTCCAAGGACTGTCGGGAGGATCAGAGACTATGGGAGTCGTGAGACTGTGCACAGGAACCCAGTTACGGAAGTCGGTTGTTTGGACTGGTCCGGTCGGGTGAGAGAGCACTTGTTCAAGGATTATTTGACTAATGTTTAGGCTCAGTGTCCCTTGTTCAGGGACCACAGTTTACTGGAGTGTTGCATTACACGTAAGATGGACCCTGTGTTGTGCAGCAATAGTTAAATCCTTTATTGCATATCGAGTAGATGACTGTTCTTTTACCTTTGGATTACAAATACCCTTTTAAAGTGCACCACCATTGCTAGCGAAGATCTCTCCCAATGGAGCATTGTATCTGCAATAGTCAGGCCTGACTTTAAAGCAATTAGACACTGTTTGGGTGCCATCTTTGCCCACGAGGGGGAAGCTCGCGAGCGTAGTTGATTGACATTGAGTGTGTGAAATACTATTAGAACTTATTGCTTGTTTATATGCTTAACAGTTAACATTGCAGGGCTCTGTATAGGCATATGTACTATTGTCTAACTTCATGCTTTATACTCAGTAAAACTTACTTGTGGTTAAGCAAATACGCTGTGTGGTTATATGTTTATTGAAGTATTGTGATCCCCTTAGCTTATCTGTGCCAAGGGAGGTTAGAGCCAGTTACTGGGGGTTGACAGCAGTGTGTTACAGGCCCATAATCTATATCACAGAAACACAGACAGTCTCCTGCGCTCGGAAGCTTGATCTCTTAGTGATACAACCAGAGTCTTCCGTTGGAAAGGGAATGACCAGGGATCTTGATGCCCTCCTCAGAATAATTGATATTCTTGGGACTAAAATGTAAAAGAAAAAAGAAGGGCGCACCGACCTAGTGCATTACCAATGGCTAGGTTTATTAAAAGTACATTAAAAGATCATAAATTCTCACAAAGCAAGTATAGTAATAGGCACGTACACCATTCCATCAAAAGGGATAGATGCGTTCAAAGGGCCTCCTGCTGAAACCAGAGAGTCCAGACGACATATATCACAGCTATGGCTGACGCGTTGCGAGGGAGAACCCTCTTCCTCAGAGCCAAAAAGTAATAGTGACTGGACCCCTCTCTGGACTCCTTTAAATCCATGTGTATGTGGGTGTGAATGGTCACCCATCTGCAGCACCACCCACCACAAGCCACTCCTCCTCTCACCCAACAAACATGCCGATAGAACTTAACCCCTCACTACCCTCACTGTCAACAGCCACTTATCCCATCTATATAGTAGGTGCAATACACCAGCTAGTATAATAAAGAGGATGGGTATGTGGGTTTGGCAGGGCTTACCTGTAGTGTGCAGACGCAAGGGATGCCTGGTCACTGCTGATTGCAGCTAGTGCTGAACTATCGTCCCATCAGTTGATGGGACGCACACTGGCCGAAAACCCGGAAGTGGCGGTGGATGTGCATTCATTCCACCCGCCACTTCCGGCAGTCGAAAACGTCACTTCCGCCTCCAGGTGGGCTGTGCAGGCATCAGTGGCTGACCCGGAAGCGGTGGTGGATCTCCCACACCGCATCTGGTGTCAACAATCCCCCATAGCGCCGCCCACATACGAGCGCTAGTGCAGGCCAGGACCAATGTCCCCGAGTCCCTGATCCACGCGCAGCACAGTACAGACGTGCCCCGCGCAGACCGGGGACCTGAGGGGACGCACTGCCGCGCCACCAGGATGGACCAGAATGCCACCCGCATGACACAGCCTCTGCTCCCCATGGGGTCCCATACCCACTACAATAGCAACAGACCCCACATCCCCCATGGAATACAAAAATGCAATCATGTACATAGGAGGACTGACACATATGCAAAAAGAGGGGGGGCTATTTATAAAAGTAAAAAATTAATAAAATTGCATATGTGATAACTAATGGCAACGCAAGGAGACCACCGAAAGAATGAGAGGGGGACCCAGCTAACTTTGATGGACCAGTACTAATCTAGGTGACCTTTGAGGGCTGTTACTCCAGCAGGTGACCCCACACTTATAGACAAATGGGGCAAATGAAAGCACCAAGGACTAGTAGTATAGTATCTTGTGTACTAGAGAGGCATATTGGATATTCACTTTGGGCTCTCTAGTTCCCCATGGCCTCAATGAAGTGATCGAACTACATAACGTAGTGTAGATCCCCCTCTGTCCCTTTAAATTGAGTGGCACCACGGTCTTCTTACCATATAGAGAGGTAGATTTCGCTTCCCAGTAGGGCCACATGTTCCATCATGTAGCGATTCTACATACCTTGGTTAGGCCTACTGGTCCTTTAGTGTCAAGTAGGAATTTTCAATATTTTACAGTGTTTTAGGAATTGTTTAATATATTATTAGGGAATTATTACACTACATTTTATAATTGTAATAATTTTTAATATTCAACTTTTACTATTTAATAAGGGAATCATTTAAAAGTACTTATATAGATCCTATATAGCATTGTAGCAGTCTGGTGGGGTTTGTGGTAGGTTAGACATGTAGTCCCGAGGTAGTTGTTAGGCCACTTTTACTTGGAATTATCATTCCCACCTACTAATAGGATTGTTATATTAGGGTCTAGACAGTCTTTCATCTTCTATAGATCAGGATTGTGGGTGGGCCCTCTAAGATGTTTTTACAATGCTGAGCGATGTTCCCACATCGATTGGGTACATTGCTCGTGAGCCTGTGCATGTGTGTGGGCACATGCGCCCTTGGTTTTGGGTGACTCGGTGCGCGTATGCGCCTGCCGCTGGCTCAGCCGTCATGGGTATGAGGTTGGGCAAGTGCGGGCTCCAAGAGGGTGATGTGCGAACACATACATGTACATGCATATTGTTTTGGTTTGTGTTATTTGGTCCCATGTAATGATTTTTTGTGGACCGAAGTATGGTATTGGACCTCTCCTAGAGCAACTGGGGAATTATCCCTCTCCTTCACCAAGTGTATTTGACATCCAAATTCCATGTGATTTTAGGCAATGAGTGAGTTGCGTGGCTATGGGTGGTTTTCTATACTACTAGTCCTTGGTGCTTTAATTTGCCCCATTTGTCTATAAGTGTGGGGTCACCTGCTGGAGTAACAGCCCTCACAGGTCACCATAAATAGCCCCCCCCCTCTTTTTGCATATGTGTCAGTCCTCCTATGTACATGGTTGCATTTTTGTATTCCATGGGGGATGTGGGGTCTGTTGCTATTGTAGTGGGTATGGGACCCCATGGGGAGCAGAGGCTGTGTCATGGGGGGGCATTCTGGTCCATCCTGGTGGCGCGGCAGTGCGTCCCCTCGGGTCCCTGGTCTGCGCCGGGCACGTCTGTACTGTGCTGCGCGTGGATCAGGGACTCGGGGACATTGGTCCTGGCCTGCACTAGCGCTCTTATGTGGGCGGCGCTATGGGGGATTGTTGACACCAGATGCGGTGTGGGAGATCTGCCGCCGCTTCCGGGTCAGCCACTGATGCCTGCACAGCCCACCCGGGGAGGCGGAAGTGACGTTTTCGACTGCCGGAAGTGGCGGGTGGAACACACATCCACCGCCACTTCCGGGTTTTCGGCCAGTGTGCGTCCCATCAACTGATGGGACGATAGTTCAGCACTAGATGCAAACAGCGGTGCATGTAGGAAAGGCAAGTGGCAGCAGTGACAAGGCATCCCTTGCGTCTGCACACTGTAGATAAGCCCTGCCAAACCCACATACCCATTTTCTTCATTATACTAGCTGGTGTATTGCACCTACTATATAGATGGGATAAGTGGCTGTTGACAGTGAGGGTAGTGAAGGGTTAAGTTCTATCTGCATTTTTGTTGGGTGAGAGGAGGAGTGGCCTGTGGTGGGTGGTGCTGCAGATGGGTGACCATTCACACCCACATACACATGGATTTAAAGGAGTCCAGAGAGGGGTCCAGTCACTATTACTTTTTGGCTCTGAGGAAGAGGGTTATCCCTCGCAACGCGTCAGCCGTAGCTGTGATATATGTCGTCTGGACTCTCTGGTTATCTGGTTTCAGCAGGAGGCCCTTTGATCGCATCTATCTCTTTTGATGGAATGGTGTACGTGCCTATTACTATACTTGCTTTGTGAGTATTTATTATGATCTTTTAATCTACTTTTAATAAACCTAGCCATTGGTAATGCACTAGGTCGGTGCGCCCTTCTTTTTTCTTTTACACCATAATCTATATCAGCAGCCCTCTTAACTGGGGGTATTGCTACACGTGGGGGCTCAGAGGCCGGGATCCTGTACGCTGCAATCAAGCCTGCCAGAAGTACCGGTATGGATCCCAGTGGTGCGCATCAGCCGGCGCTTTTCCAGACATGGCTGTAGTCGTTGAACTTCCCGGGGAAGACTGGTCCGGAAGCAATGTAGAGCGGCTCATGGAGTTACTATCCCCGAGCCAGAAGGTATGGTTACTTGACCTCAGGCCAGACGAAGAGACCTTCTATACCTATGCATTGGTAGAATGGAGGGAGGAGATACCTGAGAGCTTCAGAGGCCAGAGTGTGCAGTCCATAGACCAGAAGATATACCGCTTAGCGCATGCAAAGCCTATAAAGAAAGAACCCCTTGAACTTACAGCCAGGGGGAAGCAGACAAAAGAGACAACAACCTCCGTGGCGCCCCTGACTGCCATAGGCCCTGAGCTTCTCAACGCTTTAGGGGACCTTGTTGCAAAATGTCAGAAGAGCAACACGGTGTGCGTGGAGACTGGGTACCGGAAGCTCAGAATGTTTTCAGGTAAACAACCTGTATCACTCAGGGAAGAGGACTTTGATACATGGATGGAACAAGCAATGCAGGCTGTGGAAGGATGGGAAGTGACAGAAGCCCAAAAGAAACAGCGCATAAATGAAAGTTTAAGGGGGGCTGCTGCTGAAGCGGGGAAGAATCTCAGATTCAGAAATACTTCCTGTACTGCTTATGACTACCTAACCATGCTGCAGGAAGAGTTCGGCCAGTTGGAGAAGGTTACTGACTTAATTTCCAAATTTGAGCATACTCTTCAACAGCCAGGGGAACAATTTTCTGAATATGTCCGAAGGTTGAACAAAATGCTCTGCCAGATAGTCCTGAAGAAAGGGATGGTACCACAGGCCATAGATGCAGCCAGGATGCGGCAGGTCATGAAGGGAGCACTGCGCTCTGATCCAGTCTGGCTCCATCTGAAGACCACCGGTGGAGTCATGTCCCTAAGCTATCCAGACCTCGTGCGAATAGTAAGAGATAAAGAGGCTTTGCTCAAAGACCAACAGGTGACTGAGAAACCCACCCCTCCTGCCTCACCTGTGGTTGGATCTGTTGTGGCCACGGAATGGGACTCTGAGATGGCTGTCCTGAAGTCACAAATGACCCAAGTGTTGGAAATGCTGACTTCCTTAATGGCTAAGAACTCAGGAGCCATAAACAAGCCAGAAGAGAAGAAGGAAGTGTTTCAAAATGTCTCAACGCCAGTTTCTCAACAAGCCAGAAGAGAAGAGATTTGTTTTAACTGTGGAGGGGTTGGGCATTACGGACGAGTGTG
The DNA here is from genome assembly GCA_029206835.1 of Rana muscosa. Taxonomy (NCBI): domain Eukaryota; kingdom Metazoa; phylum Chordata; class Amphibia; order Anura; family Ranidae; genus Rana; species Rana muscosa. Next base: position 343,003,544 of record CM055123.1, on the reverse strand, counting down.
TCCCAGCCCGAAGAAGACCCAAGGCACATACCGCAAGCCGGTGGAAAACTTCAGAGGGCCCCAGTGAAGGAGTCAACTGGGTGCCCGTCAGTTCCAGCAAACTCCAAAGGATTTAGAGAACAAGAGAAGCCAAGAAGAGAGGGGAACAATTCCCCATCCCACAAACTCAATACTCCTCACCTTAAGTCCGAACCCAAAACTTGGCAAGAGATCAAAGCATACCAGGCCCAACAAGGACTCAGATCCAGGAAGAGAGTAAAAAGAAAGAAATCACAGAAAACCAAACCCATGGAATCTAGGAAGGAAACCTCTCCAAGGAAATTCCCTGTCAAACTAGTGGGACCCTCCCCTGTGGTCCCCATTCAAGTGGAAGGGATCTACACGAAGGCCATTCTTGACACAGGAGCTCAAGTAACCCTTCTGTACAGGGACTTTTACCAGAAACATCTGAGGCATTTGCCCCTGCAGAAGCTAGAAGACTTGCAAATATGGGGAATTGGAACCCAAAGCTTCCCGTACGACTGATACCTCCCAATTAGATTGCCCTTCGACCCTTCGGTAGCTGGGGACACAGAAGTTTTCAATACATTGGCGGTGGTCTGCCCTCGCCTGCCAGTAGCCAACAAGAGTTCCCTTATAATAGGGACGAACACTGACCTGGTCAGGAGATTATTGGCCCCTATAGCACAGGAACAGGATGCCCCAACAACCAGAATCCACCCTATGTTACAACAGGTCTATCAGCGTCTGGTATTGGAAAAAAAAGCTCCAGAAGAAGGAGTGGGAAAGATCTGGAAGCTAGATAAGAGGGAGAAGATACTACAGCCTGGTGAGGTTGCCAGTCTGAAGGCCACTGTAAAGCTTACATGGGAATAACCTGGTCCCTTCGTAGTTCTGGAATCAGGTCCTGTGGACACCCATCCAGGGTTGGAAGTAATCCCTGAAGTAGTTCCATTAAAAGCTCTCAAGAAGGGGGGCGTGGCCTGGCGAGGAGCGGGATAGGACATGCTGCTGCTAAGCTCCTGCTATCCGGACTACAATCCGTTGCATCCAACCTACAGGAGACCCATCCTGCCTCCTATACAGCACCTGGAGCTCGTCAGGCAAAAAGCGCATTGCTTGTGCCCGAAATTGTGGTGTTTTGGGTACCTGTAATCTCCCGGGAGACGCATCGCGGCTCCGGCCTAGTCCTGGGTCCGGCGGCCATCTTTCTCTACCTGATCGAGGCACCCACATCTGCTCCTGGCCTCACAGACCTCCCTCTGCTCAGCCCTCCCTCGATACCGGCACCGGAGCCGTGCCACGGGCTAACCGCCACCTCTGGAACCCGGTGACACTCACCCACGGAGGCCTGCAAGGGGTCTGGTGATCTCGGCCTGCTGCACGGCGGCCATCTTGCTCCACCCGACCGAGGTATCCACGTCAGTTCCCGGCCTCCCTGTGCTCAGCCCTCCCTTGACACCGACACAGGAGCTTAACCTCGGGCTAACCGCCACCTCTGGATCCCGGTGACAACCCACGGCGGCCTGCAAGAGGGCTGGTAACCTCGTCCTGCTGCACGGCGGCCATCTTGCTTCACCTAGCTGAAGCTTCACGGCCCATTTCTGCTTCTCAGGACTCACCAAGCACTTACTTCACTTAAGGTACGGCCACTGGTGCATGCCCTCACGCTACCCACTGCCCACAATATTTAGCGGCACTCCCTGTTTGCCAGCTGTCTGAGAATCAGATACAGCCCAGTGCTCGGCGGCCATCTTGCTGCACCCTAGTGCCCATCATTTGGATTCTCCTTTATCTACCAGTTGCCCCTGGAAGCCTAGGTGCTTTGGCTGGCCAGGCTATGGCCCCTGAACTAGGTAGCTGTATATGCTAGCTTCTGATATGTTCTGAACTCATAGCCCTGGGGGACGCATACGCAGGGTCGGGGAGGATGACAGCTTAATCTCCCTGCTCTGCGCCGTCGGACCTCCCAACCTCGGCAAATAAAGGCACATCTTGCTCCCTGACGCCACCATACAAGCTCTCTGAGCAACGGACACTACCAGACACCCGGCAGGTATGTACAATACACCCCGGAACCGGCAGCGCTACCGCTCCCAGAATAAAACCTCTCCGGCCGTGGGGAAGGGGAAAGGGAAGGGCAAAATGGCACCCGAGCCTCCGGAGCCGGATGACACCACTCAGCATTCCGAGGACAGCTTACTTCAATTCCCCTCCAACTTGGTAAGCCCCACTGATGCTGGATCTGATGCCCTGCTCCAGAAGTTCTGCGGTATAGTGCGGGATGAAATAAATGCTGCCTCCCGTAAGCTCTCAGCAGAACTGGTGAGGGGTCTCAAGGAGATAGGCCACCGCACCAACCAACTGGAGCAGCGGATGGACTTGACCACAACAGTGCTGGAGGGTCATGAGGACGAGGTCGAGAGGCTGAATGCTGAACTTTTGAACCTACAGGATAAATTAGAGGACTCTGAGAACAGATGAGAACAGAGCTCGTAGGGATAACCTCCGCATCCGCGGGCTCCCTGAGACCGTCACTGACTTGCAGGGGACATCCACGGCTTTCTTTCAGGAGCTGGCACCTGATCTCCCCCCGGAGCGCTTGGAATTTGACCGCATACACAGGTCCCTTGCTCCCAAACCCACCGAGGGTCCCCCCAGAGACGTTATCATTAAATTTCACTTTTACAGGTCCAAGGAACGGCTCCTGCAGGCTGCACGAGATCTCCCAAACCTAACCTATCAGGGTAACCCCCTCCAGCTATTTGCAGACCTCTCCCCGGTCACCATAGCCAAGAGGCGAAGTCTGAAGCCTTATTTACAGATCCTACAAGCTCGGGGCATACGTTACAGATGGGGGTTCCCCTTTAAGCTCTCCTTCTATCACCTTGGCCGTCAGTTTCATGCCTCTTCCTTGCCTGACTTACGGCGACACTTTCAGGATCTACAGTTTGATCTCCCTCCTTCCCAACCAGACGCTCCCTCAGCCCGACCGAAATCATCCCGGTCACCCCACGGATCCTCGCAAATGTCTCAGCAAGGTTCCCAGGCTCTTCGGTCACTGCAAGCACAGCGATTCCAGGATGTTCCTACGGGATGACAGCATTGATTCTCATTTGATACCCAGAGAGCCCTGTGGGGCTTGCCTACCTGGATCCTGTTACTGTGAACTGGCAGCTGAATCGCATCTTGGACTATGGTTATGACTCTAAATTTCACCCTTGCCTTTCTCATTATGTGGACCCAGTTGCAATACATGAGTATCTCTGCCTCTAGATCAATAAGACATCTGGACTGCCCCCCCTTTTTTTTTCTCCTCTTTTTCTGGGCTCAGTAGCCCCCCCCCCCCTGTCCCCCCCTTGTTCCTGGAGGCCTTACCATATGGTTGACCCCTTGCCCGGTGTTGCCCCAACTGCGGGATGGCAACATTGGGCCTCTGTGATGCGGTTACGTTCGCATGGTCATTTGGCCCATCTGGGTTTATATCCCTTGGCATACCCCCCCCCGCCCTCCCGTTTTTTTTTTTTTGGGGTGCAGACTTTTTGACATGCAGCTCAAGAGGACTATCTCTGTGCCGTGCTGCACGTATTCACCAGAGTCATGGGTGTGTGCTGCCTATCATGGGCCGCGGTTTGTGCCCTTCACGGCTTCGGCCGTGGTCCGTGTGTGTTGTTGTCATTGTATTTGCTGAGGGTCGGCTTCGTGTTCCGGACTCCCCGGACTTTGTCTGGGGGCTCCGGGACACGGGGTCGGCCTCGGCTTACAGTCCACCGTTTACAGTTTAAAATGTTATGTTATATAATTTCGGTTAAGACTGCTTTAATCTTTATCTAGGTGGTGTCTACCAAGCATGTTTGTTTTTGTTGTTTTTTTGCTTACTTTGTGCCGTTGTTGTTTTGAACTCATTACTCAGTCTACTTTAACACCATGCCGAGTGGTTTCCGACGGACCACTGCTCCCCCTAGGCCCGGAACTTGGTCCGAACAAAAGTTTTGGCCAACTTCCGACCTTCCAGTGGGCTTTCAGTCCCACTACTAATCGCAACCTTGATGACTGGAATGTTTTTATTTCGAGTTTTGCTCAGTTTTTTTGTCTTTCTTGATCTGATTCCTTTGACTTTCCTCCTACTTGACTTTCTGGTCTTTTATCCTCTCTTTTCCTCCACTAGGTCCGCGGGGTGTGTGCTTTGGGGAATGATCTTTTGCCTATTGTTAGATCTACTATGACGCTTAATTGGCTGTCCCTGAATGTTCAGGGTATGAACTCTCCTCAGAAAAGGGTGAAGGTCTTCAAGTATCTTGGGAGGCAGCGGATTGACATCGCCTGCTTACAGGAAACCCATTTTTCGGCGACTTCCTGCCCTAGATACTTTGATGCTAAATTTCCTCAGGTGTTTTTGGCAACTGCTCCAACCAAACAAAAAGGGATGCTCATAGCTTTCCGCAAGTCGGTCTCATTTAGTTGCACTAGACAGATTGCAGATCCTGATGGTAGATATTTATTGCTACAAGGCACTATCCAAGGTAAAGAGGTCACCATTATGACTTATTATGCACCAAATTCTAACCCAGGACCCTTCTTGACTCACGTATGCGCCCTGTTAACATCCCACCATAAGGGTACTCTTTTCCTTGCAGGAGATTCAAATTTAGTTTTGAATCCTGCGCTGGATAAATACCCCTCGGAGCAAATTGCTCCCTCGTCCGGGGCTAAAAAATTTGCTCGCTCTTTACAATCACATCTTTGGAGGGAATGCCATCCTCAGAGTAAGGACTATACACATTATTCCCACCCTCACCACTCTCACTCCAGAATCATATGTTTATGCTGAGACGCCACCTTCCTATGGTGGTCAGGGCCTCTATCCTGGCAGCTCCATGGTCTGATCACGACCCTGTTCTGGTGGTCTGCCACTCTGTCTTGGACAGGCCCCAACTTTCGCCCTGGGTGATGAACGATTCGCTCCTATCGCTTAAAGAGGTCCGGGAAGATATTTTCAAGGCCTCAGAGGAATATTTCAGCGATAACCGAGGGTCGGTTGAGTCGCCTGTAACGCTTTGGGAGGCCTATAAGGCGGTACTCCGAGGCCACATTATTCGGCTGGCGTCGATCCGTAAGCGGGAACGGGGTCTGAAGCAAAGGGCCCTGGAGACCAGTCTGGAGGCGTTATCTGAAGTTTTTAAACAATCCCCCACCTCTAGCAACCGTAAACTCTTGGAGCAGGCCTGTTCGGAGTTAGATCTTTGTCTCACCGAGGGGGCTGAGCGCATCTTACGTTGGTCCCGCCAGAGGTGGCATACCAGAGCGAACAAACCAAACCGAATGTTGGCTAACAGACTTTGGACTTTCGCTCCTAAATTCACTCCCATCACTTTGCGCAACCACCACAATGTCCTTACGGGTAACCCATTGCACATCTTAGAGGAGTTTCGATTCCGTCTTACCAAACTTTACTTGGACCCGGAGCAGTTTAACGCTCAGGACACTGCCGATTTCCTCAACCGCCTCCCACTCCCGACCCTGACGGAGGCGCATGTCACCCTTATGGACCGGGACATACAACCTTCGGAGGTCCTCCAAGGTATAAAAGACCTTAAGGTGGGAAAGCGTCCAGGACCGGATGGCTTTACGGCACTTTACTACAGGAAACTGGCCGTTGTGATAGCTCCGCATTTAACGGCCATGTATAATTCTGTTAAAAATGGTCGCTCCCTTACCCCGGACCTCTTAACGGCGAACATTGTGATGATCCCTAAACCGGATCGCGATCACTCCTCCTGGGCCAATTTTAGGCCTATCTCCTTAATTAACATTGATATGAAAATTTGGACCAAAATTTTGGCTAATCGCCTAAACTCTTTTCTCCCTCGGTTGATCGGGAAGGACCAAGTTGGTTTTATACCTCGGAGACAGGCTGGTGATGCTATTCGGCGTATATTACAACTCCAACACATAGCTCATACCCGCTCGCTGGAAACCATGCTCTTGTCTCTGGACGTAAACAAGGCCTTTGACACTTTGTCGTGGCCTTATCTCATGTCTGTTCTTCGGCATTATGGCTTCGGGTCTTCATTTATGCATTGGATGTCTGTCCTATATGACTCCCCCCGGGCAAAAATTTGGTATTTTGGATTCGAGTCTCCTCTCTTTAATATTATGAGGGGCACACGTCAGGGATGCCCCCTATCGCCTCTTCTTTTTGTATTGGCTCTGGAACCCCTGGCGGAGGCGATTTGTTTGCACCCAGACATACGAGGTATCGAAGTAGCGGGTTGTCCCCATAAAATTTCCCTATTCGCCGATGATATCCTTCTTACTCTAACCTCCCCCAGAATTTCTCTACCGAACTTACAATCCCTTTTGGATGCCTTTGCTTCCCTTTCGGGGCTCCGGGTTAATCCCTCCAAATCAAAAGCATTATCGGTTAACCTCTCCTCTGGCTTGTTGGGAGATTTACAGTCAGCGTTCTCCTTCCAATGGGTCTCCTCACTACCCTACCTGGGAATCCACCTTACCCCTACGTACTCTGGATTGTACCAGGCTAACTTTCCACCCTTGTTCAAGAGACTAACGAATGTTCTGTTGTCTTGGTCTCATTTGCCTCTGTCTTGGTTCGGCAGAATAACTGCTGTTCGTATGTCCTATCTCCCGAAACTACTGTATTTTTTTCGTGTTCTGCCTGTTCAGGTTCCCCCGCATATCCTCCGCATACATCAAAACAGAATTATGCAATTTATATGGGGTTCGACCCGCCCTCGAATTGGCAGACAGGTCTTGTTTGCCAGGCGAATTAATGGCGGTCTTTCGGTTCCTAACTTACGAGCCTATTATATAGCCGCCAACATAGCCCCCCTTTCGTGCCTTCATGAAACCTATCAGCTCCCACTCTGGGCTATGCTTGACCTGGTTCACACCGACCCTGTTCCTATCTCCTCATTACCCTGGCTCCCTCCTGTGCATCGTCCGGCAGCTCTGGGGCCCTGTTTAGCCCACTCTTTGCGAATATGGGATTCGGTAAAGTACTCTGCAGGGTTGATCTCTCCTCATCTCCCTCTCTTATGACTCTTACACTGCCCGCTATTTCCTCCAGGTCGTGATAATCCCTCCCAATTTTCATGGTGGTCCATGAACGGGTTCACAGATGTTCACTCACTATTAAGGCCTACTAGGATTTTGGCATTTGAAGCTTTACGCTCCTCTCACAACATTCCCTTGCGAGAGCACTATCGTTATTTACAACTTCGCCACTTTGTTCAGAGTCTTATTCGGTCTCAATCTACCCCTTATACTTTGACCCCCTTCGAGGGCCTTTGTAGAGCCAGACCCCATTCAACAGGCCTAATATCACTGATTTATTCGGCTGTGATATCTACAAAGAGACCCCCATTGAGGCCTTACCACCTACAATGGGAGAGAGAGCTGGGGAAGCAGCTGGACCCTGGGGACTGGCAGGCAATGACACTAACTATCTCCAAGTGTTCCCATAATGTGTTAATTCTGGAAAATGCCTATAAAGTATTGTATAGGTGGTACTACACGCCGGCGAGATTGGCTCGCTTTATACCAAATTATTCTCCACTTTGTTTTTGGGGTGCTCCCAGGAGGGCTCCATGGCACATATCTGGTGGTCATGCCCGCGGGCATGCAGACTGTGGATTAGGGTTTTCACTCTCCTCCGTAATCTATTTCAGATCAACATTAAAAGGGACCCTTATGTAGCTCTCCTTGGTAAGCCCATCGAGGAACTATTGCATCCAGAAAGGCAATTGGCCCAACATCTTTTTACTGCAGCTAGGTTGACAGTTGCGAGAGCTTGGAAGACCCCCGCACTTATCTTTGAAGCAGTCAAAAACCGCCTGAACGATGTCATGGTTATTCTTTCTGATACGCATGACAAGTTTCTTAAGGTCTGGCAACCATGGATCACATACCACCACCCTTCTAGGTTTGACGCTGCATTACTATCACTATAGGACTTCTCTTGCGCGCACCCCGTGGATCTCCTGCTTTCCTCTTCTTTTCCTCCTTCAGCCTCTACTCCCCTTCTTGTTCCGCTCCATTTTTTTTATTTTATTTTTTATTTCATTTCTCTCCCTCTTTCTCCATTTCTCTTTTGCTTTTTTTTCCCCCTCTTTCATATAGTCACTTATTTTGCTGATAACCCTTTCTAACCTCTCTAAAGGATACTAACCTTCAGGTTCTCTTGTTGTGCATTATATGTTCACTCATCAGGTTTATAGACAGACGGGCTTGGCTCGGGTTTTGGACCATTTGGTCTTATGGATTATTTTAATTTCTCCCTTTATTTGTGTATAGCATAGGATCGCGGCTCATGCTTCCTTAATGTTGATAAGGGCCTCCAAGCCCAGATCTGCTTTGTATTTTGTATGCTATAACACGCTATTGTAAACCTATTCTGTCGGTTTGTATGACAATAAACCTTTTTGTAAAAGAAAAGCTCTCAAGAAGGCCGATGGCAGGGTGTCGGTGAGCATCAGGAATACTACCGACACACCTGTGAAGATCCCAGCCTGGATGCTGTTGGGTCAAGTGAATTCTGCTACCCCGGTTGCCTTGTCAGACTTGGATAAGAAAGAAGGGGGAGAGCTACTGTGGAGAAACTCTGCTTGGAGTAGACAGCCTTACCACCGGCGTGGAAGGAGAGGGCCAGAGCCCAGTTGACTAGATGGCAGAAGATCTTTTCAAGGGATGAGTTCAACGTGGGGTGTGCAAAAAGTGCTACCCAAAGGATCCGCCTGCAGGAGGACAGGCCATTCAGGGAAAGAGTCCGGCGGGTCCCCTTGGCTGATTTGGAAGATCTGCAAGAGCAACTGACAGAGCTAAAGAGAACCGGTGTCATCCGGGAGTCTAGGAGACCATACGCCTCTCCAATAGTGGTGGTTAGGAAGAAAAATGGGTCATTGAGGCTATGTATCGATTATCGGACCCTCAATAGAAGAACGATACACGATCAATACACTACCCCACAAATAGAGGATGCCCTACAGAGTTTGTCTGGAGTAAAATGGTTCAGTGTGATGGACCTGAAGAGCGGGTATTACCAGATTCCAATGCACCCGGAAGACCGAGAAAAAATAGCTTTTATCACCCCGGTGGGGTTCTATGAATTCAATCGCATGCCCCAAGGCTTGTCGGGAGCCCCAGCCACCTTCCAGCGACTTATGGAGAAGACAGTAGGGGACATGAATCTCATCGAAGTACTGGTTTATCTGGATGATATTATTGTATTCGGGAAAACTCTGGAGGAGCATGAGAAGAGACTGGAGAAGGTTTTGAAGAGACTCAGTGATGAAGGACTAAAACTCTCATTGGAGAAGTGTCAGTTCTATCAATCTTCAGTTCACTATCTGGGGCACATTGTGTCCAAAGAAGGAGTGTCCACAGATCCAGAAAAGTTGGAGGCTGTTACCTCCTGGCCCCGGCCCACTACAGTGACTGAGCTTAGATCGTTCTTGGGGTTCTGCTCCTACTACCGAAGGTTTGTGGAGGGGTTTGCCAAGATCGCCAAGCCCTTGAATGAACTCTTAAAGACAGAAGGAGAGGAGGATGACTCGGGCCCTAGGAAGCCGGGGGAGTCCGTGGAAGATCAGTGGACGGTGAAGTGTGAAGAGGCATTCACAAGATTGAAGCAGAGTTTGGCCACTGCCCCGTCTTGGTTTATGCGGACACCAAGAAGCCGTATGAGTTACATGTGGATGCCAGTCATGATAGTCTGGGAGGAGTGCTGTATCAGGAGCATGATGACCAGCTGAGACCCGTTGCTTATGTGAGCAGAAGCTTGACCCCAGCCAAGAAGAATTACCACACCCACAAGTTAGAATTCTTGGCCTTGAAGTGGGCTGTGGTGGACAAGCTGAAGGACTACCTGTATGGAGCCGAATTTGTGGTTAAAACTGAAAATAACCCACTCACTTACCTTCTGACCACAGCCAAGCTGGTTGTCACTGGCCACGTTGGCTGGCAGCCCTCTCAGGATTCACCTTCAGTTTAAAATACAGACCTGGGACTGGAAACAGAGATGCAGATGCCTTATCTAGAAGGGCCTATGCCCCCGCTAATCCTACAGAAGACTGGACTCGACTGACCCCGGAGGGAGTGCGAGCCTTGTGTCAAGGAGCAGAGTTCCAAGCCAGTGGAGGGTCCAGGGCTGAAGAAATTGGGGTCTCGGTTGTTGGAGTACCCAAGTATTACTGTGATGTGGCCCAGATTGGAGAAGAGAACCTACCCAGACTTTCAAAGAGAGATCTAAGGAGAGATCAACTGGAAGACCCGCTGGGGAGGCTGGCCTTGGAAGCATTGGAGAACCAAACCCCAGACTTACTCCTGAAGGACCCCTCAAAGGAGGCTCTCCTATTGAGAAGAGAATGGGACCGGTTACAGATGCATCAAGGGGTGGTCTACCGAAGGGGCCCCTCTGATGATCTGGAGGATAAGTGGCAACTGTTTCTGCCTGAGAAATACCGAAAGTCTGTTCTGACCGCTTTACACGATGATCATGGTCACCTAGGATCGTAAAGAACCTTTCGACTCATGAGGAACCGGTTTTACTGGCCCTGTATGCAGGCTGAAGTGGAGGAATATTGCCATTCATGTGCAAGCTGCATACAAAGAAAGACTCTGCCTCATCAAGCTGCCCCAATGGGCCACCTACAAAGTCAAGGGAACTTGGATCTGGTATGCATTGATTTTCTTTGTATAGAACCTTATTTGAGTGGACATGGGAATGTTCTGGTGATAACCGATCATTTTACTCGATACGCTCAGGCATTCCCAACCAAAGACCAGAAGGCCTCCACAGTGGCCAAGGTACTTGTCGAGAAGTTCTTCGTACATTACGGACTACCTCAACGCCTCCACTCGGACCAGGGAAGGGACTTCGAAAGTAGACTAATACGGAAACTGTTGGATTCCCTGGGTATAAGGAAGACCTAAACCACCCCCTACCACCCACAAGGGGATGCTCAGCCCGAACAATTTAATCGGACATTGTTAAATATGCTCGGGACTTTGAGTAATGAGAAGAAACAGCATTGGGGCAAGCATGTGGCTGCCATTGTGCCAGTGTATAATAGTACAACTAGTGATGCCACTGGATACTCCCCATACAGGCTGATGTTCGGCAGGGAAGCAAGACTACCGGTAGATTTAGCCTTTGGCATTTCAATAGATCATACATCCGCGGCTTCTCACAAAGGATATGTGGACCGGTTGTGACAGAGTTTAAGACTGGCATATGAGAAGGCCCAGGCGACTTCCGATCAAAGAGGGGCCAGGAATAAGCGGAGCTACGACCTCAAGGTTCGGATTCATGACCTACAGCCAGGAGACAGGGTGCTGTTGCGGAACTTAGGCATACCGGGAAAACATAAGCTGGCCGGCCGGTGGAGGTCCCAACCCTATGTGATCTGTAAACAACTGCCAGGCTTACCAGTATACCAACTCAAGCCAGAAGGAAGTGTGGGGCCATTGAAGACATGGCACAGGAATCACCTACTGCCCCTCTCCGAAGCAGTCCGTTTGCCCCCTACCTCGGATCCTTCTGAACCCCTTTCAGCCTCCAGTACCCCTAGACCTGTAACTAGGTCTCAAGCAACCCGTTTAGATGAGATGGATGACCAAGACCAGAGTGAAGATGAAGAATTGGAACTTGATTGGTTGTGGATACCGCAAATACCTGAATCCATGGCCACGGCCACTCCATCATCCGGGGTTACCACTAGAGACATTTTAAATGCTGAGGCTGCTGAATTCGTACCACTTGCTACTCTTACTGAGAAATGGGAGGAATGGGAGGATGCTCAAGACTCTTTTCCAGAAGAAGATCCCAGGGATTCCTTGTACCTCTCTGCACCAGAAGTAGATGCCCCTGGACCATTGGAACCAAATATACCGGACTTAGTAGAAGGAGAGTTGGGTGGATCCCCTGCGGTTGAAACCCCGGCCCTTAGAGAACAAAGAGAGAGAAGAACCATCCACCCCCCAAGAAGACTAACGTAAACTCAGATGGGGGAATGCTCGGAAGAGACTATTGCCACTGCAAGAAAGACAGTAGATAAGCCTGACCCCTCTACTGTGAATTTAGTAGAGGGCAACCCTAGCTCACTCCCTGGCACAGTTAGACAGGTCACTTCCACTAATGTGACTTGTGGGCAAGACAACCTCTCTCCCAAGGCTTGGTGGGAGGTTCCTCTGCCAGGCTCCTTTGTAGCCGTACGTTGTGCTGAGTGTTCATATGCTAACAAAATTTGTTAACTGTTTATCTTTGGAGACCAAAGACTCTAAGCGGGGGGAGTGTGTAGCGGGGTGTCACTTTAAGGAGCTAAAAAGACTACTATACCCAGTGTGCAGCGGGACACCCACAGTTCATTGCCCGGCGCAAGGTCTGCTGGGGAAGGCCTATTTAAGGAGGAGCGGAGCAACACGCGGGTCCCTTTGGACGCCGCCCACCTAGCAAGTGAAGCCTGCGCTGGGTCTGTCGTTGGACTGGGCCCAAGAGTTGGGCCTTGTGATCCAAAGAGCCTTCCGGCCTTCACGGAAGAACCCAAGAGTCACCTCGTCCATCATCCTTCCAAGGACTGTCGGGAGGATCGGAGACTACGGGAGTCGTGAGACTGTGCACAGAAACCCAGTTACGGTTGTACGGACTGGTCCGGTCGGGTGAGAGAGCACTTGCTCAAGGATTATTTGACGAATCTTTAGGCTCAGTGTCCCTTGTTCAGGGACCACAGTTTACCGGAGTGTTGCATTGCACGTAAGAGGGACCCTGTGTTGTGCAGCAATAGTTGAATCCTTTATTGCATATCGAGTAGATGACTGTTCTTTTACCTGTGGATTAAAAATACCCTTTTAAAGTGCACCACCATTGCTAGCGAAGATCTCTCCCAATGGAGCATCGTATCTGCAATAGTCAGGCCTGACTTTAAAGCAATTAGACACTGTTTGGGCGCCATCTTTGTCCACGAGGGGGAAGCTCGCGAGCGTAGTTGATTGACATTGAGTGTGTGAAATACTATTAGAACTTATTGCTTGTTTATATGCTATTGCTTAACAGTTAACATTGCAGGGCTCTGCATAGGCATATGTACTATTGTCTAACTTCATGCTTTACTTGTGGTTAAGCAAATACGCTGTGTGGTTATATGTTTATTGCGGTATTGTGATCCCCTTAGCTAACGAGTTTCACAATCCCATATTTACTGCTATCTGTGCCAAGGGAGGTTAGAGCCAGTCAAGGTATAAAAATGGCAGAAAAACAACAAACAATCCTGCGCACGAGATGACCATCGACCATTCAATAGTCTACAACGAAAGCACTGGCCTTGCTGCCCTTTGTGGATAGGGGTGTCCTAGTAGCAAATGAAAAAAAGGGAAAAAACAAGGGCGCACCAGCCTGGTGTGATATCGTTTAGGAAAATTTATTTAAAATGAAAGCAATAAAAAGGTACTCACAAAACTAGTACAAAAGTTTGCATTGTACAAACAGTGCCTTGGAAGCTGCAGCATGTGAACCCAAACCACACTTTGACCGATCAAGGAGACCGTGATGGGGCGCACTATCGGCTGACGCGTTTCGAATTATAAAACTTCTTTATCAAAGCCACGCAGTGCTGAGACCTCTACCTACCCTTTATATGGGGACATGTGCATGTGGGCCACTAATTAGGTGGAGGGGGAGGAGCCCCCGGGAACTCGTGGCTCCTCCCTCATAGGGCAAAGAGCCAACGCCCCATAGGTGGAGAGACACAAAAACAAACAAAAACAAAAACAAAAAAAAAACGACATCATTGGAAGACAATGATAGTAGACAATTGGCGATATATGGTCCAGCTGAATCTTCCCACAAGTGAGATACCAAGTGGGCAAAGCAGACAAAAGCGCTTATGGACAGATGTATAGCATAAGCAGGGACTGCAACAGTGGACTAGCATAGACTGCTGGAAAAATCACCGCCAGGGTCAGTCAGGGACTCCAATGCAAGATCCAGCTATATAGCAAGAGCAGACCAGCACCACAGTTATAAATAATTAAAAACAACTAATTAGTTAGGTGAATACAATAAAATAAAATAAACACGCCACCCACCTGCATATGGGAAGAAGTAGATAACCAAAAATAGCGCCGTCCATCATTGATGATCATAGGGAACTGGAAGGGAAAATAGGACAATGATATATTGGATCCAAAGATCCAATATCAAAGATCGCACGTAGAGCACAGGAAGCCTCATCAGCGCTCAATGTTCCCGGAAATCGTGTAGCCGCATCGCCAGCTGGGCACTGGCCATAGCCCAATAGCGGTGCAGGGACATGTGTGGAGCGCAAACACCCCCCCCCCCCTGCGCTCCACACACCCGGAAATGATGGCGGTCAAGAAGAAAAAAGTAAACACATAATAATACAGATGACGCGGCCGCCATCTTGGTGTAGACCCTGCTACTAGAGGCCAAAGCGGGACTCATCAAAAACAAAACAAATGGCCTGTTTCTATACATAGCATCAGCCAAGTCTAAAAGCCAATCAAGGGGAAGAAAAGGAAATTACACTACAAAAAAATGAATGAAAATAAAAATAAAAATAAAAGTAAAAATAAATATAAATCAAAATAATAATAACAATACAAATAAATAATAATACAAATAAATATACAAATAAAAAATAAATAAAATAAAAATGAAAATAAAAATAAATATAAAAATAAAAATAAAAATACAGAGGTTTGTGTCTCTCCACCAGAAATTACATAGGGCTCACACATGCACATATCTTCACACAAAGACACCGGAGAGCAAAAGGGTGAAGCCGCAAACTAAATAGTAATGCGGGAACACCATAAATGCTCCCAGTGACACACGAAGAGTGAGTAAAATACAATAAAAATTATAATAATAATAGTTAAAATTACAATTGATATTAGAATACACCAGCAATGGCTGTATATATCGTGACAGCAATACTAATAGTACTAGCTGTAAATGGTCTACATATAGGTACGGTGGTAGAGGCAGAGGTACCATATATATAAAATATTGTTAGCATTAGTAGATTGCACAACCAGGGGAGTAGGGATGAGCTTCGTGTTCGAGTCGAACATACGTTCGACTCGAACATCGGCTGTTCGATCGTTCGACGAAGATCGAACGATTTGGGCCGTTCGCGCCAAATTCGAGTGACGCGAACGGCCCACAATGCACTACGCCATCGCAGTGTCATCCAGGCGCTGTGATTGGCCAAGCATGCACTGTGACCCCGCATGCTTGGCCAATCACAGCGCCGTCAGCGAGGAGAGCAATGATTGGCCACAGGCAGGATGCCTGTGGCCAATTATTGCTGAGGGTGTTTAGTACACGCCCCACACTATAAAAGGCCGCCAGCACGGCGGCCTAGTGTAGTGTGTTCCGGAGCAGGGATAGAGCAGCATAGGCAGGGACAGTGACTTTTATTTCTTTCTTGCTTAACCTGGATTCCTTTAGTTTAGGGAAAGAGAAGGATAGGTAGGGAGAGTGTCAGTGTGTTTTGTGCTTGTGCTATATTGTGCTTAAAAAAAACATTTTTTCTAGGGACAGAAAACTGTAGGTAGGGAGAGTGTGTCAGTTTCTTTCACTGTCAAAGTCCTTGTTTCCAGGGACCTGGAAGGACAGTGAGTGAATTCTCCTTGTGCTAAATTGTGCTTAAAAAAAACATTTTTTCTAGGGACAGAAAACTGTAGGTAGGGAGAGTGTGTCAGTTTCTTTCACTGTCAAAGTCCTTGTTTCCAGGGACCTGGAAGGACAGTGAGTGAATTCTCCTTGTGCTAAATTGTGCTTAAAAAAAACATTTTTTCTAGGGACAGAAAACTGTAGGTAGGGAGAGTGTGTCAGTTTCTTTCACTGTCAAAGTCCTTGTTTCCAGGGACCTGGAAGGACAGTGAGTGAATTCTCCTTGTGCTAAATTGTGCTTAAAAAAAACATTTTTTCTAGGGACAGAAAACTGTAGGTAGGGAGAGTGTGTCAGTTTCTTTCACTGTCAAAGTCCTTGTTTCCAGGGACCTGGAAGGACAGTGAGTGAATTCTCCTTGTGCTAAATTGTGCTTAAAAAAAACATTTTTTCTAGGGACAGAAAACTGTAGGTAGGGAGAGTGTGTCAGTTTCTTTCACTGTCAAAGTCCTTGTTTCCAGGGACCTGGAAGGACAGTGAGTGAATTCTCCTTGTGCTAAATTGTGCTTAAAAAAAACATTTTTTCTAGGGACAGAAAACTGTAGGTAGGGAGAGTGTGTCAGTTTCTTTCACTGTCAAAGTCCTTGTTTCCAGGGACCTGGAAGGACAGTGAGTGAATTCTCCTTGTGCTATATTGTGCTTAAAAAAAACATTTTTTCTAGGGACAGAAAACTGTAGGTAGGGAGAGTGTGTCAGTTTCTTTCACTGTCAAAGTCCTTGTTTCCAGGGACCTGGAAGGACAGTGAGTGAATTCTCCTTGTGCTAAATTGTGCTTAAAAAAAACATTTTTTCTAGGGACAGAAAACTGTAGGTAGGGAGAGTGTGTCAGTTTCTTTCACTGTCAAAGTCCTTGTTTCCAGGGACCTGGAAGGACAGTGAGTGAATTCTCCTTGTGCTAAATTGTGCTTAAAAAAAACATTTTTTCTAGGGACAGAAAACTGTAGGTAGGGAGAGTGTGTCAGTTTCTTTCACTGTCAAAGTCCTTGTTTCCAGGGACCTGGAAGGACAGTGAGTGAATTCTCCTTGTGCTAAATTGTGCTTAAAAAAAACATTTTTTCTAGGGACAGAAAACTGTAGGTAGGGAGAGTGTGTCAGTTTCTTTCACTGTCAAAGTCCTTGTTTCCAGGGACCTGGAAGGACAGTGAGTGAATTCTCCTTGTGCTAAATTGTGCTTAAAAAAAACATTTTTTCTAGGGACAGAAAACTGTAGGTAGGGAGAGTGTGTAAGTTTCTTTCACTGTCAAAGTCCTTGTTTCCAGGGACCTGGAAGGACAGTGAGTGAATTCTCCTTGTGCTAAATTGTGCTTAAAAAAAACATTTTTTCTAGGGACAGAAAACTGTAGGTAGGGAGAGTGTGTCAGTTTCTTTCACTGTCAAAGTCCTTGTTTCCAGGGACCTGGAAGGAGAGTGAGTGAATTCTCCTTGTGCTAAATTGTGCTTAAAAAAAACATTTTTTCTAGGGACAGAAAACTGTAGGTAGGGAGAGTGTGTCAGTTTCTTTCACTGTCAAAGTCCTTGTTTCCAGGGACCTGGAAGGACAGTGAGTGAATTCTCCTTGTGCTAAATTGTGCTTAAAAAAAACATTTTTTCTAGGGACAGAAAACTGTAGGTAGGGAGAGTGTGTCAGTTTCTTTCACTGTCAAAGTCCTTGTTTCCAGGGACCTGGAAGGACAGTGAGTGAATTCTCCTTGTGCTATATTGTGCTTAAAAAAAACATTTTTTCTAGGGACAGAAAACTGTAGGTAGGGAGAGTGTGTCAGTTTCTTTCACTGTCAAAGTCCTTGTTTCCAGGGACCTGGAAGGACAGTGAGTGAATTCTCCTTGTGCTAAATTGTGCTTAAAAAAAACATTTTTTCTAGGGACAGAAAACTGTAGGTAGGGAGAGTGTGTCAGTTTCTTTCACTGTCAAAGTCCTTGTTTCCAGGGACCTGGAAGGACAGTGAGTGAATTCTCCTTGTGCTAAATTGTGCTTAAAAAAAACATTTTTTCTAGGGACAGAAAACTGTAGGTAGGGAGAGTGTGTCAGTTTCTTTCACTGTCAAAGTCCTTGTTTCCAGGGACCTGGAAGGACAGTGAGTGAATTCTCCTTGTGCTATATTGTGCTTAAAAAAAACATTTTTTCTAGGGACAGAAAACTGTAGGTAGGGAGAGTGTGTCAGTTTCTTTCACTGTCAAAGTCCTTGTTTCCAGGGACCTGGAAGGACAGTGAGTGAATTCTCCTTGTGCTAAATTGTGCTTAAAAAAAACATTTTTTCTAGGGACAGAAAACTGTAGGTAGGGAGAGTGTGTCAGTTTCTTTCACTGTCAAAGTCCTTGTTTCCAGGGACCTGGAAGGACAGTGAGTGAATTCTCCTTGTGCTATATTGTGCTTAAAAAAAACATTTTTTCTAGGGACAGAAAACTGTAGGTAGGGAGAGTGTGTCAGTTTCTTTCACTGTAAAAGTCCTTGTTTCCAGGGACCTGGAAGGACAGTGAGTGAATTCTCCTTGTGCTAAATTGTGCTTAAAAAAAACATTTTTTCTAGGGACAGAAAACTGTAGGTAGGGAGAGTGTGTCAGTTTCTTTCACTGTCAAAGTCTTTGTTTCCAGGGACCTGGAAGGACAGTGAGTGAATTCTCCTTGTGCTAAATTGTGCTTAAAAAAAACATTTTTTCTAGGGACAGAAAACTGTAGGTAGGGAGAGTGTGTCAGTTTCTTTCACTGTCAAAGTCCTTGTTTCCAGGGACCTGGAAGGACAGTGAGTGAATTCTCCTTGTGCTAAATTGTGCTTAAAAAAAACATTTTTTCTAGGGACAGAAAACTGTAGGTAGGGAGAGTGTGTCAGTTTCTTTCACTGTCAAAGTCCTTGTTTCCAGGGACCTGGAAGGACAGTGAGTGAATTCTCCTTGTGCTAAATTGTGCTTAAAAAAAAAAATTTTTCTAGGGACAGAAAACTGTAGGTAGGGAGAGTGTGTCAGTTTCTTTCACTGTCAAAGTCCTTGTTTCCAGGGACCTGGAAGGACAGTGAGTGAATTCTCCTTGTGCTAAATTGTGCTTAAAAAAACATTTTTTCTAGGGACAGAAAACTGTAGGTAGGGAGAGTGTGTCAGTTTCTTTCACTGTCAAAGTCCTTGTTTCCAGGGACCTGGAAGGACAGTGAGTGAATTCTCCTTGTGCTATATTGTGCTTAAAAAAAACATTTTTTCTAGGGACAGAAAACTGTAGGTAGGGAGAGTGTGTCAGTTTCTTTCACTGTCAAAGTCCTTGTTTCCAGGGACCTGGAAGGACAGTGAGTGAATTCTCCTTGTGCTAAATTGTGCTTAAAAAAAACATTTTTTCTAGGGACAGAAAACTGTAGGTAGGGAGAGTGTGTCAGTTTCTTTCACTGTCAAAGTCCTTGTTTCCAGGGACCTGGAAGGACAGTGAGTGAATTCTCCTTGTGCTAAATTGTGCTTAAAAAAAACATTTTTTCTAGGGACAGAAAACTGTAGGTAGGGAGAGTGTGTCAGTTTCTTTCACTGTCAAAGTCCTTGTTTCCAGGGACCTGGAAAGACAGTGAGTGAATTCTCCTTGTGCTAAATTGTGCTTAAAAAAAACATTTTTTCTAGGGACAGAAAACTGTAGGTAGGGAGAGTGTGTCAGTTTCTTTCACTGTCAAAGTCCTTGTTTCAAGGGACAGAGAAGGACACCTGAAGGTAGCCCTTATTGCTTTTTTCCCATCTCCCTGCAGGCCATCTATTAGAATGTCTGGAAGGCAAACAAGGAGAGGCAGACAGTCAGGAGGCAATAAAAGAGGGCAAGCAGGCTCTGTGTCTGGGGGCAACAGTGCTGGTCGTGGACGCGGTGCATTGTCATCAGCACATGGCCATGGGACACGCTTGTCCTTCTTTTCGGCAGCTGGACATGTTGAGCCACATCATGCCGAAGACTTGGTAGAGTGGATGACCAAGCCCTCCTCCTCCTCCTCATCCTCTCTCACCCAGGCTCAGGGTACTGGAAAAGCAGCTGCCAAAGCGTCCTCTTCCCTGGTATCAATGTCAGACTCATCATCAGTCACTCCTTCCCTAGACCCACCATGTCCTCCTCCTGAGGAGTCCCCTGAACTGTTTGAGCACAGTGTTGGGTACATGCTCCAGGAGGATGCCCAGCGTTTCGAAGGGTCTGATGATGAAACCCAGCTAGAGGAAGGCAGTAGCGTGAGAGCAGACAGAGGGGATGCTCAAGAAGGACACCAATCTGGCAGTCATGTTCCAGCAGCTGCAGCATACTGCCAGATTGGCTCCAGTGATGAGGAGGGAGGTGATGATGAGGTCACTGACTCCACGTGGGTGCCTAATAGGAGAGAGGAGGAGGAGGAGGATGAGGAGGAGGCACATCTCCAACGAGGCAGGATGCCCTTTGGTGGCCAGCGTAAGGGCAGTACACCGACGGAATCACACCGCAGAGCTCCGCCTGTGTAGGGCGCTGCCTCTGCCCGTCATTCAAAAAGTTCTTTGGTGTGGGCCTTTTTTGAGGCTAGTGCATCAGATCGCACAGCTGCTGTTTGCAACATATGTCTCAAGCGTATATCGCGTGGCCAAAACATCAGCCGCTTGGGTACCACATGCCTGACCAGACATATGTTGACCTGCCATGCAGCTCGTTGGCAAGCCTACCTCAAAGACCCACACCAAAGAACAAAGCGGACCTCTCCTTGCACCGCATCAGCTGGGATCTCCAACCCCACTATAACTTCAGTCCTCTCTGAAACATGCACTGAGAGGAATGAAGGTGTAGAATTAGGTGTGTCACAGCCAAGTACTTGCGGCCACTCTGCTAGCAGTACACCGACGTCCGATTCTAGCAGGCAAATTTCCCTGCCCCAGCTGCTGGACCGTCGAAAGAAGTTCACTCCCAGCCATCCACATGCCCAGCGGTTGAATGCTAGCTTGGCTAAATTGCTAGCGCTTCAACTGCTGCCTTTTCAGTTGGTAGACTCGGCCCCCTTCCGTGAGTTTGTGCAATGTGCGGTTCCTCAGTGGCAGGTTCCCAAACGCCACTTTTTCTCACGGAAGGCTATTCCGGCTCTCTACCGGCATGTGGAAGGCAATGTCTTGGCCTCGCTGGACAGGGCGGTCAGCGGTAAAGTGCATATTACCGCTGACTCATGGTCCAGCAGGCATGGACAGGGACGTTACCTTTCTTTCACGGCCCATTGGGTCACTCTTTTGGCAGCTGGGAAGGATGCAGGACAAGGTGCAGTAGTGTTGGAGGTTGTCCCACCGCCACGCCTCCAAAATGCTACTACTGGTTGTGACACACCTCTCTCCTCCACCCCCTCCTCTTCTTCTTCCTCCATGGCCTCTTCCTGTGGTTTGTCCTATGAACCAGCGGTGCTCCGTAGCCGTTCACGGGGCTACGCAAGTACGCAGGCAAAAAGATGCCATGCCGTGCTTGCGCTGGTGTGTTTGGGGGACAGAAGCCACACTGGGGCAGAGGTCCTGTCTGCTCTGCAGGGCCAGGCCGAGAGGTGGTTGACGCCACGCCAGCTTAAGCCAGGAATGGTGGTTTGCGACAATGGCACCAACCTCCTCTCCGCCCTCCGACAGGGACAACTGACCCATGTGCCCTGTGTGGCTCACGTCCTTAACCTGGTGGTGCAGCGGTTCTTGGGCAGGTACCCGGGCTTACAGGATGTCCTGAGGCAGGCCAGGAAAGTCTGTGTGCATTTCCGCAGATCTTATAATGCCAGTGCTCGCCTGGCTGAGCTGCAAAAGGAGTTGAACCTGCCCAAGAACCGCCTTATATGTGACATGCCCACCAGGTGGAACTCAACGTTGGCCATGCTGCAGCGGCTGCACACGCAGCAGAGGGCCATCAATGAGTACCTGTGCGACTACGGCACCAGGACAGGGTCAGGGGAGCTTGGTTTTTTTTCTCCACGCCAGTGGGGCATGATCAGGGATGCATGCACTGTCCTGGCACCATTTGAGGAGGCCACGAGGATGGTGAGCAGTGACAGTGCATGCATCAGTGACACTGTACCTCTTGTCCACCTGTTGGAGCACACGCTGCGTGGAATAATGGACAGGGCACTTGAGGCAGAACAGAGGCAGGAAGAGGAGGACTTCCTTGCCTCTCAAGGCCCCCTTTACCCAGACAGTGTTCCTTCTGTCCCACCCATCGCACAGGAAGAGGAGGAGGAGGAGGAGGAGGAGGAGGATTGTGTCAGCATGGAGGTGGAGGCTGGCACTCAGCATCATCAGCAGCAGTCTTTTAGGGATGATTTACAGTCCCAAGAAACCAGTGGACTTGTACGTGGCTGGGAGGAGGTGGCTGCGGATCATGTCGTCCTTAGTGACCCAGAGGACTCCGGAGCGAATGCCTCAGCAAACCTACGCTGCATGGCCTCCCTGATCCTGCAAAGTCTGCGGAAGGATCCTCGTATTCTTCGGATCAAGGAGAGGGACCATTACTGGCTGGCCACTCTCCTTGATCCACGGTACAAGGGTAAGGTTGCGGACCTTATGTTACCGTCGCAGAGGGAGCAGAGGATGAGACAACTCCGGGAGGCCTTGCAGAAAGGTCTGTGCAACGCGTTCCCAGAGACTGGGAGGTTACAAACTCCTGGTCCTGGACAACGAGTTGCTGAGGCTTCGGCCAGTCAAAGAAGGAGCGGTGGGGAAGGTGGCCGTCTGACCGATGCGTTCAGACAATTCTTTAGTCCGCAGCCCCAAAGTATGATCGGTTCCAGCAACCATCGCCAGCGTCTGATAAACATGGTGCAGGAATATCTAGGGGCAAGGTCAGACTTGGACACCTTCCCCACCGAAAATCCTCTGGCTTACTGGGTCTTGAGGATGGATCACTGGCCAGAGCTTGCACAGTATGCAATTGAGCTACTGGCCTGTCCTGCATCCAGCGTTCTTTCGGAACGCACATTCAGTGCTGCTGGAGGATTTGTCACGGATCACAGGGTGCGCCTGTCCACCGACTCGGTTGATCGACTGACTTTCATCAAGATGAACCAGTCTTGGATCACCACCAGCTACCACACACCTGATGCTGATATAACAGACTAATTGATTTTAACATGTCACATCCCTTCAAGACTGATGCTGATGCTGAGTGCCTGTGCTGTTATGTTGACTGGCTATCCTCCTCCTCCGAGTCCTCAATGATACGATTGATGATGATAGCTTGGAAGATCATTTTTGTTTATGGGTGCCGCCACCAGTGGCTAAGGCCCAATTTTTCAGCCCGTGTTTTACAGGGGCGTGTAATTACAATTTTTTTAGCAATAATTTGCCATAGGGCTCATTGCTGTGCTCCAAGTACAGTATCTGTGAGGGGTTGGAGTGTTGTGGCACCAGTGCCTAAGGCCCAATTTTTCAGCCCCTGTTTAACAGGGGCGTGTCATTACAATTTTTGAAGCAATACTTTGCAACAGGGCTCATTGCTGTGCTCCAAGTACAGTATCTGTGAGGGGTTGTAGTGTTGTGCCACCAGTGCCTAAGGCCCAATTTTTCAGCCCCTGTTCAACAGGGGCATGCAATTACAATTCTTGATCTAATAATTCACAGCAGGGTCCATTGCTGCACCCACCAAGAGTAACTCTGAGGGCTTACAGTCTTGTGGCAACGCCACCACCACCACCACCACGAAAGGCCCAATTTTTCAGCCCCTGTTCAAAAGGGGCATGTAATTACAATTCTTGATCTAATAATTCACAGCAGGGCCCATTGCTGCACCCACCAAGAGTAACTGTCAGGGCTTACAGTGTTGTGGCACCAGCACCACCATCAAAGCCCCAATTTTTACTACCACTGTTCAACAATTATATGTAATTAAAATTCCTGATATAATAGTTGACAGCAGGGCGTTCCAGCACCAACCAAGAGTAACTGAGTGCTTACAGTGTTGTGCCAACACCAACAACTAAGGGGCCTATTTCTGCAGAGTATATACGGCAGGTCCCTACTTTCAAACATCCAACTTACAAACGACTCCTACTTGCAAACGAAAGAAGACAACAGGAAGTGAGAGGAAATCTACCCCTAGAAAGGAAAATTCTCTCCTGTAAGAATAAATATGGGAGAAAGGGGTCTCATCTGTACTGATGCTTTATCAGCAATCCTTGTTTCAAGAAAAACACCACATTTCAAAAACAGTTGTCATTGGGACGGAAAGTGAGGTGAAATGTTCTGAACAGGGGCACAGACAGCAAAACAAATGTTACAGGGTTGATAACCCTTACCTATGTTTCCCAAAAAGTTTAAAAATAGATTTTTGGGCTGGAGCTACACTTCAACAATGTACCTGTTCAAAATTACAAACAGATTCTACATAAGAACAAACCTACAGTCCCTGTCTTGTATGCACCGCCTGTATACGGCTGTTCAGAGTATATAGGGCCTTTTTTATTTTATGTGCGGGGTTCCCCTTAATATCCATACAAGACCCAAAGGGGCTGGTAATGGGCTGGGGTAGGGGGGGGGGTCATGGGGTAGCTATGCCATTTTTCTTAAAGAATTTCATCCATATTACCGGGACCAGACATTACATTAAAGCCGCAAGCAGTTTTAAATGGCTTTTTTTTCCTTTAGAAGTGTCATTTTGTGCAGGGACAGTTCTAAACACGGGAAACACGTGGCACTTCACAGGCATACTTTAGACACCCCCCAGGTACGATATTTAAAGGAATATTTGACTTTTTTTTTTTCACTTTATGCATCATTAAAATGACTGCTCCCGAAAAACGACCGTTTTTAAAACTTCTTTTTGCATTGATACATGTCCCCTGAGGGCTTACAGTCTTGTGGCAACGCCACCACCACCACCACCACGAAAGGCCCAATTTTTCAGCCCCTGTTCAAAAGGGGCATGTAATTACAATTCTTGATCTAATAATTCACAGCAGGGCCCATTGCTGCACCCACCAAGAGTAACTGTCAGGGCTTACAGTGTTGTGGCACCAGCACCACCATCAAAGGCCCAATTTTTACTACCACTGTTCAACAATTATATGTAATTACAATTCCTGATATAATAGTTGACAGCAGGGCGTTCCAGCACCAACCAAGAGTAACTGTGAGTGCTTACAGTGTTGTACCAACAACTAAGGGGCCTATTTCTGCAGAGTATATACGGCAGGTCCCTACTTTCAAACATCCAACTTACAAACGACTCCTACTTGCAAACGCAAGAAGACAACAGGAAGTGAGAGGAAATCTACCCCTAGGAAGGAAAATTCTCTCCTGTAAGAATTAATATGGGAGAAAGGTGTCTCCTCTGTACTGATGCTTTATCACCAATCCTTGTTTCAAGAAAAACACCACATTTCAAAAACAGTTGTCATTGGGACGGAAAGTGAGGTGAAATGTTCTGAACAGGGGCACAGACAGCAAAACAAATGTTACAGGGTTGATAACCCTTACCTATGTTTCCCAAAAAGTTTAAAAATAGATTTTTGGGCTGGAGCTACACTTCAACAATGTACCTGTTCAAAATTACAAACAGATTCTACATAAGAACAAACCTACAGTCCCTGTCTTGTATGCACCGCCTGTATACGGCTGTTCAGAGTATATAGGGCCTTTTTTATTTTATGTGCGGGGTTCCCCTTAATATCCATACAAGACCCAAAGGGGCTGGTAATGGGCTGGGGTAGGGGGGGGGGTCATGGGGTAGCTATGCCATTTTTCTTAAAGAATTTCATCCATATTACCGGGACCAGACATTACATTAAAGCCGCAAGCAGTTTTAAATGGCTTTTTTTTCCTTTAGAAGTGTCATTTTGTGCAGGGACAGTTCTAAACACGGGAAACACGTGGCACTTCACAGGCATACTTTAGACACCCCCCAGGTACGATATTTAAAGGAATATTTGACTTTTTTTTTTTCACTTTATGCATCATTAACCACTTAACGACCGCCCACCGCCGATTTACGTCGGCAGAATGGCACGGACAGGCAGAATCACGTAGATCTACGTGACTGCCTTTGTACAGTTGGGGGGTCCATCCGGACCCCCCTTCTGTGCCGTGAGCGGTCGTTACTACACCGGGAGCGATCCCAGATGAGGGGGCGGCCTTTCGATTCCGGCCCCCCCCTCGCGATCGCTCCCGGCGAATGGAAATGCCTCCTCTGTCTGTTTCAGACAGAGGAAGCAGGAGGAAGTGATGTCATCTCTGGTGCGGTGCTCACATATACCGAGCGCCGTACAAGAGAAGACATCAGGTCAGTGAGCACAACACTACACTGACACCAGGACACATAGGAACACTAATCGCCCCCCCCAGGACCCCCAGACCCCCCCAGATCACCCCCCAGATCACCCCCCAGCCCCCAGTCACAGTGTCACTGATTGCAGTGACCATTTATTTAGTGATCACTGCAATCAGTGACATTTGTGACTGTGAAAGTGTCACTAAAGTTTAGTTTTAGGTCCAGTGTAGCCCCCTAACCCCCCCCTAATAAAGGTTTAACCCCCTGATCACCCCCCAGATAACCCTTTCACCCCCTATCACCGCTGTCGCTATGCGATCATTTTTCTGATGGCTGTCTTAGCATCAGTGATGGCGATCGGTAGCCAGTAATTTTTTTTAGGTTCGCCGCAGGTTTTTATAGCGTCGGGTACCCCAATATATTATCTAATAAAGGTTCAACCCCCTTGATCGCCCCCCAGGTAACCCTTTCACCCCCTATCACCGCTGTCGCTAATCGATCGTTTTTCTGATGCTGTCTTAGCATCAGTGATGGCGATCGGTAGCCAGTAATTTTTTTTAGGTTCGCCGCAGGTTTTTATAGCGTCAGGTACCCCAATATATTATCTAATAAAGGTTAAACCCCCTTGATCGCCCCCCAGGTAACCCTTTCACCCCCTATCACCGCTGTCGCTATGCGATCATTTTTCTGATGGCTGTCTTAGCATCAGTGATGGCGATCGGTAGCCAGTAATTTTTTTTAGGTTCGCCGCAGGTTTTTATAGCGTCGGGTACCCCAATATATTATCTAATAAAGGTTTAACCCCCTTGATCGCCCCCCAGGTAACCCTTTCACCCCCTATCACCACTGTCACTAAGCAATCGTTTTTCTGATCGCTGTCTTCGTGTCGGTGATGCCAATCGGTAGCCAGTCATTTTTTTTTAGGTTCGCCGCAGGTTTTTATAGCGTCAGGTACCCCCAAATATGATCTAATAAAGGTTTTAACCCCCTAATTGCCCCTAGTTAACCCTTTCACCAGTAATCACCATATAAGTGTTACGGGTGACGCTGGTTAGTTAGTTTGCTTTTTATAGTGTCAGGGCACCCGCCGTATATAACCCAATAAAGGTTTAACCCCCTGATCGCCCGGTGGGTGATATCAATTAGGTTTTAGCGTCAGAGAGGGTCTGCGTCACACCCCAGGCAGCGTCAGGTTAGTGCCAGTAACGCTAACACCCACGCGTAAAGCATACACCCCCCTTAGTGGTATAGTATCTGAACAGATCAATATCTGATCTGATCAGATCTATACCAGCGGTTTAGGGTTCCCAAAAACGCAGTGTTAGCGGGATCAGCCCAGATACCTGCTAGCACCTGCGTTTTGCCCCTCCGTCCAGCCCAGGCCACCCAAGTGCAGTATCGATCGATCACTGTCACTTCCAAAACACAACACACATAACTGCAGCGTTCGCAGAGACAGGCCTGATCCCTGCGACTCCAGTGCTGTAGGAGGTGATTTCACCACCACAGTTAAAAAAAAAAAAGCATATATGCCGAAGCATGGGGGCAGCAGGGCGGAGGAGCAATTTTGCTCCTAATGCCGCATACATACGGTCGAAATTCCGACGGAGGCTTGCCCGTGGAAACGTTTGACCATGTGTGTGCGGCATAACTTTTTTGCGGGAGGATGCCCCCATGCTTCGGCATATATAAATGGTGCATGTATGCCCATCATTAGAAGTGGGTGGATGAAGGGCGGTATTCTAATGGTGGGCATACCCACCGATCAATCTCTTTTTTCGTTCAGCCAACAGGCTGCATGAAAAAAAAAGATTACAATACATGTCCAACAAGGACCAGCAACGTACTGGTATGTTGCTGGACTTTGAATGGTTATACCAGATTGATGCCTGCGGGTTTAGGCATCATCTTGGTATCATTCTTTTCAGCCAGCGGCCGGCTTTCATGTAAAAGCAATCACAGCGGCTAATTAGCCTCTGGACTGCTTTTACAAGCAGTGGGAGGGAATGTCCCCCCCCCCGGATATAAAAAGCGCCATTGGGAAATTGGGAAAGCATTTTATCACACCGATCTTGGTGTGGTCAGATGCTTTGAGGGCAGAGGAAAGATCTAGGGTCTAGAAGACCCCAGTTTTTTCAAAAAAAGAGTACCTGTCACTACCTATTGCTATCATAGGGGATATTTACATTCCCTGAGATAACAATAAAAATTATAAAAAAAAATATATATGTAAGGAACAATTTAAAAATAAAATAAAAAAGCAAAATTAATAATAAAAAAAAAAAAAAAAAAAAAAAAAAAGCACCCCTGTCCTGCCCTGCTCTTGCCCAATGGCGAACGCAAGTGTCGGTCTGGCGTCATATGTAAACAGCAATTGCACCATGCATGTGAGGTATCACCGCGAAGGTCAGATCGAGTGCAGTCATTTTAGCAGTAGACCTCCTCTGTAAATCTAACGGGGTAATCTGTAAAGGCTTTTAAAGGCTTTTAAAAATGTATGTAGTTTGTCGCCAATGCGCGTTTGTGCGAAATTTTAAAGCATGTCGTGTTTGGTATCTATGTACTCGGCCTAAGATCATCTTTATTATTTCATCAAACATTTGGGCAATATAGTGTGTTTTAGTGCATTAAAATTAAAAAAAGTGTATTTTTTCCCCAAAAAATGCGTTTGAAAAATCGCTGCGCAAATACTGTGTAGAAAAAAAAAATGCAACACCCACCATTTTAATCTGTAGGGCCTTTGCTTTAAAAATATATATAATGTTTGGGGGTTCAACATAATTTTCTTGCAAAAAAAAAATATGTTTTCATGTAAACAAAAAGTGTCAAAAAGGGCTTTGTCTTCAAGTGGTTAGAAGAGTGGATGTAAGCTTCCTAATGTTGTGTATAAAATGCCAGAACAGTTCAAAACCCCCCCAAATGACCCCATTTTGGAAAGTAGACACCCCAAGCTATATACTGAGAGGCATGTCGAGTCCATGGAATATTTTATATGTTGACACAAGTTGCGGAAAATAGACAATTTTTTTTTTTTTATTTTTTTTTTGCACAAAGTTGTCACTAAATGATATATTGCTCAAACATGCCATGGGCATATGTGGAATTACACCCCAAAATAAATTCTGTTGCTTCTCCTGAGTACAGGGATACCACATGTGTGAGACTTTTTGGGAGCCTAGCCGCGTACGGGACCCCAAAAACAAAGCACCGCCTTCAGGCTTTCTAAGGGTGTAAATTTTTGATTTTACTTCTCACTGCCTATCACAGTTTCGGAGGCCATGGAATGCCCAGATGGCACAAAACCCCCCCAAATGACCCCATTTTGGAAAGTAGACACCCCAAGCTATTTGCTGAGAGGTATTGTGAGTATTTTGCAGATCTCGCTTTTTGTCACAAAGTTTTGAAAATTGAAAAAAAAAAAAAAAAATTTCTTTCTTAATTTTCAAAAACAAATGAGAGCTGTAAAATACTCACCATGCCTCCTCAGCAAATAGCTTGGGGTGTCTACTTTCCAAAATGGGGTCATTTGGGGGGGTTTTGTGCTATTTTGGCATTTTATGGCCTTAGAAACTGTGATAGGTAGTGAGGAGTGAAATCAAAAATTTGTGCCTAGAAATCCTGAAGGCGGTGCTTGGTTTTCGGGGTCCCGTACGCGGCTAGGCTCCTAAAAAGTCCCACACATGTGGTATCCCCGTACTCAGGAGAAGCAGCAAAATGTATTTTGGGGTGCAATTCCACATATAACCATGGCATGTGTGAGCAATATATCATTTAGTGACAACTTTTTGTAATTTTTTTTTTATTTTTATTTTTTGTCATTATTCAATCACTTGGGACAAAAAAAAAAAATATTCAACGGGCTCAACAGGCCTCTCAGCAATTTCCTTGGGGTGTCTACTTTCTAAAATGGGGTCATTTGGGGGGGTTTTGTGCTATTTTGGCATTTTATGGCCTTCGAAACTGTGATAGGTAGTGAGGAATGAAATCAAAAATTTAAGCCCTTAGAAATCCTGAAGGCGGTGCTTGGTTTCCGGGGTCCCGTACGTGGCCAGGCTCCTAAAAAGTCCCACACATGTGGTATCCCCGTACTCAGGAGAAGCAGCAAAATGTATTTTGGGGTGCAATTCCACATATAACCATGGCATGTGTGAGCAATATATCATTTAGTGACAACTTTTTGTAATTTTTTTTTTTTGTCATTATTCAATCACTTGGGACAAAAAAATAAAATATTCAATGGGCTCAACATGCCTCTCAGCAATTTCCTTGGGGTGTCTACTTTCCAAAATGGGGTCATTTGGGGGGGTTTTGTACTGCCCTGCCATTTTAGCACCTCAAGAAATGAGATAGGCAGTCATAAATTTAAAGCTGTGTAAATTTCAGAAAATGTACCCTAGTTTGTAAACGCTATAACTTTTGCGCAAACCAATAAATATACGTTTATTGACATTTTTTTTACTAAAGACATGTGGCTGAATACATTTTGGCCTAAATGTCTGACTAAAATTGAGTTTATTCGATTTTTCTTATAACAAAAAGTAGAAAATATCATTTTTTTTCAAAATTTTCGGTCTTTTTCCGTTTATATCGCAAAAAATAAAAATCGCAGAGGCAATCAAATACCATTAAAAGAAAGCTCTATTTGTGGGAAGAAAAGGACGCAAATTTCATTTGGGTACAACATTGCATGTCCGCACAATTTACAGTTAAAGCAGCGCAGTGCCGAATCCCAAAAACAGGCCTGGTCCTAATGGCCCGAAATGGTCCGGGGCTTAAGTGGTTAAAATGACTGCTCCCGAAAAACGACCGTTTTTAAAACTTCTTTTTGCATTGATACATGTCCCCTGGTGCAGAACCCGGGTTCCCAAACCCTATTTATGACAATAACATGCATAATAGTTGTTATAATTAGCACTTTAGAATTCGAACGTTCGCATCCATTGTATTTAATAGGGTTCTAATGTTCGTTCGAACTTTCGGTCCGTTCGCGGGTTCTGGTGCGAACCGAACCCGGGGGTGTTCGGCTCATCACTACAGGGGAGTAGAAATATGTGGAAGCCTAGAGGGACACATATATATATATTTTTTACACATATAAAATGCATAGTTGCTAGATGTATCAGGGCGTTTGAAATCATATACAAAGACTATATGGAGATCGTATAGCAACACTGAACCAAATGTATGTATACATAAAAATGTATATATATATATACATATATATATATATATCTCTTGCTCAAAGTAGATACTCTACTGGAGTCACAGTGTAACAATAAAACAATTGTCTCCCTTTTAAAACATACAAGAAGCAAAAACGTAGTAATAAAACCTAGATATTCGCTGTTAGGCGTGCCGATAGCACTACCGCACATAGAACAACCCACACTACGACCCCCATAGATGTGCAAACACTAAGAACACAAACAAATAAAATAATCATCAATATGATGTATATGGACCAGCAGTAGGAGTGGTAATACTAGTGATAGTAGCACCAACCTCTACGGTCATATCAGAACCCCCATCATCATACATGAATGATAAATGGAGACAGACTCAGGGGTGCTACTAGGGAGAGGGACCAGATGAAAAACAGCGCCCGCTACAGAAGTAGATAGGAACGTAGGGAAAGGGGGAATGGGGTGAAATGACCAGGGAAGACCACCCAAACATACACCAACCCAAATGATCCCCTAGCTTAGGCACACAGAAAAACCACATGAAGCCCCGTCTAGACAGGGGAACCGACAAGGAAATGGTATTTTTGGAATGGACAAGGATGGATCATAACAAAGTGATCATTAGTAAGTTGTTAGCTGATTTTATGAATCTCAGGGTCTTCGTTTAGCCCACCGGGGGTGAGGCTACCCAGGGTAAAGATCCAGTAGGCCTCGCGTTTGCATAGCCTCTGGTGTCTCCTACCTCTATCTAGATTGCCTCCGATGGATTCAATTCCAAAGACTTTCATGCCGGATGGATCACCCTGGTGAACTTCGTCAAAGTGTCTGGGGATCGGGTATTTGACCCTAGTGTTAGAGATATCACACTTATGTTCGCCTATGCGCACTCTCATAGGGCGGGATGTGCGACCTACATAGAGACGTCCGCATGGGCAAATTATACCATACACTACAAAATCGGTCCCACAGTTAATGAACTGCTTCAGCTGGTGGACCTTACCATCCCTACCTGTCACTGACTTCTTTCTATGCCACATAAATCGACAGGTACCACAGTTTCTAACGCTACATTTGTAGCTACCCTTCTGATCAAAGATGGTTGACCAGGCACTAGTAGTTTTATTAGTAGGCTTCTTAACCCTACTAGGGGCAACCATACTTCTCAGATCACGGGGCCTTCTAAATACTATATTGGGTATATCAGGTAGATGTTCTTTCAATACCGGATCATGTTTCAGTATACCCCAGTTCTTCTTCAAGATGTTTTGTATCTCAAACGCCTTATTAGTATATTAAGTAGAAAAGCGGGCTTGAGCAACGGCAGGGTTATCAATGGAGATTGGTCGAGCGGTACTCACAGGTGGAAAATCATATAGGTCTGCATATTTTTTATAGGCTGTTTCGATAAGTGTCGGGTCGTATTCCTTCTCCTGGAATTTCTTAATAAGCAGCTCACTCTGGGCCACATAGTCCTCTTTCCTAGTGCAAGTCCGTTTAAGACGGCAGAATTGTCCATAGGGGATATTTCTAATCCATCTTGGATGGTGATTGCTTTTAGCATGTAGAAAAGAGTTGCCCCCACTAGGCTTAAAGTGAGTCTTAGAGAAGATTTTACCATCAGGATCGCTCCCAAGTTCTAAATCAAGGAACACAAGAGTATCTTTGCTGATGACATGGGTGAAATCTATGCCAAAGGGATTGGCTCTACAGTATTCCAAAAAATTATCCAATTCTAGGTCAGTTCCATCCCAAATGATGAGAATATCATCAATATAGCGGGCAAAGAGAATAAGGTTGGCCCCGAACGGATTAATATTCCAAATGGAAGCATTCTCCCAAAAACCCAGAAATAAGTTAGCATAGCTCGGGGCGAACCTAGCTCCCATAGCCGTGCCCCTAATTTGCAAAAAATGATCGCCCAGGAAGGAAAAATGATTATGCGTAAGGGCAAACTCAACACAATCTAACAAGAACTTGGCCTGCAAAGAATTAAAGTTGTTGGATTCTAGTAGGTAGTAGTTTAAAGCTCTTAAACCATATTCATGGTCGATAGATGTGTACAAGGATGCCACGTCCAGTGAAAGCCATCTATAGTTTGGCTGCCAGACGTAGTGCGACAACACTTCCAGTATATGGCCAGAATCTCTAACAAATGACGGGAGGCATGTCACAAGATCCTGCAGGAAGTGGTCGATATAGCATCCCAAGTTACTGGAGATGCTATCAATACCCGCAATGATAGGCCTACCTGGGGGATTTACCATACTCTTGTGTATCTTGGGGATGTGGTAAAAGTGTGGAGTGGCGGCGTGCCTATTGAGGAGGAAATAGTATTCGTCCTTTGTTAGGACTGTATCCAGGAGAGCACGATCGAGGAGCAGCTTAAGCTCTTTCGTATACTCAATAACCGGATCTTTTTTTATTTTGATATAGGTATCCGTATCACCCAGCAATCTCATTGCCTCTGCAATGTAGTCAACCCTGTTTTGAATGACCAAGCTTCCACCCTTATCAGCCTTCCTTATGATAACATCCTGATTCTGTTTAAGGCTGTCAATGGTCATGACCAGGCTATCAGGATTAGCATCATACCGATATTTACTGTTGGTTTTACCTCCATGGAGTTTATTTTTAAAAGACTCAAAGACCACGTCATAAAAGGTGGAGATGAATCTACCTTTAGCCCAATGGGGAAAGAACGACGACTTTGGTCTAAACCCAGTGTGATTAATAGCATTTTCAACAGAGATGCTGGATACTA
This sequence comes from Rana muscosa, assembly GCA_029206835.1. NCBI lineage: Eukaryota > Metazoa > Chordata > Amphibia > Anura > Ranidae > Rana > Rana muscosa. The sequence goes on along the minus strand of CM055123.1, from coordinate 342,969,702 downwards.
CTGGTGATGTTGTCTCATGGCGAGCCTCTAGAAAAAGTTCCTCGAGGATGTTAAGGGCAGAATCTTCATCAACACTGGTCTCTAGGAGAAATGGAGAAGCTGCCTCAACACTAGGGGTAATTGGATTGTCTTTACCATTGTCTTTTAGGATGTAATATCGCTGGATAGTGAGCTTCCTTATATATTTGTTTAGATCTATAAATAATTCAAATAGATTAGGCACACTAGGTGGAGCGTAGTTGAGGCCTTTTCTTAGAAGATTGAGCTCGGTATCGGTAAATACCGAGCTAGACATGTTAAAGATCTTAATAGTGGAGTGGGTGTTAACTAGACCCTGCCCCTTTTGGTGTCTCTTTCCTCCTCTCTTACCTCGTCTGGTTCCCCTCCTCTTTTCCTCGCCTTTTTCAATGGAGGGGTGATCAACAGAGGGATCACCTTGGGACTCGCCGTTGCACCGCCCTCTACCGATACAACTTCCATCCCTAAAAAAATAATGGGAGGGGAATTGTTGGCTAAACTGTCACTGATAGGATCAGTGCCAAGATTCTCGAGGATAGTGAAAGGGTTTTGAGTCTGGAATCTACCAACAGACTCAAGGCCAAGTTGAATATCTATAGAACTCGGGATAGGGGTCTTCTCTATACTAGAGGGAACTGGTTGGAGTGAATGGGTGGCTAGTCTATCTCTAACAGGTGATTGATACTGATGCTTAGATTTATTCTGTCTACCCTTATAATTCCCTTTAGGTCCAGATTTGTTATTGTTGGATCTATTGGATTGACGATTCGGATGATGGTAGCCTGGGCCATCTCTCCGAGGGTTGGGGTGATTTTGGGAAGGACAGGTGGTTTGGGATAGGGCCATAAGACGTGAGGCCACATTGGCGGCAGGCTGACTATTGGGATCCATTCTGGGTTTAGATTGTGTGCCACCTTTACGGGTTGACCTAGGTTTCTTCCAATTGAATTCTTGATTATTTAAGTAATCCAACCGGTCCCGTTCAAACTTTCCTGATTTTTTGCTGTTGAGGTCAGTCTCATACTTCATCATTTGTTCATTGATGTTAGTATCCCAACTCCCAAAAGATGTAACATCAGAGAGTTGGGATAGTTCATCCTGCAAGGAGCTGATGTCAGCACAAATTTTGACAAGATTACGCTCCCTTTGAGCAATAATAAATTGCAAGCATAATTGGTTGCATTCATGTAAGCATGAGATCCATTTGTCATTAAGGTCCTCATCAAGAAAGGAGCACAATTTGGTAATTCTTAAACCTCTAGGAATCCTTTTAAATTCTAAATATTTCTGTAGCAACAGAATGTCCCACCACTGCAGCATCTCTCTCTCCAATGCATCCCTGAGTCTATGAAACAAAAGTAGCATTCTGTCCTCTCTTGATGGAATAGGTTTATTTTCAACAGCTGTAGCAACGGCAACTTCATTACTAGTGTTCTCAGATTCGAAAGTATCTATACTAGTGGTGAATCCTCTAGCCAAAGATGACCTTCTAAGCTGTCTTTCTTCTATTGATTTGACCATTGTTGCTTGCGATGGTTGTTATCCAAGTGATGTCAATAGGATGGACCAAACTCTGCTGCAGGAATCCCCAGACATGGTATAAAAATGGCAGAAAAACAACAAACAATCCTGCGCACGAGATGACCATCGACCATTCAATAGTCTACAACGAAAGCACTGGCCTTGCTGCCCTTCGTGGATAGGGGTGTCCTAGTAGCAAATGAAAAAAAGGGAAAAAACAAGGGCGCACCAGCCTGGTGTGATATAGTTTAGGAAAATTTATTTAAAATGAAAGCAATGAAAAGGTACTCACAAAACTAGTACAAAAGTTCGCATTGTACAAACAGTGCCTTGGAAGCTGCAGCATGTGAACCCAAACCACACTTCGACCGATCAAGGAGACCGTGATGGGGCGCACTATTGGCTGATGCGTTTCGAAGTATAAAACTTCTTTATCAAAGCCACGCAGTGCTGAGACCTCTACCTACCCTTTGTATGGGGACATGTGCATGTGGGCCACTAATTAGGTGGAGGGGGAGGAGCCCCCGGGAACTCGTGGCTCCTCCCTCATAGGGAAAAGAGCCAACGCCCCATAGGTGGAGAGACACAAAAACAAACAACAACAAAAACAAAAAAAAAAACCGACATCATTGGAAGACAATGATAGTAGACAATTGGCGATATATGGTCCAGCTGAATCTTCCCACAAGTGAGATACCAAGTGGGCAAAGCAGACAAAAGCGCTTATGGACAGATGTATAGCATCAGCAGGGACTGCAACAGTAGAGGTTGGTGCTACTATCACTAGTATTACCACTCCTACTGCTGGTCCATATACATCATATTGATGATTATTTTATTTGTTTGTGTTCTTAGTGTTTGCACATCTATGGGGGTCGTAGTGTGGGTTGTTCTATGTGCGGTAGTGCTATAGGCACGCCTAACAGCTAATATCTAGATTTTATTACTACGTTTTTGCTTCTTGTATGTTTTAAAAGGGAGACAATTGTTTTATTGTTACACTGTGACTCCAGTAGAGTATCTACTTTGAGCAAGAGAGAGATATATATATATATATATATATGTATATATATATATACATTTTTATGTATACATACATTTGGTTCAGAGTTGCTATACGATCTCCATATAGTCTTTGTATATGATTTCAAACGCCCTGATACATCTAGCAACTATGCGTTTTATATGTGTAAAAAATATATATATATGTGTCCCTCTAGGCTTCCACATATTTCTACTCCCCTGGTTGTGCAATCTACTAATGCTAACAATATTTTATATATATGGTACCTCTGCCTCTACCACCGTACCTATATGTAGACCATTTACAGCTAGTACTATTAGTATTGCTGTCACGATATATACAGCCATTGCTGGTGTATTCTAATATCAATTGTAATTTTAACTATTATTATTATAATTTTTATTGTATTTTACTTACTCTTCGTGTGTCACTGGGAGCATTTATGGTGTTCCCGCATTACTATTTATTTTACGGCTTCGCCCTTTTGCTCTCCGGTGTCTTTGTGTGAAGATATGTGCATGTGTGAGCCCTATGTAATTTCTGGTGGAGAGACACAAACCTCTGTATTTTTATTTTTATTTTCATTTTTATATTTATTTTTATTTTCATTTTTATTTTATTTATTTTTTATTTGTATATTTATTTGTATTATTATTTATTTGTATTGTTATTATTATTTTGATTTATATTTATTTTTACTTTTATTTTTATTTTTATTTTCATTCATTTTTTTGTGGTGTAATTTCCTTTTCTTCCCCTTGATTGGCTTTTAGACTTGGCTGATGCTATGTATAGAAACAGGCCATTTGTTTTGTTTTTGATGAGTCCCGCTTTGGCCTCTAGTAGCAGGGTCTACACCAAGATGGCGGCGGCGTCATCTGTATTATTATGTGTTTACTTTTTTCTTCTTGAGCGTCATCATTGGGCGTCGGACGCCCTGCTGGTGACGCTCCGCCATCATTTCCGGGTGTGTGGAGCGCAGGGGGGGGGTGTTTGCGCTCCACACATGTCCCTGCGCCGCTTTTGGGCTATGGCCAGTGCCCAGCTGGCGATGCGGCTACACGATTTCCGGGAACGTTGAGCGCTGATGAGGCTTCCTGTGCTCTACGTGCGATCTTTGATATTGGATCTTTGGATCCAATATATCATTGTCCTATTTTCCCTTCCAGTTCCCTATGATCATCAATGATGGACGGCACTATTTTTGGTTATCTACTTCTTCCCATATGCAGGTGGGTGGCGTGTTTATTTTATTTTATTGTATTCACCTAACTAATTAGTTGTTTTTAATTATTTATAACTGTGGTGCTGGTCTGCTCTTGCTATATAGCTGGATCTTGCATTGGAGTCCCTTACTGACCCTGGCGGTGATTGTTCCAGCAGTCTATGCTAGTCCACTGTTGCAGTCCCTGCTGATGCTATACATCTGTCCATAAGCGCTTTTGTCTGCTTTGCCCACTTGGTATCTCACTTGTGGGAAGATTCAGCTGGACCATATATCGCCAATTGTCTACTATCATTGTCTTCCAATGATGTCGTTTTTTTTTTTGTTTTTTTTTTGTTTGTTTTTATGTCTCTCCACCTATGGGGCGTTGGCTCTTTGCCCTATGAGGGACGAGCCACGAGTTCCCGGGGGCTCCTCCCCTCCACCTAATTAGTGGCCCACATGCACATGTCCCCATATAAAGGGTAGGTAGAGGTCTCAGCACTGCGTGGCTTTGATAAAGAAGTTTTATACTTCGAAACGCGTCAGCCGATAGTGCGCCCCATCACGGTCTCCTTGATCGGTCGAAGTGTGGTTTGGGTTCACATGCTGCAGCTTCCAAGGCACTGTTTGTACAATGCAAACTTTTGTACTAGTTTTGTGAGTACCTTTTCATTGCTTTCATTTTAAATAAATTTTCCTAAACGATATCACACCAGGCTGGTGCGCCCTTCTTTTTTCCCTTTATTTCATAGGTTAGAGCCAGTTACTGGGGGTTGACAGCAGTGTGTTACAGGACCAAAATCTATATCAGCAGCCCTCTTAACTGGGGGTATTGCTACACAAGAAAAGTCAAAACGCCAAGCTGGCTTTGTGATGGCTGGTGCAGACACTATATTTTGATAGGGAGGTTTTTTCAGCCCACTCCACTGCTTCCTGAATTAGAAATCTCCGCCCTTCATTAGGTATTTAAAGCTGGTGCTGCACAGCCAGGATGGTCATTTCCATTTCATGTCTACCTGTGAAGGATACTTTACTAAGGTGAGGAATGCCTCTAATAATATGCATATACTTTTTATTGGTTTTGACCCTAGACCCTGAGGTGAAGCTTTAGGTTTCCCAGGTGTCTTTTTAAATAGTTCAGCTGCAGTAATCCCTGCACGTTTAATACAGCTTATTACATCCACTTTTCCCATATATCTCTCTTTGTTAGGTTCCTGCTCTCTGCTTGTTTGGGCCCCTGTGAGCCCTGATCTGCTGCTGCATACTGAGGGGTCAGAACTTCAGCCAAACCAGAGCCCTTTATCTCCAACTCGGGGGCATAGGAGGCTTTTTCTCTTCCTACAAGTGTATCAAACTTGATGGATTCCAGGATAAACCTGACTTCATGCTCTTCAGTGACTGCTGAGCGCTCTGCGACTTTGCAGTGTTTGGACGCTATCCAGTCGCATCAACTCTGTGCTTGGCCAATTCTTCCCAAAAAGCATGAGACTTGTGAGTATGTTTGTGTTCTGCACTTTATATGTCTGCATCTCTGAAATTAATGGTCTTATCAGCTCTAAAATTGAATTCACTCTATTTATATATATATATATATATATATATATATATATTTATGGTCGGAGCCCTCTGTCCGAAGAGATATGGATCACATAAACACGTCACAAGACTAACAACACAAATAAGACCTGAAGTGTGGCCTGGCCTTTTGTACGGTATGCCAAAGAAAGGGGCCATACCTGAATAGAAGTGATAGATGATTCTGCTGAGAATTGTTGTAGAGGAGTGCCCTAGAAAAGGGAGATATGGGTGGGTGGGTACCGCGCACTACAGCAGACGCTGACCCTCGTGGATGGTCTGTATAAGTACCCCTCGAACTCCTCCCATAATTTCAGGCTAGCATACCAGCCTTCCTATTTATGGTCGGAGCCCTCTGTCCGAAGAGATATGGATCACATAAACACGTCACAAGACTAACAACACAAATAAGACCTGAAGTGTGGCCTGGCCTTTTGTACGGTATGCCAAAGAAAGGGGCCAAAAAGTCACACAAGGTTAGGAAGGAATTGATCTATTATGTCAGGTAAACCATTATAGAGCGAGACTGTTAAAGGCTCGTGATATTTCTGACTGAGGATCGGGGACGTGTTGGGTGAAACACGAGGATTTCCACCTGCCTATCTTCCTTATTGCGTGGTCAGGAACTCTGTTTCGTGATGTTGCTGGGGCTGGTCTAATGCGAAAGCGAGTCCTGAGTAACATCCTGGGTCAAGGCCCGAGGTGCTCAGGAGTATTCTGACGTGGCTGATGAACTGGTTCCCGCTTAGGGGTTCAGTTGGGAAAGGTAGTAGAGGGCTGTCCTCAGATGGCTCGGACAGCAGAGTTTACCAATTACCGTAGAACGGCCATGGCGTTGTGTGTCTGGAAAGGTTTAATGTCTACTCCGGGACCGGGTTGTATCATTTCCGACACCGTCGGGTGTAGGATGAAATGACTTCGGTGGCAAGTCGGGTGGTACCCGAGTAGTACTCAGCATTTAGGGCTGGTGATAGTAATTTGCCGGCCGTAAAATCGTAAAAGGCTAGGTAAGTGGCTGCTTGAACTACCAGGCTGGGCCATAGACCGAGGGGAGAACGTGAAAGGATAGCAGACATGTCCCGGAGTATGGCGCTGGTCACTGGTAAGCGTTTGGTACTAGAGTGTGGTTGCCGCCACCTGTAGTGTGTTGGCGGATCAGGATGCATTGACGAGGGAGGTAGCACCATGGAGGTGCTATCCGATTCCAGAGTTGGTTGCGACTAATGTGGGACGCCGGACATGGTCGAGTCGGCTCCGGCTTCTGTGAGAGGATGTGGCATGGTCAAGCGGGATAGCGCGTCGGCCGAGGTGTTGCATTGACCGGGGATGTGGACACTGAGGCTACTGAGCTGATGATGTAGGGAAAGTAGCAACGGCCTGCGTGGGAAGGACATGACGGACAACGATTTATTGACCTGCCTTTGTTGACGACTGTGACTGTAGCCTGGTTGTCTGTGGCGAACGTGGCGGTCTGTCCTGCCCGGGGCTGCCCCGTACTTGAGTTGCTGCGACTATGGGGTAGATCTCAAATAGAGAGGAGGACTGACTAAAAGCGGAATTGTGAGCATCTCTGATGGATCGGATCTCCTGAAACCAATGATGGCCAAAAGTTGCAGCGAAGCTTGTGGAAGCTGCTACGTCCGTGATTATCTGAGGTGATGAGGAAAATGCTGATGGGATAAACAAGGGTCTACCTATCCGGTCTCAAGGAATTGGTCCCCCATGGCCAGATCCTGCTACGGAGGCTGCGTCTAGCTTAATGACTTGGTCAGGGTCTTGTGCCTGGGAGAGGAACACTAAGAAGCGTGCGATAAAGGATCGCCCTTGAGAGACGATCCTCATCGTGGTTTGAGCATGCCCAGTAGGGATTGTAGCTGTGGGTTAGTGCACCCTTGCGTGTCGGTGGACATATGGACGACTGTCCTGATGTGGGTCAATCTACCGAGAGGTGGGCTGGCCCGCATGGCGCGTTTGTCTAGAATGATTACCAGGAAGGAGATGAACTGTGCCGGTCTTTCTACTTTCTTCAAGGTTGTGGGCACGTCAAGGTTTTAAAGACCTCTCTTGGATTCCTTAGATCTCACAAGAATCCTAAACCATCGGGAGAACTCCTGTGAGGGTATGCAGGAGTTTGACTGGGTAGTTTTGGAATGAGTCAGGCAGTGTAACGGGTCCGGTGTGGAACCCTGTAGTGTCCCCTGTACTAGAAAGGCTGCTAGAGAGGAAGTTGGGTGTGGGGAGAGAAAGTCGAGCCGCCCAAAGTGCATGTGGCCTGGTCCAGCTGGACTCTGCTGCTTGGCGCCGCAGGTATTTCTGGGGAGAGCCTTCTGGCACAGGAGGCGGATGTGCAGAAGTTTGCGGTGGGGTAAAAGCAACCCTTGAAATTAAGTCGCTGGAGATGGCTGCGCCCCCCGGTGTTCAAATTGGACATCCTAGTCTGACTGGGAGGGCTGGTTACATCTCTAGGGCTTCCAGAGGCTACCACGAACTTGTCGCTTTCGAGTTTGCGAGCGAGCCTGGGGTCCTTGGCCATTAGGATGACTGAGACGTCCCCCTAGGCACGCGGCTTGTTCCCTGTTATGACCTGTGCCGAAGATGCGTGGGGACGCTAGGTTCGCGTCCTATCGCTTAGGATGTCCTTCCTGATGCCCGCTGGGACCAGGTGCGAAGAAAAAGGGGTGCAAGCGTCGGGCGTACCTACAGTGGGGGGTTCGGTAACGACGGTGGAGACTGGGGCTGATAGGGGCGCGGCTGAGCGTGTTTCCAGGGCCCCTACTCTAGCCTGGACGTCGGTGACTGCGGTTGTCAGTGTGGTCACCAAGGCGTGTAGCTGAGTAATGCCGAGGATATCGACTGCAGCGGAATTTGTCTGGTAGAGTTGCCGCTGGTTATGGAACAGCAGCCTAACAGCTTGGTTTCCCTGGCCGTGGCCGGGTAGGGGATGCCCCTACGGCGTAGTTCGGCTGTAAGCCTGGGGATGGTCCAGCCCTGAGGAACTGTGTGGAGTCGTCCGCTGAACCCGAACGTGGTGACGATGGGACGAAGGTAAAGTCATCGCAGTCGGTCTGCGACATGTTGGGGGTTGGAGAAAAAACGAGAAAGAAAAGGGGGGGGGGGAAATGTATGTTTATAGAGTGAGATGCCAGGTATGGAGGGGATAGAGGAGGTACGAAAGTGGGTAGGGAGAAGGAAGGGAGGATGGACAGAATAAGGAATGACAGGCGCAGAGGATAGCCAAGTTTTGCGTACGAGCGCTTGTTGAGTGTAATTTAGAAAACTCAAAAGAGTGCGTGGCAACCGAGGTGAGCCAGGAGGTGACTGGCTAGGTAACCGATAGCTCGGGTGCCGTCTGTGCTTGGCACAGACTGATGAACCAGAGCCCCCAGGGCGTACTGGGGCAGGTAGCTGGAGTCTGGTATACTAAGTAGGAATGTTTCGATCTGTAGTTCAATGACGTGTGGTCGGTCTGCCAACTCCTGCACTGCCAGCAAGGTGATGTTGGTGACCTTGTCTGCGTAGTGAAGGATCTCGGATCGGCTTCGAAAACAGAGTGTCATGTGTAGAAGTATGTGGCAGTTGCTAGCGCCTGGTGAGCGGTCAAATTGTGTATGTGAAGGCAAATATGTCGTGAAAGAGTGCGGAGAGAAAGCAAGGAGGGGCCTTGCGTTTACGCACCTGACTTGAGCCCTGTCTTGGTTGAGGTCGAGACATGGGTCGACCGGGACCTGTGAGGAGGGTGACATGGAGATATATATATATATATATATTCCTTTTTTTTTTTTTTTTTTATTATATATATATATTTTTTTGATTATTATTATTTATTTATTTATTTATTTATTTTTATTTTTTTTTATTTTTTATTATTATATATATATATATTTTTTTATTATTATTATTATTTATTTATTTATTTATTTATTTATTTTATTTATTTATTTATTTATTTATTTTTTTTTTTTATTTTATTTTTTTATTATTATATATATGTTTTATTTTTATTTATTTTTTTATTTTTTTTTTGTTTTTTGTAGGCCTGAAGAGTTGTGGGAGCGGTAGGTAGCTCCGGGTGAAGAAGTGTGTAAGACCCCCTGCCCCCCTTTTTTTTTTTTTTTTTATCGGGAGATATCGTCCGACCTGGATTGCCGGGTGGACGGGATGGAAACTCAATCTAAACTGGCGTGTGTGGTGGAAAGGGATAGAGAAATCGGTGAGTAGCCGTTTGACTACTGGAGGAGGTGAGTGGCTGGTGTGCAACCACTCGTCGAACGCTCGCAGCGCTTGCGAGGAACAAATGCCTTAAGGAGACGAAAGAAGAAGAGTTTGTGACTTTCGAGTGTGTGGGGATGGCCGTTTCGTGATGAAACGGGAGTGGTAAGTAATGCGTGTGTATAGCGGCTTGGGGTTCGAATCATTGTGGCCGATGCTACGGCTGGATTCGTAACGTTCTGAGACGTTCGACGTTGTATCGGAGGTATGGGTCGGAGCTGCTTAGAGCCGGGTATGCGACTGCGAACGAATTGGTTGTTTCAGCCGAGGATCCGAAACTTGGAGCCGATGCTACGACTGGATTCGGGTCGGCTAAAGAAGTTTACTGCTGAAGATCGGAGCGGTATGCGCCGGTGGTGCGACTGTGACTCGACCGCGACTGAGCCCAGAACGGCCATGTTAGCGGAGGATCCGAACCTTTGAGCCGATGCTACGACTGGGTTCGGATCGGATAGGAGGGTCAGTTGCTAGAGATCCGAGTCGATTGAGCCGGTGAAGCGACTGGACTCGGATCGCTTGGGAATGCCATTGGTTCGAAAGTTTGAGCCTATGCTACGACTGAATTCGGATGGTTTAGCGGTTCGATGTTTGTAGGTCCGAGCCGATGAGCCGGTGTTGCGACTGTGCTCGGAACCAACGTGGATGCCAGAGATCCGAATCTCTAAGCCGATGCTGTGCCTGTATACGGGCTGATAACGGGTGCAAGGCGGGGATTTGAATTTCCCGGGTCCGAATCGTAGCGCCGGAGATACGGCTGGATTCGGACGGGTGTTCGTTGTTTCGAAGTTGAAGGGGCTTGTGATTGTCAAGGGTCCGGCCTGTAGTGCCGATTGTTAGCGACAAGAGCCGGCCCAGACTGTTTGGTGTATGGTGTAAGTAGGAGGTGTGGGGCATCAGTAAGGTGAAGGGAGAGTATCGTAGGAGGTGTAGGGCATCAGTGACTAGGGATAAGGAAGTGCAGTGTGGGATACCAGTCCGACGACTGGGTATCGGATGTGCGACTGAGGCGAGAGCCTTGGGAGCTGTGAGTAATTCGTACAACAGCTCTGAGAGCCGTAGTGTCTGGACGGACCGTTACCGGTAGCAACGTGGGTGTGACAGGGTACGAAAGACAACTGGACTAGTCGATAAACATACGATGCAGACGGAAAACACGGGGTTATGAACCGTGTGATTTTTGTAAAAGAAAAAACGTGTACCGGCGCTACGATTCGTACGAACGGTAACGGCCGGTCCTACCTGCGACCGCGAGCGGGGATACGATCAACTGCGAGCGAAGCTGGAAGGTACGAAAGCAACTACACGGACGTTGCGAGTCGTAAGGCGTCGGCTGATGACGACGAATACCGCGCACTACAGCCGACGCTGACCCTCGTGGATGGTCTGTATAAGTACCCCTCGAACTCCTCCCATAATTTCAGGCTAGCATACCAGCCTTCCTATATATATATGTAGCGGGTATTTGAATTTAGGGGAAGCATCTGGGTGGTAGTGTAACCCAGATGCACTGATTGCTAGGGGATTGGGACCTTTTTCTGGTTCTTGGAGGACTCTGGTGGTGTGGGGTTCCTTGTGGTCCACAGGTGGCGCTGTTGCCCTGGGCCGGAGCTGAACTCACACCGCAAGACTGTGCCTTTTTGTCCTTCCCTGGAGCTGGTACAGCAGGGCGGGGAACCCGCTGTGACGCAAAGGGAGAGGGGATAAAAGGGGCGGACGCCCTTACCACGGGGTTCAGAGTTCAGAGTCCGGAGTGGGAGTCGGAGGACTCGGCCGCACCCAGGCACCTTCAGCTTGGGTGCTGGCATTCCAGTGTTCCAGGCCTAGGTGCCCTTGACCTAGCCGGAGCGGAGATGGAGTCCATCTCAGGCACCTTTAGCCTGGGGTGAGGTACTATGGCGGACGCCTGGGGCTCAGTACCTTCGACTGAGTTCCGCGAGGGTGGAGGAATCCGATGGGGCCCTAACTCCTTGGGTGCCCGTGTCTGAGTTCGTGAGGACTGGTGTGCGGAACTTCTCTGGAGAGTCCGGCGCAGCATCGCTGGTGACAGAGAGGCCTCCGGTTTCTCCCTTGGACGGATTTCCTTCCCCTGACAGGGGCCGTGCTAGCGAAGGTAATTCACGTTCTACCTCACATAGTCAGTAGCAGTGACTATTTACCACTGGTGATACCACAGTGGTTAGCAACAGAAGGGAAAGGATTGTGCCTCGATCTATCCCCATTATTACTCAGTAAAGAAACTGTATGTTTGTACGCCAAGAAGAATAAAACTGAGTTGGACCTATTCACTCTGTGGAACTCTGGTTACTAGGAGCAAAGGAGTCAGGGACGAAGTACTGGACTTGACTCTAGGACACCTACACAAGGCCCAATCTTTCTGGCCTTCACCTCTTAGCTATGGAGGACATGGGCCATGGTGTATCTCATCCCTCTCCCCAGCACTGAAACCCCTAGACAAAGAAAGACAAGCCGAGTATGAGAAAGGGAGAGAGGGGTGAGGCCGCTACACGTGGGGGCATCGTATCCGGGATGTGTATGGTGTCTGAACTTGAACTTTGCTGCCCGGAGGAGTTCCGAGTAGGTCGGCCATATTGGCCAACGCGCCACGAGGCAACCCATAGCTGCGTAGTTCGTGGGCAGGGAGAAGGAAAAGCCTGCGAACAAGAGAAGAAGGTGGGAGGAGTCTGGCCATGTGGACATACGCACGTGAAGATTCCGGCGCGGGTGGGTCAGTGCGCAATGGAGCAGTGAAGAAAGAAGATGACTTCAACCACTCCATGGATTTCAGCTTCTCCTTTCATGGACATGTCTTCTCTGGCTGCTCCGATCATGGATACGGGGATAAGACTAAGGCCCCGGGGGCGATTGGCTCTGTACACCTGCAGAGACATGGAGGCCCTCGGTGTGATCTGTCCCGGCTGTTCGGGACTGGTGGTCCAGCTGAAGCCATTCGGGCGATGTGAGGTCTGCAAGGAGTTTCTCTTCGAGGTGGAACCATCCACAGAAAAGCCTCGTACTTTCCACCTCAACTACCTCACTGGGACTGCCACTCCGGAGGGAGAGATCGATGCCTGTGCGTTTCCCGTGCGCACTGATCCGGGCGAAGTGACTGCCCAAGCGGAGATGAAAAGAGAAAAATCCGAGGATGCTGCCTCGGTCACCAGCAGCTCCCTGCTCCGACCGCCGAAGAGGAAAGTTGGCCTAGTGATGGCCTTGTGTGGTCGTGGAAGAGCTTCGCCCCGCTGCTTGCCTGGCCTGGATGGATCTGGAGAGAAGAGTCCTGTACATCCTTGTTCTTCTGAAGGCCCAGGTGAGCCAGGGGTTGGGACTGTCTGTGTGGTTAAAAGTGGCGGAAGCCCACAGTCGGTAGAGGCCGTCAAGGGGGATAGTTCCGTGACTGGGAATTATCTGCCCGCTGAGTACTATGACACCTCTGACTTGGACTCATTGTCTGACAGTGGCGATGATGGGGAGATAGACGAAATCTTCCACCAGAAGGGATGGGAAAAGATGAAGCTACCCTCGGCCCATGTCACAAGGGATCCACCTATGTCTACTGGGGATAGTACACCCCGGGTGGCGGCCTCCGCACCTAGGGAGGAATCTGGTCCACTGTCTGAAATTCCTCTTCTGGATTCAACATCCATTTCACCTGCTCCTGTTGCGGGAGTGCAACGCAAGTCACTGCGGGCTCCTAGGCCCAGATCTACCGAGGTGGTGAACGCACCTCACCCCCCAGAAGCGATTGTTCTGCCTGGAGAAGGAGACCGGGCCACCATGCCACCTCTGTCAAGGTTGCAGCGTCTCTTCGGCCAGAAGGTTGCTCAGCAGTATGGGTGGGAGTACCCGTACTTGCCTCGAGAACTGCTTTATGAGGTGGAAGTTTTTCGCCAAAGATGGTATGATACCTTTTTGTGGGACAAACTTAAAGTACCGCAAGCACAGAGATACTTTTCTTGTTCAACAACGGTCACCAAGAAGTTCCAGGACTGTAAAGCTAAGTGGATGCTGGGAAGGCATATCCATGCGGACAGAGTGGTGATTTGCCGCAAGGAAGGAAGAAGTGTTGAGTACAACGTGGAGGTTTTTGACAATCGTTTGAAGCCTGTGTCCCTGCCGCATCCAAAGTTTTATCTGTAGGAGAAAAAGACTCCTGTGTGTTCTTTCTTGCTGTTCATTGCTGAACTTTCCGGAGTGCCTTTGCGGGAACACAAGGACTGTGCCCTAGTTTATTTTTGTATTTGGGCATTCTACTCTTTGGAGAAAATGGGTGCTGTTCTTGTTTTGTTCTCCCTCCTTCTCCTTGCACTTTAGAGAAAACATTGACTTTGGGGTTTTTTTTTAGTCAGTGTAGAGTCACAGAGAAATGATCAAGAGAAAAAGTTTGCCTGGAAGTGATAAGTGTCTTGACCGCGGCATTGTCACCAGGTGGCAGTGTTGCGCAACGATTGTTTTATTTTTTTACATTATGCAGCACTTATTGGAGCGAATGGGTTTCTTCTCGGATAGACTCATTCATTCCAAACAAACACATGTATGATGTTAGGATGTGTGTTTCTTTTCTTCCCTCTGCAGGAGACTCGTCTGTCAAGGAGAATGGGTGGTCCTTAGATAGCCAGGGGGAGGGAAGAATGTAAATGTGTGAGATGTTTAAAGTGTTTTATTGAAAAGTTTTATAGTTGTACTGTTTTATGTTTTCCCTTTCCCATTTAGGTCTTGGCACAATCCAGGGTTAGATTGTGTAGTTTGTCTCTGGGTTGAACTTATGTTGCCACTCTTTTGGAGACATGAGTTTGCACCAGACACTGGGGACCAGTGTCAAATCACCAGGGGGAGAGTGTAGCGGGTATTTGAATTTAGGGGAAGCATCTGGGTGGTAGTGTAACCCAGATGCACTGATTGCTAGGGGATCCGGGACCTTTTTCTGGTTCTTGGAGGACTCTGGTGGTGTGGGGTTCCTTGTGGTCCACAGGTGGCGCTGTTGCCCTGGGCCGGAGCTGAACTCACACCGCAAGACTGTGCCTTTTTGTCCTTCCCTGGAGCTGGTATAGCGGGGCGGGGAACCCGCTGTGACGCAATAGGGGGAGGGGATAAAAGGGGTGGACGCCCTTACCACGGGGTTCAGAGTTCAGAGTCCGGAGTGGGAGTCGGAGGACTCGGCCGCACCCAGGCACCTTCAGCTTGGGTGCTGGCATTCCAGTGTTCCAGGCCTAGGTGCCCTTGACCTAGCCGGAGTGGAGATGGAGTCCATCTCAGGCACCTTTACCCTGGGGTGAGGTACTATGGCGGACGCCTGGGGCTCAGTACCTTCGACTGAGTTCCACGAGGGTGGAGGAATCCGAGGGGGCTCTAACTCCTTGGGTGCCCGTGTCTGAGTTCGTGAGGACTGGTGTGCGGAACTTCTCTGGAGAGTCCGGCGCAGCATCGCTGGTGACAGAGAGGCCTCCGGTTTCTCCCTTGGACGGATTTCCTTCCCCTGACAGGGGCCATGCTAGCGAAGGTAATTCACGTTCTACCTCACATAGTCAGTGGCAGTGACTATTTACCACTGGTGATACCACAGTGGTTAGCAACAGAAGGGAAAGGATTGTGCCTCGATCTATCCCCATTATTACTCAGTAAAGAAACTGTATGTTTGTACGCCAAGAAGAATAAAACTGAGTTGGACCTATTCACTGTGTGGAACTCTGGTTACTAGGAGCAAAGGAGTCAGGGACGAAGTACTGGACTTGACTCTAGGACACCTACACAAGGCCCAATCTTTCTGGCCTTCACCTCTCAGCTATGGAGGACATGGGCCGTGGTGTATCTCATCCCTCTCCCCAGCACTGAAACCCCTAGACGAAGAAAGACAAGCCGAGTATGAGAAAGGGAGAGAGGGGTGAGGCTGCTACATATATATATATATATATATATATATATATATATATATATATATATATTGTGAGGGGGTTAGCTCGGCAGCGGGTGTGTGTGACCCCCGGGATGGGCTCCCCACACAAAAACAGGCCCAGCAAACGGAGGTTGTGGTTTTCAAAATCAAAAAGGTGCGGTTTATTTTCTATTTACAGTGACAAAACACAGCAAAGCAAAAGAAACATAAATAAAATAAATCCTGGTCAACTTGACCTCTGGGTAAACATACAGGTTTCCTAACTAACAACTGGGATCAGCCTAGTGCTGTCCTAGTCCCTAAGTCCCTGGTTTTAAATGTCCAAGCAAATAGCCACACAGGCTTTGTCTCACCGCACAGGGGTTCACTCTCCCTAGACAGTCCACACAGGTCTGGTTCCAGGCATGAGCTAACATCTAATGAAGCTGGGAGTTCTTATAGAGGCCTAAATGAGCTGACAAGCTTCAGCTGGTCTCATCAACTCCCTGCCTGCACGACGCCCAGCCCTCTCCCTAGAGGTATGAGTCATCCATGAGCCTACTAGCCTCAGCTGGGCTTATACAACTCTCCACCCTAGTTGTATAAGTCAGCGTAAAGCCTGAATCTGGGCGAAATATATCTACCCCCCTGGATGCAACCAGGTGACTTTACCTTCCTGCTGTCACATACCCCCCCCTCTTGTTTTAACCTCGGGGTTGGAACACCAGCAATCAGGCATTCATGTACTCGAGACAAAGCATCCACATTCCCCATTTGAACGCCAGGGCGATGCTTTACTGTGAAGTTGAATTCCTGGAGGGCCAGGAACCACCTATTCACTCTTCTATTTGTTTCCTTGTTTTGAGCCATCCACTTTAACGGAGCGTGATCCGTAACCATGTCAAAGTGCCTACCTAGCAGGTAGTACCGAAGGGAATCTAGAGCCCACTTCACCGCTAAACACTCCTTTTCAACGGTGGCGTAATTTACCTCATGGGACTTCAACTTCCTGCTGAGGTAAATGACTGGGTGCTCTTCCCCGTTCCAGACCTGGGACAATACTGCTCCTAACCCCACATCTGACGCATCACTTTGTACGACAAAGTCTTTAGAGAAGTCGGGTGAGTACAACACTGGCTGGCTACATAAGGCTTGTTTCAAGAATTGGAATGCTGCCTCAGCCTCGGGGGTCCATTTAATCATGACCGACCCTTTCCCCTTCGTCAGGTTGGTTAGGGGCACAGCCTTAGAAGCAAAGTGGGGAATGAATCGCCGATAATACCCAGCGATTCCCAGAAAGGCTCGTACCTGCTTCTTGCTGTTGGGACGTGGCCAACTCTGGATGGCCTCGACTTTGTTGAGTTGGGGTTTTATTACTCCCCTCCCAATGGTGTACCCAAGATATTTGGCCTCCTCCTGCCCAATGGTACACTTCTTGGGGTTAGCCGTAAACCCCGCTTCCCGAACAGAGTCCAGGACTGCTTGCACTTTTGGCAGATGTGAGGCCCAATCTGTGCTATGGACAATTACGTCATCCAGGTAAGCCGCAGCATACTTCCGATGGGGCCTCAGCATCTGGTCCATTTTCCGCTGGAATGTGGCCGGCGCATTCTGTAACCCGAACGGCATTCTTTTATATTGGAACGCCCCGTCTGGGGTTACAAATGCGGTTTTCTCTTTGGCCGACTTGGCCAGGGGGATTTGCCAATACCCTTTTGTGAGGTCAAGAGTCGTCATGTATCGGGCTGTTCCCAGCCGGTCGATCAACTCATCTATACGTGGCATGGGGTAGGTGTCAAATTTTGTAACTTTGTTCAACTGACGAAAATCGTTACAAAATCGCCAGCTCCCATCCGGTTTAGGCACCAACACAATGGGACTAGACCAATCACTTTGGGACTCCTCTATCACCCCTAAGTTCAGCATTTTCTGTACTTCCTCCCGTATTGCCTCCCGTCGGGCCTCTGGGATCCGATAGGGTTTTAACTTCACCCTTTCACCGGGCGGGGTAATGATGTCATGCTCTACCCCAGATGTTTGTCCCGGCAGCTCAGAGAATACCTCCTTGTTGCGAAGCACAAACTCCTTAACCTCCTGTTGTTGGGGTTGTGACAAGGTGGCTGCTATTCCAACCTCAGGAATCACGCAACCAGTTTGAGCTGGTGACCAAGTGTCTGCGACTAGGGACTCTCTATCCCTCCAGGCTTTCAACAGATTAACGTGATAGATCTGTTCGGGCTTTCGCCTTCCTGGTTGTCTGACCTTGTAATTCACTTCGCTCACTTTTTCCATTATCTCATAGGGGCCTTGCCATTTGGCAAGGAATTTACTTTCAACCGTAGGGACAAGTACCAGTATCCTATCCCCCGGGGAAAAGGTACGGGTCTTGGCTCCACGGTTGTACACTCTCTGCTGTGCTAACTGCGCTTGGGCCAAATGTTCCTTCACGATGGGCATTACCTGTGCAATTCGGTCTTGCATCAGGGCGACATGCTCAATCACACTCCTGTGGGGAGAACTCTCACTTTCCCAAGTTTCCTTGGCAATATCCAACAGCCCTCTTGGGTGTCTCCCATACAGTAACTCAAAGGGGGAGAATCCCGTAGAGGATTGGGGCACCTCCCTAATAGCAAACATCAAATAAGGAAGTAGACAGTCCCAATCCTTTCCATCTCTATCCACCACTTTCTTCAACATTTGTTTTAGGGTTTTGTTGAATCTTTCAACCAGCCCATCGGTTTGGGGGTGATACACAGATGTACGCAATTGCGTCACTTTGAACAATTTACACAGCTCTTTCATAACCCGGGACATAAAGGGTGTACCTTGGTCCGTAAGCAGTTCTTTACAAATACCCACCCGGCTAAAAACAAGAGATAGCTCTTTGGCTATGGTTTTGGCCGAGGTATTTCTGAGAGGGATCGCTTCTGGATAACGGGTGGCATAGTCCATTATAACCAATATGTACTGGTGCCCCCTAGCGGACTTGATTATAGGACCTACCAAATCCATTGCGATTCTCTCAAACGGGACCTCAATGATGGGTAGAGGGACCAGCGGGCTACGGAAATGTGGCATCGGGGCCGACCTCTGACACACAGGGCAGGAGGAACAATAATTTTCTATGTCCTTCATCACCCCAGGCCAATAGAATCTCTGTAATACCCTCTCTCGGGTTTTCTCTGTCCCCAGATGACCTCCAAGAATGTGCCCATGGGCCAACTCCAACACCAACTTCCTGTAAGGTTTGGGCACCACAAGCTGCTCAACGGTTTCTTCTGCCCTTTTTGCCACCCGATACAGTAGGTCCTTCTCTACGCTGAAGTATGGGTAAGTGCAGGTATTATCTGGGTTCACTAACTCGCCATCTATTTCCACTACGTTTTCCCGTGCCTTTATTAGGGCGGGGTCTTTTAACTGTTCTGTGGCAAAATTTTCCCTGTGAACCTCCAGATCAGAAAACTCCACAGACGGTAGGTTTTCGTCTGAGGAGGTGGGCTCCTCTCCAGTTTCTTGAGTCTCCCCTGCCAATACTGACAAGGGAAATTCTGGAGAGTCCTCACCACTCTCAGAGGAGTTCTGGCTATCACATTCCTGGTACATAGGGGCACCAGTGGGGGGCTCAGGATCATCCCACAGTTCCCAGAACTTCGGAAAATCCCTTCCCACAATGGCATCATGCGGTAATTGAGATACTAACCCCACTGGATGAGAGAGGGTACCTTTGGGGGTCTCGAAACACACTGTAGTCACTGGATACTCTCGGGTGTCCCCATGCACACAAATAACAGCTACCTTGCTATTCCCAGAGACCTCTGTTTTAACTAATTCAGCCTTTATCAGGGTCACAAGGCTACCTGAATCCAGCAATACCACAACATTTCTACCATTAACACACATTTTGCATAAATGTTTCTCAGTTCCTCGAATGGCAGTGCATGCGACTGTCGCACACAGCGACTGACGTCTGCCCGTCAGAAAGTCACACTGCATGGGTTCCTCCACAACCGGGCAATTGGCTGCAATATGTCCCGCTTGCCGGCAGCGGTAGCAAACGATCCTTCTTGCCGCCTCTTGAGCCGCTGATTTCCCAGGCTGTTCTCGCCAAACTTGGGGTAGAGCTCCCACCCTCTCACTCTCTCCACCCTCACCCCTTGGAATCCTCTTATCCGCCCCTGGGGATGGTCTGGTCTTAGGGTGGAAAGTCCGAGTGTCTCTGGAAGAGGCCGTCAGGTTCTCTGTAGCCAAGTATTTCTCCACACGATCCACAAGACCATCGGCCGTCTCTGGGTCTCCATGGCTTACCCACTTTTGGATGGCAGTAGGAAGAGCTCTCAAAAACCGATCCATTACAACACGTTCCACAATCTTTGGTGCGGACAAAGTCTCTGGCTGTAGCCACTTTCTGCTCAGGTGAATGAGATCATACATTTGAGACCTGGGGGGTTTTCCAAGCTGGAAAGTCCAGTTATGCACACGCTGAGCCCGGACAGCCTGGGTGACACCCAGCCTTGCCAATATTTCAGCTTTTAGCATCACATAGTCTTTTGCTTGGTTAGGCTCTAGGTCATAGTAAGCTTTCTGCGATTCACCAGTTAACAGAGGAGCCACCAGTCCAGCCCACTGCTCCTCAGGCCACTTTTCTCTTTCAGCGGTCCTTTCAAATGTGGTCAAAAATACCTCTGGATCATCCTCTCCAGTCATTTTTGTCAATAAACGACTCACCCCAAAGGACGCGGTATTAGTGGGACGGCTTTCCTCACTGGTCTGCGGACGTTGCTGCATTACTGCTTCCATTTGTTGTAGTCTCTGCTCTAGCTTCTGTAACAGGTCTATGAAGCGGGCCTCAGGTTGCTGCTGGGCTTGTTGCTGAGCTTCCAAACTCTGTTGGTGAGCTTGCTGCTGGGCTGCAAGGCTCCTTTGCAAACCTGCATTTGTCTGCTGTTGATTGGCATTTGCTAGAGCCAGCTGTTTCAGTATCTCCTCCATGCTGGCTTAAAAAAAAACTGCCCGCATTCTCCACCAACTGTGAGGGGGTTAGCTCGGCAGCGGGTGTGTGTGACCCCCGGGATGGGCTCCCCACACAAAAACAGGCCCAGCAAACGGAGGTTGTGGTTTTCAAAATCAAAAAGGTGCGGTTTATTTTCTATTTACAGTGACAAAACACAGCAAAGCAAAAGAAACATAAATAAAATAAATCCTGGTCAACTTGACCTCTGGGTAAACATACAGGTTTCCTAACTAACAACTGGGATCAGCCTAGTGCTGTCCTAGTCCCTAAGTCCCTGGTTTTAAATGTCCAAGCAAATAGCCACACAGGCTTTGTCTCACCGCACAGGGGTTCACTCTCCCTAGACAGTCCACACAGGTCTGGTTCCAGGCATGAGCTAACATCTAATGAAGCTGGGCGTTCTTATAGAGGCCTAAATGAGCTGACAAGCTTCAGCTGGTCTCATCAACTCCCTGCCTGCACGACGCCCAGCCCTCTCCCTAGAGGTATGAGTCATCCATGAGCCTACTAGCCTCAGCTGGGCTTATACAACTCTCCACCCTAGTTGTATAAGTCAGCGTAAAGCCTGAATCTGGGCGAAATATATCTACCCCCCTGGATGCAACCAGGTGACTTTACCTTCCTGCTGTCACAATATATATATATATATATATATATATATATATATTGTGAGGGGATTAGCTCGGCAGCGGGTGTGTGTGACCCCCGAGATGGGCTCCCCACACAAAAACAGGCCCAGCAAACGGAGGTTGTGGTTTTCAAAATCAAAAAGGTGCGGTTTATTTTCTATTTACAGTGACAAAACACAGCAAAGCAAAAGAAACATAAACAAAATAAATCCTGGTCAACTTGACCTCTGACTAAACATACAGGTTTCCTAACTAACAACTGGGATCAGCCTAGTGCTGTCCTAGTCCCTAAGTCCCTGGTTTTAAATGTCCAAGCAAATAGCCACACAGGCTTTGTCTCACCGCACAGGGGTTCACTCTCCCTAGACAGTCCACACAGGTCTGGGTCCAGGCATGAGCTAACATCTAATGAAGCTGGGAGTTCTTATAGAGGCCTAAATGAGCTGACAAGCTTCAGCTGATCTCATCAACTCCCTGTCTGCACGACGCCCCACACTCTCCCTAGAGGTATGAGTCATCCATGAGCCCACTAGCCTCAGCTGGGCTTATACAACTCTCCACCTAGTTGTATAAGTCGGCGTAAAGCCTGAATCTGGGCGAAATATATCTACCCCCCTGGATGCAACCAGGTGACTTTACCTTCCTGCTATCACATACCCCCCCTCTTGTTTTAACCTCGGGGTTGGAACACCAGCAATCAGGCATTCATGTACTCGAGACAAAGCATCCACATTCCCCATTTGAACGCCAGGGCGATGCTTTACTGTGAAGTTGAATTCCTGGAGGGCCAGGAACCACCTATTCACTCTTCTATTTGTTTCCTTGTTTTGAGCCATCCACTTTAACGGAGCGTGATCCGTAACCATGTCAAAGTGCCTACCTAGCAGGTAGTACCGAAGGGAATCTAGAGCCCACTTCACCGCTAAACACTTCTTTTCAACGGTGGCGTAATTTACCTCATGGGACTTCAACTTCCTGCTGAGGTAAATGACTGGGTGCTCTTCCCCGTTCCAGACCTGGGACAATACTACTCCTAACCCCACATCTGACGCATCACTTTGTACGACAAAGTCTTTAGAGAAGTCGGGTGAGTACAACACTGGCTGGCTACATAAGGCTTGTTTCAAGAATTGGAATGCTGCCTCAGCCTCGGGGGTCCATTTAATCATGACCGACCCTTTCCCCTTCGTCAGGTTGGTTAGGGGCACAGCCTTAGAAGCAAAGTGGGGAATGAATCGCCGATAATACCCAGCGATTCCCAGAAAGGCTCGTACCTGCTTCTTGCTGTTGGGACGTGGCCAACTCTGGATGGCCTCGACTTTGTTGAGTTGGGGTTTTATTACTCCCCTCCCAATGGTGTACCCAAGATATTTGGCCTCCTCCTGCCCAATGGTACACTTCTTGGGGTTAGCCGTAAACCCCGCTTCCCGAACAGAGTCCAGGACTGCTTGCACTTTTGGCAGATGTGAGGCCCAATCTGTGCTATGGACAATTACGTCATCCAGGTAAGCCGCAGCATACTTCCGATGGGGCCTCAGCATCTGGTCCATTTTCCGCTGGAATGTGGCCGGCGCATTCTGTAACCCGAACGGCATTCTTTTATATTGGAACGCCCCGTCTGGGGTTACAAATGCGGTTTTCTCTTTGGCCGACTTGGCCAGGGGGATTTGCCAATACCCTTTTGTGAGGTCAAGAGTCGTCATGTATCGGGCTGTTCCCAGCCGGTCGATCAACTCATCTATACGTGGCATGGGGTAGGTGTCAAATTTTGTAACTTTGTTCAACTGACGAAAATCGTTACAAAATCGCCAGCTCCCATCCGGTTTAGGCACCAACACAATGGGACTAGACCAATCACTTTGGGACTCCTCTATCACCCCTAAGTTCAGCATTTTCTGTACTTCCTCCCGTATTGCCTCCCGTCGGGCCTCTGGGATCCGATAGGGTTTTAACTTCACCCTTTCACCGGGCGGGGTAATGATGTCATGCTCTACCCCAGATGTTTGTCCCGGCAGCTCAGAGAATACCTCCTTGTTGCAAAGCACAAACTCCTTAACCTCCTGTTGTTGGGGTTGTGACAAGGTGGCTGCTATTCCAACCTCAGGAATCACGCAACCAGTTTGAGCTGGTGACCAAGTGTCTGCGACTAGGGACTCTCTATCCCTCCAGGCTTTCAACAGATTAACGTGATAGATCTGTTCGGGCTTTCGCCTTCCTGGTTGTCTGACCTTGTAATTCACTTCGCTCACTTTTTCCATTATCTCGTAGGGGCCTTGCCATTTGGCAAGGAATTTACTTTCAACCGTAGGGACAAGTACCAGTATCCTATCCCCCGGGGAAAAGGTACGGGTCTTGGCTCCACGGTTGTACACTCTCTGCTGTGCTAACTGCGCTTGGGCCAAATGTTCCTTCACGATGGGCATTACCTGTGCAATTCGGTCTTGCATCAGGGCGACATGCTCAATCACACTCCTGTGGGGAGAACTCTCACTTTCCCAAGTTTCCTTGGCAATATCCAACAGCCCTCTTGGGTGTCTCCCATACAGTAACTCAAAGGGGGAGAATCCCGTAGAGGATTGGGGCACCTCCCTAATAGCAAACATCAGATAAGGAAGTAGACAGTCCCAATCCTTTCCATCTCTATCCACCACTTTCTTCAACATTTGTTTTAGGGTTTTGTTGAATCTTTCAACCAGCCCATCGGTTTGGGGGTGATACACAGATGTACGTAATTGCGTCACTTTGAACAATTTACACAGCTCCTTCATAACCCGGGACATAAAGGGTGTACCTTGGTCCGTAAGCAGTTCTTTACAAATACCCACCCGGCTAAACACAAGAGATAGCTCTTTGGCTATGGCTTTGGCCGAGGTATTTCGGAGAGGGATCGCTTCTGGATAACGGGTGGCATAGTCCATTATAACTAATATGTACTGGTGCCCCCTAGCGGACTTGATTATAGGACCTACCAAATCCATGGCGATCCTCTCAAACGGGACCTCAATGATGGGTAGAGGGACCAGCGGGCTACGGAAATGTGGCATCGGGGCCGACCTCTGACACACAGGGCAGGAGGAACAATAATTTTCTATGTCCTTCATCACCCCCGGCCAATAGAATCTCTGTAATACCCTCTCTCGGGTTTTCTCTGTCCCCAGATGACCTCCAAGAATGTGCCCATGGGCCAACTCCAACACCAACTTCCTGTAAGGTTTGGGCACCACAAGCTGCTCAACGGTTTCTTCTGCCCTTTTTCCCACCCGATACAGTAGGTCCTTCTCTACGCTGAAGTATGGGTAAGTGCAGGTATTATCTGGGTTCACTAACTCGCCATCTATTTTCACTACGTTTTCCCGTGCCTTTATTAGGGCGGGGTCTTTCAACTGTTCTGTGGCAAAGTTTTCCCTGTGAACCTCAAGATCAGAAAACTCCACAGACGGTAGGTTTTCGTCTGAGGAGGTGGGCTCCTCTCCAGTTTCTTGAGTCTCCCCTGCCAATACTGATAAGGGAAATTCCGGAGAGTCCTCACCACTCTCAGGGGAGTTCTGGCTATCACATTCCTGGTACATAGGGGCACCAGTGGGGGGCTCAGGATCATCCCACAGTTCCCAGAACTTCGGAAAATCCCTTCCCACAATGGCGTCATGCGGTAACTGAGATACTAAGCCCACTGGATGAGAGAGGGTACCTTTGGGGGTCTCGAAACACACTGTAGTCACTGGATACTCTCGGGTGTCCCCATGCACACAAATAACAGCTACCTTGCTATTCCCAGAGACCTCTGTTTTAACTAACTCAGCCCTTATCAGGGTCACAAGGCTACCTGAATCCAGCAATACCACAACATTTCTACCATTAACACACATTTTGCATAAATGTTTCTCAGTTCCTCGAATGGCAGTGCATGCGACTGTCGCACACAGCGACTGACGTCTGCCCGTCAGAAAGTCACACTGCATGGGTTCCTCCACAACCGGGCAATTGGCTGCAATATGTCCCGCTTGCCGGCAGCGGTAGCAAACGATCCTTCTTGTGGCCTCTTGAGCCGCTGATTTCCCAGGCTGTTCTCGCCAAACTTGGGGTAGAGCTCCCACCCTCTCACTCTCTCCACCCTCACCCCTTGGAATCCTCTTATCCGCCCCTGGGGATGGTCTGGTCTTAGGGTGGAAAGTCCGAGTGTCTCTGGAAGAGGCCGTCAGGTTCTCTGTAGCCAAGTATTTCTCCACACGATCCACAAGACCATCGGCCGTCTCTGGGTCTCCATGGCTTACCCACTTTTGGATGGCAGTAGGAAGAGCTCTCAAAAACCGATCCATTACAACACGTTCCACAATCTTTGGTGCGGACAAAGTCTCTGGCTGTAGCCACTTTCTGCTCAGGTGAATGAGATCATACATTTGAGACCTGGGGGGTTTTCCAAGCTGGAAAGTCCAGTTATGCACACGCTGAGCCCAGACAGCCTGGGTGACACCCAGCCTTGCCAATATTTCAGCTTTTAGCATCACATAGTCTTTTGCTTGGTTAGGCTCTAGGTCATAGTAAGCTTTCTGCGATTCACCAGTTAACAGAGGAGCCACCAGTCCAGCCCACTGCTCCTCAAGCCACTTTTCTCTTTCAGCGGTCCTTTCAAATGTGGTCAAAAATACCTTTGGATCATCCTCTCCAGTAGTGATGAGCCGAACACCCCCGGGTTCGGTTCGCACCAGAACCCGCGAACGGACCGAAAGTTCGAACGAACATTAGAACCCTATTAAATACAATGGATGCGAACGTTCGAATTCTAAAGTGCTAATTATAACAACTATTATGCATGTTATTGTCATAAATAGGGTTTGGGAACCCGGGTTCTGCACCAGGGGACATGTATCAATGCAAAAAGAAGTTTTAAAAACGGTCGTTTTTCGGGAGCACTCATTTTAATGATGCATAAAGTGAAAAAAAAAAAGTCAAATATTCCTTTAAATATCGTACCTGGGGGGTGTCTAAAGTATGCCTGTGAAGTGCCACGTGTTTCCCGTGTTTAGAACTGTCCCTGCACAAAATGACACTTCTAAAGGAAAAAAAAGCCATTTAAAACTGCTTGCGGCTTTAATGTAATGTCTGGTCCCGGTAATATGGATGAAATTCTTTAAGAAAAATGGCATAGCTACCCCATGACCCCCCCCCCTACCCCAGCCCATTACCAGCCCCTTTGGGTCTTGTATGGATATTAAGGGGAACCCCGCACATAAAATAAAAAAGGCCCTATATACTCTGAACAGCCGTATACAGGCGGTGCATACAAGACAGGGACTGTAGGTTTGTTCTTATGTAGAATCTGTTTGTAATTTTGAACAGGTACATTGTTGAAGTGTAGCTCCAGCCCAAAAATCTATTTTTAAACTTTTTGGGAAACATAGGTAAGGGTTATCACCCCTGTAACATTTGTTTTGCTGTCTGTGCCCCTGTTCAGAACATTTCACCTCACTTTCCGTCCCAATGACAACTGTTTTTGAAATGTGGTGTTTTTCTTGAAACAAGGATTGCTGATAAAGCATCAGTACAGATGAGACCCCTTTCTCCCATATTTATTCTTACAGGAGAGAATTTTCCTTTCTAGGGGTAGATTTCCTCTCACTTCCTGTTGTCTTCTTTCGTTTGCAAGTAGGAGTCGTTTGTAAGTTGGATGTTTGAAAGTAGGGACCTGCCGTATATACTCTGCAGAAATAGGCCCCTTAGTTGTTGGTGTTGGCACAACACTGTAAGCACTCAGTTACTCTTGGTTGGTGCTGGAACGCCCTGCTGTCAACTATTATATCAGGAATTTTAATTACATATAATTGTTGAACAGTGGTAGTAAAAATTGGGGCTTTGATGGTGGTGCTGGTGCCACAACACTGTAAGCCCTGACAGTTACTCTTGGTGGGTGCAGCAATGGGCCCTGCTGTGAATTATTAGATCAAGAATTGTAATTACATGCCCCTTTTGAACAGGGGCTGAAAAATTGGGCCTTTCGTGGTGGTGGTGGTGGTGGCGTTGCCACAAGACTGTAAGCCCTCAGAGTTACTCTTGGTGGGTGCAGCAATGGACCCTGCTGTGAATTATTAGATCAAGAATTGTAATTGCATGCCCCTGTTGAACAGGGGCTGAAAAATTGGGCCTTAGGCACTGGTGGCACAACACTACAACCCCTCACAGATACTGTACTTGGAGCACAGCAATGAGCCCTGTTGCAAAGTATTGCTTCAAAAATTGTAATGACACGCCCCTGTTAAACAGGGGCTGAAAAATTGGGCCTTAGGCACTGGTGCCACAACACTCCAACCCCTCACAGATACTGTACTTGGAGCACAGCAATGAGCCCTATGGCAAATTATTGCTAAAAAAATTGTAATTACACGCCCCTGTAAAACAGGGGCTGAAAAATTGGGCCTTAGCCACTGGTGGCGGCACCCATAAACAAAAATGATCTTCCAAGCTATCATCATCAATCGTATCATTGAGGACTCGGAGGAGGAGGATAGCCAGTCAACATAACAGCACAGGCACTCAGCATCAGCATCAGTCTTGAAGGGATGTGACATGTTAAAATCAATTAGTCTGTTATATCAGCATCAGGTGTGTGGTAGCTGGTGGTGATCCAAGACTGGTTCATCTTGATGAAAGTCAGTCGATCAACCGAGTCGGTGGAGAGGCGCACCCTGTGATCCGTGACAAATCCTCCAGCAGCACTGAATGTGCGTTCCGAAAGAACGCTGGATGCAGGACAGGCCAGTAGCTCAATTGCATACTGTGCAAGCTCTGGCCAGTGATCCATCCTCAAGACCCAGTAAGCCAGAGGATTTTCGGTGGGGAAGGTGTCCAAGTCTGACCTTGCCCCTAGATATTCCTGCACCATGTTTATCAGACGCTGGCGATGGTTGCTGGAACCGATCATACTTTGGGGCTGCGGACTAAAGAATTGTCTGAACGCATCGGTCAGACGGCCACCTTCCCCACCGCTCCTTCTTTGACTGGCCGAAGCCTCAGCAACTCGTTGTCCAGGACCAGGAGTTTGTAACCTCCCAGTCTCTGGGAACGCGTTGCACAGACCTTTCTGCAAGGCCTCCCGGAGTTGTCTCATCCTCTGCTCCCTCTGTGACGGTAACATAAGGTCCGCAACCTTACCCTTGTACCGTGGATCAAGGAGAGTGGCCAGCCAGTAATGGTCCCTCTCCTTGATCCGAAGAATACAAGGATCCTTCCGCAGACTTTGCAGGATCAGGGAGGCCATGCAGCGTAGGTTTGCTGAGGCATTCGCTCCGGAGTCCTCTGGGTCACTAAGGACGACATGATCCGCAGCCACCTCCTCCCAGCCACGTACAAGTCCACTGGTTTCTTGGGACTGTAAATCATCCCTAAAAGACTGCTGCTGATGATGCTGAGTGCCAGCCTCCACCTCCATGCTGACACAATCCTCCTCCTCCTCCTCCTCCTCCTCCTCTTCCTGTGCGATGGGTGGGACAGAAGGAACACTGTCTGGGTAAAGGGGGCCTTGAGAGGCAAGGAAGTCCTCCTCTTCCTGCCTCTGTTCTGCCTCAAGTGCCCTGTCCATTATTCCACGCAGCGTGTGCTCCAACAGGTGGACAAGAGGTACAGTGTCACTGATGCATGCACTGTCACTGCTCACCATCCTCGTGGCCTCCTCAAATGGTGCCAGGACAGTGCATGCATCCCTGATCATGCCCCACTGGCGTGGAGAAAAAAAACCAAGCTCCCCTGACCCTGTCCTGGTGCCGTAGTCGCACAGGTACTCATTGATGGCCCTCTGCTGCGTGTGCAGCCACTGCAGCATGGCCAACGTTGAGTTCCACCTGGTGGGCATGTCACATATAAGGCGGTTCTTGGGCAGGTTCAACTCCTTTTGCAGCTCAGCCAGGCGAGCACTGGCATTATAAGATCTGCGGAAATGCACACAGACTTTCCTGGCCTGCCTCAGGACATCCTGTAAGCCCGGGTACCTGCCCAAGAAGCGCTGCACCACCAGGTTAAGGACGTGAGCCACACAGGGCACATGGGTCAGTTGTCCCTGTCGGAGGGCGGAGAGGAGGTTGGAGCCATTGTCGCAAACCACCATTCCTGGCTTAAGCTGGCGTGGCGTCAACCACCTCTCGGCCTGGCCCTGCAGAGCAGACAGGACCTCTGCCCCAGTGTGGCTTCTGTCCCCCAAACACACCAGCGCAAGCACGGCATGGCATCTTTTTGCCTGCGTACTTGCGTAGCCCCGTGAACGGCTACGGAGCACCGCTGGTTCATAGGACAAACCACAGGAAGAGGCCATGGAGGAAGAAGAAGAGGAGGGGGTGGAGGAGAGAGGTGTGTCACAACCAGTAGTAGCATTTTGGAGGCGTGGCGGTGGGACAACCTCCAACACTACTGCACCTTGTCCTGCATCCTTCCCAGCTGCCAAAAGAGTGACCCAATGGGCCGTGAAAGAAAGGTAACGTCCCTGTCCATGCCTGCTGGACCATGAGTCAGCGGTAATATGCACCTTACCGCTGACCGCCCTGTCCAGCGAGGCCAAGACATTGCCTTCCACATGCCGGTAGAGAGCCAGAATAGCCTTCCGTGAGAAAAAGTGGCGTTTGGGAACCTGCCACTGAGGAACCGCACATTGCACAAACTCACGGAAGGGGGCCGAGTCTACCAACTGAAAAGGCAGCAGTTGAAGCGCTAGCAATTTAGCCAAGCTAGCATTCAACCGCTGGGCATGTGGATGGCTGGGAGTGAACTTCTTTCGACGGTCCAGCAGCTGGGGCAGGGAAATTTGCCTGCTAGAATCGGACGTCGGTGTACTGCTAGCAGAGTGGCCGCAAGTACTTGGCTGTGACACACCTAATTCTACACCTTCATTCCTCTCAGTGCATGTTTCAGAGAGGACTGAAGTTATAGTGGGGTTGGAGATCCCAGCTGATGCGGTGCAAGGAGAGGTCCGCTTTGTTCTTTGGTGTGGGTCTTTGAGGTAGGCTTGCCAACGAGCTGCATGGCAGGTCAACATATGTCTGGTCAGGCATGTGGTACCCAAGCGGCTGATGTTTTGGCCACGCGATATACGCTTGAGACATATGTTGCAAACAGCAGCTGTGCGATCTGATGCACTAGCCTCAAAAAAGGCCCACACCAAAGAACTTTTTGAATGACGGGCAGAGGCAGCGCCCTGCACAGGCGGAGCTCTGCGGTGTGATTCCGTCGGTGTACTGCCCTTACGCTGGCCACCAAAGGGCATCCTGCCTCGTTGGAGATGTGCCTCCTCCTCATCCTCCTCCTCCTCCTCTCTCCTATTAGGCACCCACGTGGAGTCAGTGACCTCATCATCACCTCCCTCCTCATCACTGGAGCCAATCTGGCAGTATGCTGCAGCTGCTGGAACATGACTGCCAGATTGGTGTCCTTCTTGAGCATCCCCTCTGTCTGCTCTCACGCTACTGCCTTCCTCTAGCTGGGTTTCATCATCAGACCCTTCGAAACGCTGGGCATCCTCCTGGAGCATGTACCCAACACTGTGCTGAAACAGTTCGGGGGACTCCTCAGGAGGAGGACATGGTGGGTCTAGGGAAGGAGTGACTGATGATGAGTCTGACATTGATACCAGGGAAGAGGACGCTTTGGCAGCTGCTTTTCCAGTACCCTGAGCCTGGGTGAGAGAGGATGAGGAGGAGGAGGAGGGCTTGGTCATCCACTCTACCAAGTCTTCGGCATGATGTGGCTCAACATGTCCAGCTGCCGAAAAGAAGGACAAGCGTGTCCCATGGCCATGTGCTGATGACAATGCACCGCGTCCACGACCAGCACTGTTGCCCCCAGACACAGAGCCTGCTTGCCCTCTTTTATTGCCTCCTGACTGTCTGCCTCTCCTTGTTTGCCTTCCAGACATTCTAATAGATGGCCTGCAGGGAGATGGGAAAAAAGCAATAAGGGCTACCTTCAGGTGTCCTTCTCTGTCCCTTGAAACAAGGACTTTGACAGTGAAAGAAACTGACACACTCTCCCTACCTACAGTTTTCTGTCCCTAGAAAAAATGTTTTTTTTAAGCACAATTTAGCACAAGGAGAATTCACTCACTGTCCTTCCAGGTCCCTGGAAACAAGGACTTTGACAGTGAAAGAAACTGACACACTCTCCCTACCTACAGTTTTCTGTCCCTAGAAAAAATGTTTTTTTTAAGCACAATTTAGCACAAGGAGAATTCACTCACTGTCCTTCCAGGTCCCTGGAAACAAGGACTTTGACAGTGAAAGAAACTGACACACTCTCCCTACCTACAGTTTTCTGTCCCTAGAAAAAATGTTTTTTTTAAGCACAATTTAGCACAAGGAGAATTCACTCACTGTCCTTCCAGGTCCCTGGAAACAAGGACTTTGACAGTGAAAGAAACTGACACACTCTCCCTACCTACAGTTTTCTGTCCCTAGAAAAAATGTTTTTTTTAAGCACAATTTAGCACAAGGAGAATTCACTCACTGTCCTTCCAGGTCCCTGGAAACAAGGACTTTGACAGTGAAAGAAACTGACACACTCTCCCTACCTACAGTTTTCTGTCCCTAGAAAAAATGTTTTTTTTAAGCACAATTTAGCACAAGGAGAATTCACTCACTGTCCTTCCAGGTCCCTGGAAACAAGGACTTTGACAGTGAAAGAAACTGACACACTCTCCCTACCTACAGTTTTCTGTCCCTAGAAAAAATGTTTTTTTTAAGCACAATTTAGCACAAGGAGAATTCACTCACTGTCCTTCCAGGTCCCTGGAAACAAGGACTTTGACAGTGAAAGAAACTGACACACTCTCCCTACCTACAGTTTTCTGTCCCTAGAAAAAATGTTTTTTTTAAGCACAATTTAGCAAAAGGAGAATTCACTCACTGTCCTTCCAGGTCCCTGGAAACAAGGACTTTGACAGTGAAAGAAACTGACACACTCTCCCTACCTACAGTTTTCTGTCCCTAGAAAAAATGTTTTTTTTAAGCACAATTTAGCACAAGGAGAATTCACTCACTGTCCTTCCAGGTCCCTGGAAACAAGGACTTTGACAGTGAAAGAAACTGACACACTCTCCCTACCTACAGTTTTCTGTCCCTAGAAAAAATGTTTTTTTTAAGCACAATTTAGCACAAGGAGAATTCACTCACTGTCCTTCCAGGTCCCTGGAAACAAGGACTTTGACAGTGAAAGAAACTGACACACTCTCCCTACCTACAGTTTTCTGTCCCTAGAAAAAAAGTTTTTTTTAAGCACAATATAGCACAAGCACAAAACACACTGACACTCTCCCTACCTATCCTTCTCTTTCCCTAAACTAAAGGAATCCAGGTTAAGCAAGAAAGAAATAAAAGTCACTGTCCCTGCCTATGCTGCTCTATCCCTGCTCCGGAACACACTACACTAGGCCGCCGTGCTGGCGGCCTTTTATAGTGTGGGGCGTGTACTAAACACCCTCGGCAATAATTGGCCACAGGCATCCTGCCTGTGGCCAATCATTGCTCTCCTCGCTGCCGGCGCTGTGATTGGCCAAGCATGCGGGGTCACAGTGCATGCTTGGCCAATCACAGCGCCTGGATGACACTGCGATGGCGTAGTGCATTGTGGGCCGTTCGCGTCACTCGAATTTGGCGCGAACGGCCCAAATCGTTCGATCTTCGTCGAACGATCGAACAGCCGATGTTCGAGTCGAACGTATGTTCGACTCGAACACGAAGCTCATCCCTACTCTCCAGTCATTTTTGTCAATAAACGACTCACCCCAAAGGACGCGGTATTAGTGGGACGGCTTTCCTCACTGGTCTGCGGACGTTGCTGCATTACTGCTTCCATCTGTTGTTGTAGTCTCTGCTCTTGCTTCTGCAACAGGTCTATGAAGCGGGCCTCAGATTGCTGCTGGGCTTGTTGCTGAGCCTCCAGACTCTGTTGCAAAGTTGCGTTTGTCTGCTGCTGGGCTGCAAGGCTCTGTTGATGAGCTTGCTGCTGGGCTGCGAAGTTCTGTTGTTGAGCTGCAAGGCTCTGTTGATGAGCTGCAAGGCTCTTTTGCAAACCTGCATTTGTCTGCTGTTGATTGGCATTTGCTAGAGCCAGCTGCTTCAGTATCTCCTCCATGCTGGCTTAAAAAAAAACTGCCACTGGTTCTCCACCAACTGTGAGGGGGTTAGCTCGGCAGCGGGTGTGTGTGACCCCCGAGATGGGCTCCCCACACAAAAACAGGCCCAGCAAACGGAGGTTGTGGTTTTCAAAATCAAAAAGGTGCGGTTTATTTTCTATTTACAGTGACAAAACACAGCAAAGCAAAAGAAACATAAACAAAATAAATCCTGGTCAACTTGACCTCTGACTAAACATACAGGTTTCCTAACTAACAACTGGGATCAGCCTAGTGCTGTCCTAGTCCCTAAGTCCCTGGTTTTAAATGTCCAAGCAAATAGCCACACAGGCTTTGTCTCACCGCACAGGGGTTCACTCTCCCTAGACAGTCCACACAGGTCTGGGTCCAGGCATGAGCTAACATCTAATGAAGCTGGGAGTTCTTATAGAGGCCTAAATGAGCTGACAAGCTTCAGCTGGTCTCATCAACTCCCTGTCTGCACGACGCCCCACACTCTCCCTAGAGGTATGAGTCATCCATGAGCCCACTAGCCTCAGCTGGGCTTATACAACTCTCCACCTAGTTGTATAAGTCGGCGTAAAGCCTGAATCTGGGCGAAATATATCTACCCCCCTGGATGCAACCAGGTGACTTTACCTTCCTGCTATCACAATATATATATATATAGCGGGTGTTTGTTTTAAAGCCCAGAGACTACCATACCCAGGATGCATTTCCCTGCGCAAGGACTGCTGGGGTGGGGTATTTAACCAGGGGGCGGACAAGAGTACAGTCTCTTTGGACATCGCCGGCCTGCATTCTTCCAAAGAGACTTCCATACCCACTGAAGAGCCTGAGGGACGTCTCATCCTTCTGCTGTTCTGCTACTATCAGGAGGACCGAAGACCCGGGTGTTGTGGAATCTGTGTACCAAGACACAGCAACGGAAGATACGGACACGGACTGGTCCAGTTGGGTGAGAGAGCACCTGCTCAGAGAAAAATATAGGATCCCTAAACCCAGTAACCGTTGTTCGGAACTATCGTTAGTGGTTGCAGTTGCACACCGGAGGGACAGTGCATTGAATAACGCTAGTAGACTTATCCTGTGTTCACCAAGTTATCAAACCCCTGTGAGGGGGTTAACTCGGTAGCGGGTGTGTGTGACCCCCTGGTTGGGCTCCCCACACAAAAACAGGGCCAGCAGACGGAGGTTGTGGTTTTCAAAATCAAAAGGTGCGGTTTATTTCTCTATGTACAGTGACAAAAACACAGCAAAGCCAAAAAGAAACATAAACAAAATAAATCCTGGTCAGTTTGACCTCTGACTAAACATGCAGGTTTCCTAAACTAACAACTGGGATCAGCCTGGTGCTGTCCTAGTCCCTAAGTCCCTGGTTTAGTAAAAGTCCAAACAAATAGCCACACAGGCTTTGCCTCACCGCACAGGGGTTCACTCTCCCTAGACAGTCCACACAGGTCTTGTTCCAGGCATGAGCTAACACCTAATGAATCTGGGAGTTTTTATAGAGGCCTTAAACGAACTGACAGGCTTCAGCTGGTCTCATCAACTCCCTGCCTGCACGACGCCCAGCCCTCTCCCTAGAGGTATGAGTCATCCATGAGCCTACTAGCCTCAGCTGGGCTTATACAACTCTCCACCCTAGTTGTACAAGTCAGCATAAAGCCTGAATCTGGGAGAAATATATCTACCCCCCTGGATGCAACCAGGTGACTTTACCTTCCTGCTGTCACATACCCCCCCCCTCTTGTTTTAACCTTGGGGTTGGAACACCAGCAATCAGGCATTCATGTACTCGAGACAAAGCATCCACATTCCCCATTTGAACGCCAGGGCGATGCTTTACTGTGAAGTTGAATTCCTGTAGGGCCAGGAACCACCTATTCACTCTTCTATTTGTCTCCTTGTTTTGAGCCATCCACTTTAACGGAGCGTGATCCGTAACCATGTCAAAGTGCCTACCTAGCAGATAGTACCGAAGGGAATCTAGAGCCCACTTCACCGCTAAACACTCCTGTGGGGAGAACTCTCACTTTCCCAAGTTTCCTTGGCAATATCCAACAGCCCTCTTGGGTGTCTCCCATACAGTAACTCAAAGGGGGAGAATCCCGTAGAGGATTGGGGCACCTCCCTAATAGCAAACATCAAATAAGGAAGTAGACAGTCCCAATCCTTTCCATCTCTATCCACCACTTTCTTCAACATTTGTTTTAGGGTTTTGTTGAATCTTTCAACCAGCCCATCGGTTTGGGGGTGATACACAGATGTACGCAATTGCGTCACTTTGAACAATTTACACAGCTCTTTCATAACCCGGGACATAAAGGGTGTACCTTGGTCCGTAAGCAGTTCTTTACAAATACCCACCCGGCTAAAAACAAGAGATAGCTCTTTGGCTATGGTTTTGGCCGAGGTATTTCTGAGAGGGATCGCTTCTGGATAACGGGTGGCATAGTCCATTATAACCAATATGTACTGGTGCCCCCTAGCGGACTTGATTATAGGACCTACCAAATCCATTGCGATTCTCTCAAACGGGACCTCAATGATGGGTAGAGGGACCAGCGGGCTACGGAAATGTGGCATCGGGGCCGACCTCTGACACACAGGGCAGGAGGAACAATAATTTTCTATGTCCTTCATCACCCCAGGCCAATAGAATCTCTGTAATACCCTCTCTCGGGTTTTCTCTGTCCCCAGATGACCTCCAAGAATGTGCCCATGGGCCAACTCCAACACCAACTTCCTGTAAGTTTTGGGCACCACAAGCTGCTCAACGGTTTCTTCTGCCCTTTTTGCCACCCGATACAGTAGGTCCTTCTCTACGCTGAAGTATGGGTAAGTGCAGGTATTATCTGGGTTCACTAACTCGCCATCTATTTCCACTACGTTTTCCCGTGCCTTTATTAGGGCGGGGTCTTTTAACTGTTCTGTGGCAAAATTTTCCCTGTGAACCTCCAGATCAGAAAACTCCACAGACGGTAGGTTTTCGTCTGAGGAGGTGGGCTCCTCTCCAGTTTCTTGAGTCTCCCCTGCCAATACTGACAAGGGAAATTCTGGAGAGTCCTCACCACTCTCAGAGGAGTTCTGGCTATCACATTCCTGGTACATAGGGGCACCAGTGGGGGGCTCAGGATCATCCCACAGTTCCCAGAACTTCGGAAAATCTCTTCCCACAATGGCATCATGTGGTAA
The DNA here is from genome assembly GCA_029206835.1 of Rana muscosa. Classification (NCBI taxonomy): domain Eukaryota; kingdom Metazoa; phylum Chordata; class Amphibia; order Anura; family Ranidae; genus Rana; species Rana muscosa. Next base: position 342,933,275 of record CM055123.1, on the reverse strand, counting down.
TTGAGATACTAACCCCACTGGATGAGAGAGGGTACCTTTGGGGGTCTCGAAACACACTGTAGTCACTGGATACTCTCGGGTGTCCCCATGCACACAAATAACAGCTACCTTGCTATTCCCAGAGACCTCTGTTTTAACTAATTCAGCCTTTATCAGGGTCACAAGGCTACCTGAATCCAGTAATACCACAACATTTCTACCATTAATACACATTTTGCATAAATGTTTCTCAGTTCCCCGAATGGCAGTGCATGCGACTGTCGCACACAGCGACTGACGTCTGTCCGTCAGAAAGTCACATTGCATGGGTTCCTCCACAACCGGGCAATTTGCTGCAATATGTCCCGCTTGCCGGCAGCGGTAGCAAACAATCCTTTTGGCTGCCTCTTGAGCCCCTGACTTCCCAGGCTGTTCTCGCCAAACTTTGGGTAGAGCTCCCACCCTCTCACTCTCTCCACCCTCACCCCTTGGAATCCTCTTATCCGCCCCTGGGGATGGTCTGGTCTTAGGGTGGAAAGTCCGAGAGTCTCTGGAAGAGGCCGTCAGGTTCTCTGTAGCCAAGTATTTCTCTACACGATCCACAAGACCACTGGCCGTCTCTGGGTCTCCATGGCTTACCCACTTTTGGATGGCAGTAGGAAGAGCTCTCAAAAACCGATCCATTACAACACGTTCCACAATCTCTGGTGCGGACAAAGTCTCTGGCTGTAGCCACTTCCTGCTCAGGTGAATGAGATCATACATTTGAGACCTGGGGGGTTTTCCAAGCTGGAAAGTCCAGTTATGCACACGCTGAGCCCGGACAGCCAGGGTGACACCCAGCCTTGCCAATATTTCAGCTTTTAGCATCACATAGTCTTTTGCTTGGTCAGGCTCTAGGTCATAGTAAGCCTTCTGCGATTCACCAGTTAACAGAGGAGCCACCAGTCCAGCCCACTGCTCCTCAGGCCACTTTTCTCTTTCAGCAGTCCTTTCAAATGTGGTCAAAAATACCTCTGGATCATCCTCTCCAGTCATTTTTGTCAATAAACGACTTACCCCAAAGGACGCGGTATTAGTGGGACGGCTTTCCTCACTGGTCTGCGGACGTTGCTGCATTACTGCTTCCATTTGTTGTAGTCTCTGCTCTTGCTTCTGTAACAGGTCTATGAAGCAGGCCTCAGATTGCTGCTGGGCTTGTTGATGAGCTTGCTGCTGGGCTGCAAGGCTCCTTTGCAAACCTGCATTTGTCTGCTGTTGATTGGCATTTGCTAGAGCCAGCTGTTTCAGTATCTCCTCCATGCTGGCTTAAAAAAAACTGCCACTGGTTCTCCACCAACTGTGAGGGGGTTAACTCGGTAGCGGGTGTGTGTGACCCCCTGGTTGGGCTCCCCACACAAAAACAGGGCCAGCAGACGGAGGTTGTGGTTTTCAAAATCAAAAGGTGCGGTTTATTTCTCTATGTACAGTGACAAAAACACAGCAAAGCCAAAAAGAAACATAAACAAAATAAATCCTGGTCAGTTTGACCTCTGACTAAACATGCAGGTTTCCTAAACTAACAACTGGGATCAGCCTGGTGCTGTCCTAGTCCCTAAGTCCCTGGTTTAGTAAAAGTCCAAACAAATAGCCACACAGGCTTTGCCTCACCGCACAGGGGTTCACTCTCCGTAGACAGTCCACACAGGTCTTGTTCCAGGCATGAGCTAACACCTAATGAATCTGGGAGTTTTTATAGAGGCCTTAAACGAACTGACAGGCTTCAGCTGGTCTCATCAACTCCCTGCCTGCACGACGCCCAGCCCTCTCCCTAGAGGTATGAGTCATCCATGAGCCTACTAGCCTCAGCTGGGCTTATACAACTCTCCACCCTAGTTGTACAAGTCAGCATAAAGCCTGAATCTGGGAGAAATATATCTACCCCCCTGGATGCAACCAGGTGACTTTACCTTCCTGCTGTCACACCCCCTTTATTCTTGTGGATTACAAATTGTTCCAGAAGTGCACCACCGTTTGCTAGCGAAGATCTTTCTCTTCAGAACTTTTACATAGTACCGTCAGGCCTGACTTAGCAGTGTAGACATTGCTGGGCGCCATTTTGCCCACGAGGGAGAAGAGCTGCAGCGGGGTCCGTTAGTTTCTTGTCACAGGAGTGTATATCTGTCTGTTTGCTAAAATACTCTTTCATTGCATGGCTCTGCATATGTTTATGTATACTGTTTTACCTGCTTAACCATTATTCTAAGTAAAGTGCCAGGGTTAAGTATACCAGTTGTTTGTGTCATTTACTGTGCAGAAGAAACGGTTAGTGATAGCCATACCATACTGCTGTGTGTCTTTCTTGTGGGATTGTGCTGCCAAGAGTCACAGGTTACACAATCCTATCATCCCCTACTAACTGTGCCAAGGGAGGGTAGAGCCAATTGCTGGGGGTTGACAGTGAGTGTTACAGGGCCCGAAACAAACCTTACCAGTGGCCCTCTTAGCTGGGGGTATCGCTACATATATATATATATATATATTCCTTCATAGAAATACATCAGCAAGCTTGTACTCAAGCCCTGAGGAAGAATATACACATAAAACAATAGGAATTAATTTCCCTGTTATATCTTTTCCAAAATATGTAGGGTCTTTCTGTTGCCTCTGCAATTTTTTTATGTTTTGACACCTGTCTGTAAACATTTTGTATAGTGCAACAACCAAGCATCTGTATTTCTGTATGATCATGCTTTTCCTTGTTATGATTATTTTTAATATAGCGTATTTTTTTTTCTACCAATAAAAATGTATACTTTTTAGTACCGTATATACTGTACTCGAGTATAAGCCGACCCGAATATAAGCAGAGGCACCTAATTTTACCACAAAAAAATGGGAAAACTTGTTGACTCGAGTATAAGCCTAGGGTGCCCATATGCATGCCTCACCGTGCCCCACTTTGCCTCACTGTGTCCATGTGCATGCCTCACTGTGCCCATGCCTCACTGTGCCCATGCCTCACTGTGCCCATGCCTCACTGTCACTGTGCCCATGCCTCACTGTGTCCATGCCTCACTGTGCCCAATCTCCCTACCTGATCTCCGGCGCTGTGTGACTAGACTGACGTTTAACATGAGAGTCTATGGAAGGGGTGCCCGGCTTTGAAAAATCGGTGCTCCCCGGCCGTAGGTCTCCCGGACAAAAAACTTTGCACACTTGTAAAGGAAGAGTGGGGCTATATGTGTGCCAAGTCTGAGGTCCAGGGAACCTACAGTTGGCCGGGATCAGGTGCACAAAGTTGAAGATGGACACAGACTCGAGTATAAGCCGAGGGGGGGGGGCATTTTCAGCACAAAAAAAATGTGCTGAAAAACTCGGCTTATACTCAAGTATATACGGTACTTGCCTACTTTTTTTTGTTGTCGTCCTGGGTTCAGTTCCCATCCATACTATCCCCTTTGGGGCATTTCTTCTCTACAATTTATAATTGGGATGTGATTGGAACTACCAGGATGAGTTCCTAAAATTAGATTCTTCTCCAATTTTTTCTAGTCAGAGTGTACCACCAGCTTGCATCAGGGCTGTAGGTCAGTGGGGGTAAAATGCACTCCATGTCAGTCTCCTATCATTGGTGCCAATGAGATATATAGTGTCCCATTGTTGATTTTAGTGGGGAGACTAGTATCCTATTGTTGGTGTCAGTGGGAAGAATAGTGCCCCGTTGTTGGGGTCAGTGGAATTTTAGAAAGTCCCGCTAGCATTGGTGTTCAATAGCACTTAGTTTGTGTAAGTTTCATTTTCCCTGCTTCTTCTCTACTGGCAGAATGATGGCATAGTCTGAACTATTGTAACATTGGCTTGGCAGGAGCTCACTCTTCCCGACAGTGCAAGCTAAAGTACATTGCCAGGTGCTGGATAGCTCTGCATGCAGGCAGTGGCGGCTGGTGCTCAAAATTTTTGGGGGGGCGCAAACAAACTGAAAAAAAAAAAATCAATTGCCGCCACTGTGCCCATTAAACGCAGCCACTGTGCCCAAATGCCACCAGTTTGCCCCCTCAAATACAGCCAGTTTGTTTCCATATACAGCCAGTGTGCCCCCATATATATATATATATACAGCCAGTGTGCCCCCATATACAGCCAGTGTGCCCCCATATACAGCCAGTTTGTCCCCATATATATAGCCAGTGTGCCCCCATATACAGCCAGTGTGTCCCCATATATATAGCCAGTGTGCCCCCATATACAGCCAGTTTGTCCCCATATACAGCCAGTTCCCCCCAAATGCAGCCAGTCCCCCCCCCCCATATACAGCCAGTTCCCCCCAAATGCAGCCAGTTTGTCCCCCATATACAGCCAGTTCCCCCAAATGCAGCCAGTTTGTCCCCCATATACAGCCAGTTCCCCCCAAATGCAGCCAGCGTGTCCCCCATATACAGCCAGTTCCCCCCAAATGCAGCCAGCGTGTCCCCCATATACAGCCAGTTCCCCCCAAATGCAGCCAGTTTGTCCCCCATATACAGCCAGTTCCCCCCATATTCAGCCAGTTTGTCCCCCATATTCAGCCAGTTCCCCCCATATTCAGCCAGTTTGTCCCCCATATTCAGCCAGTTCCCCCCAAATGCAGCCAGTTTGTCCCCCATATTCAGCCAGTTTGTGCCCCATATTCAGCCAGTTTGTGCCCCATATTCAGCCAGTTTGTCCCCCAAATGCAGCCTGTCCCCCCCCCAGCCCTGCACTTACCTTCCTCGGTCCGCGCCGTCCTCGATGTGTTCTCCCGCCCTCGATGTCGCTTCAGCCAATGAGGTTACCGGTAACCAGATCCGGTGAACCTGATTGGCTGAAACCTCCACACAGTCTTCTTCCAGGAACGCACCCCCGTGCGTACCTGGGAGGAGTTTTTGGAAGTCGAATACAGCGTGAGAGCTGTATTCGGAAAGCCTATCAGAGCCGCTGGCTCTGATAGGCACTTCCAAGTTACACCCACCGCCGGCCGCCGCTCTACGTCATATGGCCGGCGCCCACCAGGAGGCCGGCCATATGTATAGTGGGCAGCGCGGCAGCGGTGACAATACTCAGATTCATGCAATGCATGAATCTGTGTATTGTCTTTCAGTGGCGGTGCGGGAGCGGCGCTCCGGCGCCCTCTATGGACTCACCGCCACTGCATGCAGGCCTTCTCTTTGGGTGGACCAGTAAACAAGCAAGCACAGCGGGCCCTCTCCGACTCACAGACCATAGTTTTGAGGACCACATAATAATTCTGTGAAAAAACGATTCAACTGCTGAAACCCCTACACTACAGTCTTTTCCTGACTCATGAAATTAACTGATTTGGAAATTATAACTTTAAGACTCTAAGGCACTTGCATGAACTACAGCCTACCTCTTTCTTGTCCCACCTCTCCAATGCAATAATATTCTCCTTCAGCCTAGGTTCACATTGGAGCGAGTTGTTATGCGATTATGAGAGATCAAATCGCATGACAAGTCACAGCCTATTGGAGGCAATGGCACTGTTCCAATCGGTGCGACAATGTTTTTGCGGCACTGCACCGATTTTCAAAAGTAGTTCCTGCACTGCTTTTGCCGATTTCAGGTGCGACTTCAAAAGACATCTGTGCATGAAGCCACACAGAGATCTATCAAGTAGCAGCTGAAATCGCGCTGACCTTGCTACTTTGAAATTGCGTATAATTGTTAAATCCGCGCTTAGGAAATATTTCTGGGCTGCTGCCTCCCCTAGAGGTCCCTAACAAGAGGGATCTAAATTGTGTAAAGGATGTGTGGTATTGGGGTAAGTGGCGCTGCCCTCCAATTAGATAGTAGTATGGGTAGAGATATGGTTAAATCCTTCTGTGGGTTAACTTGTAGTGTTGTTATTAAATAAAATCCACTTCCTCTTGTAACTATATCCACACTGATAGTGAACCTTCCAAAGTGATAGTGTTATATTTAATAGTTGTGTCAAAGTGAAGCTCAATGTTCGGGTCGCTCTTCCTGGGGGCCAGTCAACAGGGGATATATACAGGTGATACTCGAAAAATTTGAATATCGTGCAAAAGTTAATTTATTTCACTAATGCAACTTAAAAGGTGAAACTAATGTAGCGGGGTCTCCTTTAAGACTCCCGGGACTGCATTTCCCAGAGTCCCGTTCGGCACCCAGGGTGCCATGTTGCCACCGCAGAGACTTGTGGGAGGGAGATAAAAGGAGGAGGGGTGGAGAACTCGGCCTCTTTTGGACACCGCGCGGCTGCTGACTGGTCTTCCTGTGCGGATCTGCTGGAGTGCAGGGCCTGAAGCCCGGGGCCTTGCGCAACTTCCGAAGAGCCTTCCATCCCACTGCATAGCCTGGGTGGCATCTGACTTTGTTTCCTGCGGACATCAGTTGGATCGGGGACCCGATCGTTATAGACGCTGTGTGCGTAGACACAGCAGGTGGAAGTCCCGGAATGGGATCGCGTCCGGAGTGGTGAGCGAGCACCTGCTCAATTCAATAGGCTGTACTGTGTTCAGGCCTATAGACTGCCTTGGCTCACCGATCCTTTATTTTTGCTGTTCCATTGGAGACCGGTAGCAGGACAGAGTTAAAGGGTCTCCAGTATAGTGTTCCTTGTGATTTGCCTACTTTGTGGATTACAAATATTGTTCCTGAACGTGCACCACCATTTCAAGTTTGCATGCAAAGAAATCCTTATTCTAAAGACTGAGGTTAATTCTGTCTCAGGCCTGACCAGGGAGGGGAGATAGAATATTGTTTAGTGCGCCACAGGGCGCGTAGATACTAATAGCTGCGCGTGGTGGATTACCGCGCCGTGCTATTAGTGTATGCTATATCTATTGCTGCATGGCTCTGTAAGCAAGTTACCTGTTATGTTTTAACCTGTGCCTTTTAAACTAAAGTAAAACCGTTATACTTTGTCACTTGCTATCACTGTGTTATCATTGCACATAGTGCTTATATCTCCTGAGAAGTTGGGGTGTGTGTACAATCAGGTATAGATTGTGATAGATAACATCCCTAGACTAACTGTGCCACGGGAGGTTAGAGCCGATTGCCTGGGGTTGACAGCGGTGCACTACAGGGCCCAAATCAATACCAGCAGCCCTCTTAACTGGGGGTATCGCTACAAGAGGGGGCTCGTCCGGGATTCCTGTACACTGCACGCTGCAATCAAGCCAGTCAGAAGTACCAGCATGGACCCACTGGCAATGGAACAGTGGTGCGCAGCGATTGGCACCGATCCAACCGCGGCGGTAGTTATTGAACTCCCGGGGGGGATCTGGCAAGAAGAAGCGATAAAGCAGCTAATAATGTCACTATCACAGAGCCAGAAAGCTTGGGTGATGGATATAAGGTCAAATGCCTTGTTTACATACGCACTGGTAGAATGGAAAAACGAAATCCCAGAACATTTTAAAAGTCCAAGTATACAAGCCATAGATAATCAGACCTATCACTTGATACATACGCTGCCAGTGAAGGGAGAATGGTTCCAGACACCAAAGCCATCAACCCCGCGATTATCCCCACCACTATCCCCTAAAGCAGAAAAGTCTAAGGAAATATTAAGCCCGGGATCACCACTGACCACCCTTAGCTCAGAATTATGCGCTGTCCTGGGGGAGATTGTGGCCAAGTGTAAAAAGGACCCTACAGACTCGCCGATGTCAGGATACAGGAAACTCAGGATTTTTTCTGGAAAGAAACCTGTACCTTCAGTGGAAGAGGGATTTGAAGAGTGGCTAGACGGCGCCACTCAGGCCCTAGAAGAATGGGAGGTCCCAGAACAACAAAAAAAACAAAGAATTATTGAAAGTTTGAAGGGGCCTGCTCTGGAGGCCATACGTAACCTTAAGCTAAGCAAGAAAGACTGCAATGCACAGGATTATCTGGACATTCTGCAGAATGTGTTCGGCGGGACGGAAAAGGTCACTGAACTTACTTACCAGCTGGAGCACTGCTACCAAAAGGAGGAAGAGAAGCTGTCAGAATTCATAAGACATCTGGATAAGATCCTGCATCAGATCCTACTGAAGAAAGGGATCGATCCAAGGAAAGTGGATGAGGCCCGTGCCCAGCAGGTGTTAAGGGGGGCTCAACCCTTGGACCCCATCGCATTAATGCTACGCACCCGGCAGGACGGGAGCAGCCTGGAATACCCCGACTTGATCTGGATAGTCAGGGAGGAGGAGGCTATGTTGGAAGACAAAAGGAGGAGTCAACATACCAAACCAACTACCCTCCCTGCGGTGGGAGTCAGATCAGCTATGGCTACTGAACAGGACTCAGAAGTGGAGATCCTGAAGTCCCAAATGACCCAGGTGCTGGATCTTTTGACCTCACTCCTGTCTAAAAACTCAGGAATGAAGGAACCCGAGCAAATTAAGAATGAACCACGCCAGAGCAGTTCAACACCAACCTCCCCACAGAAGAGAAGAGAGATTGTCTGTTTCAACTGTGGAGGTGTAGGCCACTACCAGCGAGTGTGTCCAAGTCCACGAATGGAGACAGAAGGCTGGCGGAGGCCTCAGAGAAGTGGCCCAAGAATGGAGAGAAGATCCGGGCCTTCAAAAATAACTTTCCCTGAACCTGCGAGGGAACGGTGGAGGACACCTGCAGTTTATGCCGTCTCAGTGAACAACGCCTATCAGCCTTCCAAACAACGCCAGAAACGGCATTCCCAGCGCTGGAAGCTGAAGAGAGCACAAGTCCAAGTATGCCAGCCTGCTGTTACAGGTGTTTCAAAAGGACTGCTACCCAATTGGTAGGTCCTCTGCCTGTAGTGCCTGTTCTGATCGAAGGGATCTACACCAGAGGCATCCTTGATACAGGTGCTCAGGTTACCCTAATGACCAGAGACTTTTACAAGAAGTACCTGTCATACCTGCCCCTGGAAGAGATGGGAGACACCAAGATTCAGGGTATCCAAGCAGAAGAGTACTCTTGTGATGGATGTCTGCGGATCAAGTTTTCGTGTGATCCATTGAGGGCTGGGGAGCCCCAGAACTTTGAGACACTGGCCATTGTCTGTCCCTGGCTGCCAGGGCCCTCAAGAAGCTCACTAATCATTGGGACCAATACCGATCTGGTGAAACGGCTTTTAGCCCCTGCTGTCCCCAGATGTGATCCCATACCCTCACTACCGGAAGAGGTTCCTGCTTCAGTACCAGAGGAAGAACCAAGAGTAGCTGAGACTGTGACTCCCAGGGAGCAGAGAATGAAGAGAGTCATTCATCCTCCCCGGAAACTAACTTATGATCGGATGGGAGAAAGTTCCGAAGACACGGTCCTAACCTTAAGAAGGGCCATACCCACATCTGGTCCCTCCACTGTACATTTGGTGGAGGGCAACCCCAACTCACTCCGTGGCACAGTTAGGCAGGCCACTTCCAATAATATGGCCTGTGGGCAGGACAATCTTCCTCACCATGCCAGGTGGGAGATTCCCCTGCCAGGTTCCTTTGCAACTGTGAACTATCTTTTATGTACATATTGTTGATGCTGTCTTTGGGGACCAAAGATTCAAAGTGGGGGGAGTGTGTAGCGGGGACTCCTTTAAGACTCCCGGGACTGCATTTCCCAGAGTCCCGTTCGGCACCCAGGGTGCAATGTTGCCACCGCAGAGACTTGTGGGAGGGAGATAAAAGGAGGAGGGGTGGAGAGCTCGGCCTCTTTTGGACACCGCGCGGCTGCTGACTGGTCTTCCTGTGCGGATCTTCTGGAGTGCAGGGCCTGAAGCCTGGGGCCTTGCGCAACTTCCGAAGAGCCTTCCATCCCACTGCAACGATCGGGTCCCCGATCCAACTGATGTCCGCAGGAAACAAAGTCAGATGCCACCCAGGCTATGCAGACGCTGTGTGCGTAGACACAGCAGGTGGAAGTCCCGGACTGGGATCGCGTCCGGAGTGGTGAGCGAGCACCTGCTCAATTCAATAGGCTGTACTGTGTTTAGGCCTATAGACTGCCTTGGCCCACCGATCTTTTATTTTTGCTGTTCCATTGGAGACCGGTAGCAGGACAGAGTTAAAGGGTCTCCAGTATAGTGTTCCTTGTGATTTGCCTACTTTGTGGATTACAAATATTGTTCCTGAACGTGCACCACCATTTCAAGTTTGCATGCAAAGAAATCCTTATTCTAAAGACTGAGGTTAATTCTGTCTCAGGCCTGACCAGGGAGGGGAGATAGAATATTGTTTAGTGCGCCACAGGGCGCGTAGATACTAATAGCTGTGCGTGGTGGATTACCGTGCCGTGCTATTAGTGTATGCCATATCTATTGCTGCAGGGCTCTGTAAGCAAGTTACCTGTTATGTTTTAACCTGTGCCTTTTAAACTAAAGTAAAACCGTTATACTTTGTCACTTGCTATCACTGTGTTATCATTGCACAATGTGCTTATATCTCCTGAGAAGTTGGGGTGTGTGTACAATCAGGTATAGATTGTGATAGATAACATCCCTAGACTAACTGTGCCACGGGAGGTTAGAGCCGATTGCCTGGGGTTGACAGCGGTGCAATACAGGGCCCAAATCAATACCAGCAGCCCTCTTAACTGGGGGTATCGCTACACTAATATATGAGATAGACTCATTACATGCAAAGCAAGATAGTTCAAGACGTGAGTTGTCATAATTGTGATGATTATAACCCCAAATCCACAATCTCAGAAAATTAGAATATTACATGCAATCAATAAAACAAGGATTGTACATAGAACAATATCGGACGTCTGAAAAGTCTAAGCATGCATATGTACTCAGTACTTGGTTTGGGCCCCTTTTGCAGCAATTACTGCCTCAATGTGGCGTGGCATGGAAGCTATCAGCCTGTGGCACTGCTGAGGTGTCATGGAAGACCAGGATGCTTCAATAGCGGCCTTTAACTCTTCTGCATTGTTCGGTCTCATGTCTCTCATCTTTTTCTTGGCAATGCCCCATAGATTCTCTATGGGGTTCAGGTCAGGCGAGTTTGCTGGCCAATCAAGCACAGTAATCTCACAGTCATTGAACCAGGTTTTGGTGCTTTTGGCAGTGTGGGCAGGTGCCAAGTCCTGCTGGAAAATTAAGTCAGCATCCCCATAGAGCTCGTCTGCGGAAGGAAGCATGAAGTGCTCCAAAGTCTCCTGGTAGACAGACGGCTGCGTTGACCCTGGATTTAATGAAGCACAGTGGACCAACACCAGCAGATGACATGGCTCCCCAAATCAACACAGACTGTGGAAACTTCACACTGGACTTCAAGCATCTTGCAGTGTGTGCCTCTCCATTCTTCCTCCATACTCTGGGTCCTTGGTTTCCAAATGAGATGCAAAAATTGCTCTCATCAGAAAAGAGGACTTTGGACCACTGAGCAACAGACCAGGTCTGTTTTTCTTTAGCCCAGGTAAGACGCTTCTGACGTTGTTTGTTGTTCAGGAGTGGCTTGACAAGAGGAATACGACATTTGAAGCCCAAGTCCAGGATCTGTCTGTGTGTGGTGGCTCTTGATGCACTGACTCCATCCTCAGTCCAGTCCTTGTGAAAGTCCCCAACACTTTTGAATGGCCTTTTCCTGACAATCCTCTCCAGGCTGCGGTCATCCCTGCTGTTTGCGCACCTTTTTCTTCCACACTTTTCCCTTCCACATAACTTTCTATTAATGTGCTTTGATACAGCACTTTGGGAACATCCAACTTCTTTTGCAATTACCTTTTGAGGCTTTCCCTCCTTACGGAGGGTGTCAATGATGGTTTTCTGCACAACTGTCAGGTCAGCAGTCTTTCCCATGATTGTGATTCCTACTGAACCAGACTGAGAGACCATTTAAAGGCTCAGGAACTCTTTGCAGGTGTTATGGCTTAATTAGCTGATTAGAGTGGGACACTTTGAGCCTAGAATATTGCACCTTTTCACAATATTCAAATTTTCGGGGATTGTGGATTTGGGGTTTTCATGAGCTGTAAGCCATAATCACAATTATGACAATTCACGGCTTGAACTATCTTGCTTTGCATGTAATGAGTCTATCTCATATATTAGTTTCATCTTTTAAGTTGCATTAGTGAAATAAATGAACTTTTGCACGATTTCGAGTATCACCTAAAGCCCTGTACACACGATCGGATTTCCTATGGATTTTAAACCAATGGATTTTTCCATCGGAAATCCGATGAAGCTGACTTCCATCAGATTTGCCTACACACCATCAGTCAAAAAACTGATTGTCCCAAACGCCGTGACGTAAAACACTCCGACGAGCCAAGAAAAATTAAGTTCTATGCTTCTGAGCATGCGTCGACTTGATTCTGAGCATGCGTGTGGTTTTTATCCAATGGAGTTCCCCACAGACGATAGTAATTTGCTATCGTTTTTTTTTCCATCGGATAAATTTAAAACATGTTCTATTTTTTAACACTGATGGAAAAAAGACCGATGGGGCCCATACACGATCGGTTTGTCCGATGAAAAAAGTCCATCGGACTGTTTTCATCGGTAAAACCGATCGTGTGTACAGGGCTTTAGTGGATGCTACTCGTTCAATCCTCCCTTTAATACTCTTAGGAAGTGGTTGATCCTCAGAGTTTGCAATGTTGTGAAAAATAACCTGAAAAGTGATCCAAACTAGTGTCACCCTTCAATGGGTGAGTTTACAAAATTGTGATAAATAACCTAGAAAAGTGATCCAAAATAATGTTTCCCTTCAAAGGGTGATAATGACCCGTTTGAGTTAGATATAAACCTCAAAGTGCACTTGATACTAGAGTGTATCCAATACCGTGATCCAATGTTTAAGCAACATGTGCTAAATATCACCACCAAATGAATGAACTGCTTACCAGATAGTAAGCTAAGTAAGCAGATGGCTTAAACCCAGTCAGGACCTTTGTCCAAATGGATTTTCACGGAGGTCCTATGTAAATGATGGCTCCCACGTCCCGATATAGACAGACTCCTGGGTCCCACAGGCTCCGTGTGTGTGTGTGTGTATAAGACAATCAATCCAAAAAACAAAGAAGGAGGAACATAGCGTGACACGGTCTTGTTCAAATGCACGGTAGGTGCATATGTCTTTAAGGCACAAGTTAAACCAATATATGCACAAAATCACCCAGTGAATGATTCCTTGGACAAGTGCACCACCACCACCACTACATGAATATCCTGCTTATCAGATATCACTCCAAGTAGTGCAGATGGCTAAACCCAGCCAGGGCCTTTAACTTAGCAGGAGTGTCAGCTGCTGTATGTATGCTATTACAACTCTCAGGCGAGTAATCAACCATCCATAGATAACATACGGGGTGAGCGATGATCAGCCAAAAAGAGAAGAAATGGAAGGGACCATAGTGTAAGATCGTCTACAACTTGATTTATTGAAAAGTAAAAACACACTTACACTTCCGCAGATATAAAATCACGATAAAAATGAGAAGCTGGCCGGCTACAAGAACTAACCCCGTCCTCAACACGAGACAACGCGGTGACGTCAGCATGCACATCCTCAGGCGAATTTCGTCATTCCAGACATTAGCAATGTCTAACGACTGTGAATCGGCATGCGTTCCACGGCTCCGTACTCAACAACCGGAAATGATGTGTTTGCGTGTGAGATAGCTGCGCCTTACGTACGTTTCGTCTAGTGACTTCTTCTGAGGCGACGCTCTTCACGGGTGGCATGCAGCAACGAGCTTCACTTTGACACAACTATTAAGTATAACACTATCACTTTGGAAGGTTCACTATCAGTTTGGATATAGTCACTTAAGAGGAAGTTTTTTTTATTTAATAACAACACTACAAGTTAACCCACGGAAGGATTTAACCATATCTCTACCCATACTACTATCTAATTGGAGGGCAGCGCCACTTACCCCAATACCACACATCCTTTACTTTGAAATTGCGCTACTTCAAGTGAAGTAGCGCGATTTCAAAGTAGCATCAATGTGAACCAGGGCTAACTTTCAGTTTGCAGCCACAGTTACAATACTAGCAGTTTAGCATCCGTGCAGTCCAATCAGGCAGCCATGACCACAGGCACTGCACATGGTGCCTACTCTAGAAAATTTGGTCAGATTAATTCTTTCACAGGTTAATTTTTGAGGACAACAAACAGAAAAATGGTGCTCATTTACAGTACTTGTACGAAAAAAATCATACCCCATGCAATAGCAATTCCTCCACTCATTTGAGGTGTTGCATAACAATGAGTACATCTTTAACCACTTCCTGCCGGCGTATTGTAATATGATGTCCGCAGGAACCTCTCGTCCCTCCGGGCGGACGCCATATGACGTCTGGGGATTCCCGGCCGTCTAGGAGGCGCGCGCCCGCCGCATTGCTCTGGACCCGGTGCGCGTGCCCGGCGGCCGCGATGAGGAGACCGATGATGTGTTCCCAGTACAGAGGAACACAGATCGGTCTCCTCCCCTTGTGAGTCCCCCCCCCCTACAGTTAGAATCACTCACTAGGGAACATATTTAACCCCTAAACTGGCAGTCACATTTATACAGTAATCTACCGATGTGTATGTACAATGTATATGTAAAGCGCTGCGTAAATTGATGGCGCTATATAAGTACCTAAAAAAAAAAACAATAATAATAATAATCAGTGCAGTTTTATAGCACTAATCGCTGTATAAATGTGAATGGTCCCAAAAACGTGTCAAAAGTGTCCGATATGTCCGTCGCAATGTCACGGTCACAATAAAAATCGCAGATCGCCGCCATTACTAGTAAAAAAAATTAAATGCCATAATTCTATCCCCTATTTTGTAGATGCTATAACTTTTGCGCAAACCAATCAAATACGCTTATTGCAATATTTTTTATTTTTTTTACCAAAAATATGTAGAAGAATACGTATCGGCCTAAACTGAGGAAAAAAATTGTTTTTGTAAAAAAAAATATGTGATATTTATTAAATCAAAAAGCAAAAAATATATTGTGTTTTTTTTTCAAAATGTTCGCTCTTCTTTTGTTTATAGCGCAAAAAATAAAAACCGTGCTGGAGTGGGAGGGGCTGGCTCCATGTATGGTTGCTTGAGCTGTGAGCCCCCTCCAGCCTCATACACTGGTGCCCATTACAGCCCGCACGGTGAACTGATTTTCACGAAAATTTCTAGGCAGACTCCTGAGGGGTCCGGGCACATTCCTGGCTATTTTTTATTACATTAGAAAGGACCCAAAAGCTGCAATTCGTCCTGGTAATCGTGGCTGAAAATCCAAGATGGTCTCCGCAGCACAGCCTACTGTGTCAGGTACCATTCTCCTCACAGACCTCAGACAAAATATCTCCTCAGAGGGTCTGCCTATTTCTCAGAACTTAAAGCAGGACTACTACAGACATCTAATACCTCCTCAGCCACTGGTGAACCTCTTATTTTTTTCACAAACCCCGACAGTATCCATTCTTCCACAGGGCACATTATTGCCTCTCATCCCAGCCCTATTACCTCAGAAATTATTCCAAGAAAATAGGCATTTCAGATAGCAGACCTGTTCCAAAAAATTTCTGAACTCCTGGACAGGGGTTTAGCTCAAACTGCAGCCAAAATAACTAGTGATTTAAAAGCTGACTTCCACAATCTAGGAACAAGAATAGACTCTATTGAATACAAATTGGAAGAAACAGTGGCTTCCACTAACCAAACTGCTCAAATTGTATCCTCGGTACAAGAACAACTGGATTATGCTAATACAAGAATCGATGACCTCGAGAACAGGTCACGCAGGTATAATCTCAGAATCAGGGGTTACCTGAATCTGTGTTGGATGTCACACTAGCAGTACAAGACCTGATTAAATCTCTTCTAACTAATTTCCCCCAGCAGCGCCTTGAGCTGGATAGGGCTCACAGAGCTTTGGGTCCTCCTAGAAAAGATGGAAAGCCCAGAGATATCATTGCTAAACCCCATTTCTTCTCAAAAAAAGTAGAGGTCATGAAACAAGCTAGAATAACCCCTCAAATACTATGTCAAGGACACCCAATTCAACTTTTTGCTGATTTATCTCCTTCTACAATCCAACGCAGAAAAGCACCTAAACCCCTGCTACTGATCTTGTCTCAGAAAGACATTAAATACAGATGGGCCTTTCCCTTTGCGGTGAAATTCTCTGAAAATGGTAGACCTTACTCCTTCTCAAGCCTACAGGAAGGAGAGCGGATCCTTCTCCAACTCAAACTTATT
The DNA here is from genome assembly GCA_029206835.1 of Rana muscosa. Classification (NCBI taxonomy): domain Eukaryota; kingdom Metazoa; phylum Chordata; class Amphibia; order Anura; family Ranidae; genus Rana; species Rana muscosa. The sequence goes on along the minus strand of CM055123.1, from coordinate 342,917,139 downwards.
TCTACTGAAGCTGACATGGACACCTCTACAACTGGTCCTGGTTCTACTAAAAGACCTACTCCAACAAGCCCACAATCTCCCCTTTGGAACAAAGGAAAGAAAAAGAAGATTAAAGACAATAGCCCTACTTGACATTGCTCTTTTTCACCTCTTTTGTTACTACCTTTTTTTTCCTCGGATCTAAAATTCGAGCACAGATTTTTCTGTACCTCAGTTGTTAGGATAAATCCATCCTAAATTCAACCTGCTCTCTGGTTCAATTCTCACAGTTTTTCAGTTTTTTCTATAAAGCTCCATATTCCCTTTTTTTTTTATCTAGTAACATATTACTTACTAAAATTTTATCATAATTCTACTACTGTAAAGTATTTTCTAGGTTATAGAGCTTTACATAAGCCTACTCTCGTTTTGCCGTGCAAAAATAATTTTATTTTTTATCAGATTTTTTCTATGGGTGCCCTGTATGGGGGTGGTCCACGTGTGTACCCACCTATCATCTGGAAATCTTCGGGTCTTCAGGGGATAGGTTGTCTGGCCGTCTTAATCCAGACTCTTTTTTTTGATCTGGTTAAAAGGATTCGAGAGGAGTCTCCTCTCTCGGGTCCTAACCTTACATGTTGGGAGACTTCTTTTCTATATTCCATCTCTTTTCTTACTTTTTTCTATGTTATGTTATTTTTTTTTCTTTTCCCTTGTGTGTCTAACCCAATTGTCTCTTTTAGAGTTGCCAGCTCTCGGATTAATGATGACCGTTAAACACCTCAATCTCCACTCGGAAGTATACCTGATCAAGCCTCAGTACCAAGGTCCTCTAAGGGTGAATGGAGTCAGTAATAGCGGATATGCCCCCCCCCCTGAATCTCATGGCTAGCAACCAACAAACACACCTTAAAATAGCCTCTCACAATGTGCAAGGCTTGAATTCTCCTGTCAAAAGGAGAAATTTTTTAGATTACTATAAATCCCTTAAAATAAATATTCTTTTGCTCCAGGAAACGCACTTCCCCATACGATACAGTTCTAATTATATTCACCCTCATTTTCCGAAATTCCACCTTGCTAGTGCGGAAAATAAAACTAAGGGAGTAGCCATTCTATTTTCCAAATCCTGCAAATTCGACTATGTTGATCCAGATGGAAGAATTCTGTTATTACAAGGTTCAATTGATGGTCAACTATACACCCTAGTCTCATATTATGCCCCTAATAGAGGCCAAGCCCCATTTTTCAAAAATATGATGAACACACTGAGCCCTATGTTAGTAGGAACGGTCATTTTGGGGGGAGACTCGAATGTAGCTTTTGACCAGGCTCTGGATAAGTCCAAACCCTCCAAAGACCAATTGACCCGCCCGACCAATGAAAGCCACAAAATCGCTAAAATTCTTTCGAATTACAATTTAGGAGACGTTTGGAGGGAATTAAATCCTTCCAAACGAGACCTCACACATTATTCACACCCCCACAACACATACACAAGAATAGACCACATCCTTACCCCTTACACCTCATTCCGCTCATACTAAATGCCCACATCAAGGAAACAGCCCTATCAGATCATTCGTTGGTAATTATTTCCCTAAATTCCAGTACTCTTAGAAGCTCGAAAGGGTTTTGGAAACTTAACGAATCAATCCTTACAAATCCAACCACAAATGAGATAATAAATAAAGCCTTACATGAATATTTTTCCCTCAACGACACGGAGGATATCTCCTCTGAGACGATTTGGGCGGCTCATAAAGCCTTCATCCGGGGAAAAATCATTCAAATCTCTACCCAAACTAAACGCAACCGCAAAGTTCAAATAGAACATTTGGAAGAAGAGTACATAACCCTTATAAATCATCACAAACAAGATCCCTCTAAGTTCCCCATATCACTCATAGACAAGGCCAAACTTAAATTAAATTTAGCCCTTACAACGCAAGCGGAAAAAGTGATTAGATGGAGTTGCAACAAATTTTACAGAAATGCAAACAAAATAGGGCCATTACTTGCTACAAAACTCTCTCCTAGAGTTAGAATTCATTCTATACCTAAAATCCGAATAGCAGGTCAACCGCTTACAGCAAACCCCGTCAAAATCCTAGAAGCATTTCAAGAGTTTTATTCTAAATTGTATGACATTCACTCGAAGCCAGACAAAGATTTTCTATCTAGGTATTTAGACGATCTTCCGATTCCTTCCATAACCCCCTCACACAAAAGTTTACTTGAGGCTCCCTTCACAATAGAGGAGGTTATGGGGGTTATTAAACACCTCAATAACGGATCAGACCCTGGCCCTGATGGTTTATCCATACCCTATTATAAGACTTTCACCAACACCTTAGCCCCCTATCTAACCAAATTTTTTAATGACAAAACAAATGGCTTACCATTAGACACACATCTTAATACGGCATTTATTACATTTATACCCAAACCAGACAAAAATCCTGAAGACATCAGTAATTATCACTCTATTTCCCTAATAAACAACAATATTCAAATTATGATAAAGATCATGGCCAATCGATTAGCATCTTTTATTAAAAATTATATACACAAAGACCAGGTGGGCTTCATCCCAGGAAGACAGGGCCCAGACCAAATCAGACAAGCAATAGATATTGTATCTATTCTGCAATCCAACTGGGAGGGAGGAGAAAAACAACAAGGCTTACTACTGTCACTGGATCTGCAAAAGGCCTTTGACTCAGTGTCATGGCCATTCCTGTTTTCCCTAATAGATCGCTGGGGCTTTGGAGTTCACTTTAAGGGCCTCTTACATTCCCTTTATTCTCACCCTCAGGCTCTCATCCGTTTACAGGGTCATTATTCCAACCCAATCAATATAGCACGAGGCACTAGACAGGGATGCCCGCTTTCCCCTCTCATATTTGCTATTGCCATTGAAACATTAGCCATAGCCATCAGACAAAATCCCAATATTAAAGGAGTATCCTGTGGTAATCAAATTCACAAATGTGGCCTATTTGCAGATGACATCTTATTGTTCGTGACGTCTCCGCTGATATCCCTTCCTAACGTCTGCCAGGTTATGAAGGCCTTCTCTGAGGTCTCAGGCCTTAGGGTAAATTACTCAAAATTACAAGCTATAAATGTTTCGCTTCCCTTGTCTAGTGTCTTGTTGCTTAAACAATCCATTGGATTTGAATGGACAGACACCTCAATCAAATATCTGGGCATTACCTTAACAGCCCGCATTGAGACCCTTTTTTTACATAATTATCCACCTTTATTCAAAAAATTTGAGAATGATCTAGCATCTTCATCCAAAAACAAATTATCTTGGTTAGGTAGAATTAATTCTATAAAAATTACTCTGCTCCCTAGAATCCTTTATTTCTTTAGATCTCTTCCTATTCCCCTTACTAAGAATCACTTGAAAAAGCTCCAAAGTAAAATGATCAAATTTATCTGGGGTGCTTCAGGTTACCGTATCCCCCAAAACACATTACTTTGTCACAGAAAACAGGGAGGTCTACCTGACCTACATAAATACTACTTAGCAGCTAGACTAGCCCAGACTTCTTTGATTTATTCTGCAACAGAAAAACCAGATTGGATCAATATTGAAAAAGAGGCTACACCAACACTATCCTTAGAATACCTTTAACGTTGCCCCCCAAAAAAAGACACCCCTATAATGTCCCCGACTCTATCTCAATCGTTTGCACTATGGGATTCCCTAAGAAACCTCCCAAACCTTATATCCTCTGAAAGACCTCTTTCTCATTTATTCAATAACCCTGACTTCCCCCCTGGTCTTAATGTAGAGGCATTTAAATGGTGGATAGATAAAGGATTGTATTGTATAGGACATTTTTTTAATCCTGGAGGGCCTATATCCCTGCATCAAACATCTGAAACTTCCAGATTCTGAAAAAACGTGGTTTAATCAAATTTTCTAATTTTTAAACCAAATCTGGAAGGAAAAACTCCTTCCTCCCCAATTTACGAAGTACGAGTTATGGTGCAGCCAGGCCAGTTCACAAAGGGGAGGCATATCTATGGTACATTCATGCCTCACTCACCCTACATCAAAATCTTCCTATATGGAGGCTTGGGAAAAAGACGCCCAGTTTTGTTGGAATTTGGATACCTGCCACTTAGCCTTCTCTAAATCTTTCAAAGGGATTCTTAATGTCTCTTTAATGGAGGCAAATATTAAAGTTATAACCAGATGGTATCTAACTCCTTCCAGACTGGCATCTATATATCCAGCATCAGATCCAACGTGTTTCAGAGGTTGCCAACTTCATGGCTCTATGCCTCATATTTGGTGGGAGTGCCCAAGAGTTCGCCCTTTCTGGAGAAAAATATTTTTATTAATTTTTAAGGTAACAGGTTTTCAGGTCCCTAGGTCCCTACCAGTAGCCATTTTGAATGTTCATATTCCTCACATACCAAAGGTTACACAAAAATGTATACACTTTATCTTTACAGGCGCCAAAATCACAATTGCCAAATCATGGAAAAAAACAAAACCTTTCCTCTCAGATGGCAAAACCAAAATATCTTGGATACTAACTCAGGAAAAATTGGCTAGCATCTTATCTAATACTATTCCCAAATTCGAAAAAATATGGGAACCTTGGGCCAAATATATGGGGATTTCGATTGGTGAAGATGCTGTTTTACCTTCTATTCAACATTAAGTTGGACACATACCCATCCCTTTCCCTCCGTCCTCTTTTTTACCCAATGTCTTTATTTTCCTCTTATTTTCTTCCTTCTAAAAAGGATTTATGGAAACTGTTTTTCTGGGAATTCTAGTTTCCCACTACAAGTTATGTCTCTTTTATTTAGATTTAATGGGATACTATTAAATGTTTTGTTCGGCCTTGTTTAATCCATCCCGATCTGTTGGCCCTGACTAATCTTCTCGGGCCTAAGAGTCAGAAGGAGGTCTCTATGCCTGGAGCAGTTAGTTCCCGATAAGGGGCTCCAGGTTACCAAGGAGAGAGGGTTTCCCTTCTCCCTTCCATTATATTATAAGGATGAAGAGATCTCCCCTTGACAAACTTTTGATTGCTTACATGAATCTATCCTTTTTTCTAGGATGTTTTTATTATTTTATCCATTTATTGACTAATGATTTTGTTTATTCCTAAACATAATCTTTTTTCTTTATTTTTCTTTATCTTTATATAACATGATGTAATGTTCTGTATTATTTATCTTCCTATGAAAATAAAATATTTTGAAAGTAGAAAAAAAAAACGCAGAGGTGATCAAATGCCACCAAAAGAAAGCTCTATTTGTGGGGGGAAAAAAATGATCAAAATTAATTTGGGTACAATGTTGCACGACCGCACAATTCTCATTCAAAATGTGACAGTGCTGAAAGCTGAAAATTGGCCTGGGCAGGAAGGGGGTGAAAAGGCCCGGTATGGAAGTGGTTAAATACACATTAGCATTTAGAAAGTTAAGACCATATATGAAAACATCCAAAAGGCATAATGTATTTTGTTGCTGAATGACTGTGTATTGGATTATTAAATATTTTTTTTTATTTACTAATAAGTTAACTACTAGTTATGTTAACACTTGAAACCCCTATAACACATTGCCATCCTGGCTTCCAAATTACATAAACATATAGAAGTGATAAGATAAATACTACAGCCAGACCACTATAATTTTATGAAAGAGGTCAGCAGTGGAAGAAGCTTCACAAGGGAAATGGTGGGTCTCCAGTGCTGGTAGCTGCAGGTGATTAGTATTCGCAGGCTTGGAAATTGTCCTGGAGATGTGGCCACAAGATGGAATGCAGCCGTTTAGAAAGTAGCGGTGACCAGGAACCAGCAAGCAGATACAGAATCAGGAGATGAACCAAGGCTGGAAAGAGGCAGCCAAAAATGTTGCAGAGCAGCAGACAGAGACAAGGTCAAGTGACGAACTGAGGTTGGTAACATGAGGAAAACACAGTACAGCGTCAATAGGCAGAAGTGATAACAGGATGTCAGGCCAGAGTCTGCAATAAAGGATCAGAAGTTAGGGTGGAAAGGCGGGGGGGGGGGGTTAATCTAAAGACAGGTCAAGAACAATAAGCAGGTCAGCAACAGTTCATTCAGTCATAGATCAGTTCAGTGCAAGGAGTTCAGATAAGGACCATTCAGCAGCTGTTTGATGGCAATGTGGACCAACGGGTGTGTGCAAATTACCTTGGCTATACACAGAGAAGCATCCAAGGCAGTGGCACCATGTTAAGAGCTGATCACCAATGCACATGTGTGAGCAAGGTGCAGCGTGGTGTGGCGGACAGTAAACACACAAAGTCCAAGTTAAGCAATAGCAACATATTGTAGAAAGGTCCAGCACAATACAACTAGGCCAGGTGGGTAGGCACTGTCCAGAGCCACTTACGAACTGTATCAGCGGTCTGTAGACTTAAAAGATGCTAACAGTAGGGATGAGCCGAATACCCCTTGGTTCGGTTTGCAACCAGAACATGCGAACAGACCGATAGTTCGCGCGAACTTTCGAACCCTGTTAAAGTCTATGGGACACATGAGAAATCAAAAGTGCGAATTTTAAAGGCTAATATGCAAGTTATTGTCCTAAAAAGGGTTTGGGGACTGGGTCCTGCCCCAGGGTACATGTATCAATGCAAAAACAAGTTTTAAATACGGCCGTTTTTTCAAGAGCAGTGATTTTAATGATGCTTAACCACTTCAATACCAGGCACTTATGCACTTATGCACCTTCCCGCCCAGACCAATTTTCAGCTTTGAGTACTCTCACACTTTGAATGACAATTACTCAGTCATGCTACACTGTATCCAAACAACATTTTTATAATTTTCTTCTCACAAATAGAGCTTTCTTTTGGTGGTATTTAATCACCACTGGGTTTTTTATTTTTTGCGATATAAGCAAAAAAACTGCGATTTTTTTAAAAAAAACACACTTTTTTTTAGTTTCTATTGTAAAATTTTGCAAATAAGTAATTTTTCTTCATAAATTTGTGCCAAAATGTATACTGCTACATATCTTTGGTAAAAATAACCCAAATTAGTGTATATTATTTGGTCTTTGTGAAAGTTATAGAGTCTTCAAACTATGGTGGCAATCACTGAAAATTACCCCTTTTTGGAAAGTAGACAGTCCAAGGTATTTACTAAGAGGCATGATGAGTTTTTTGAAGTTGTATTTTTTTTCCCACAATTCTTGGGAAAATTTGGATTTTTTTTTTTTTTACACAAACTGGTCATATTAACAGTTTTTTTCTCTCACACAGCATATGCATAATTGCAACTACACCCCAAAATACATTCTGCTACTCCTCCTGAGTGTAGCGATACCACATGTGTGAGACTTTTACACAGCCTGGCCATATACAGAGGCCCAACATTGAAGTAGCACTTTCAGGCGTTCTACAAGCATAAATTGCACATATCCTTTCTCAACCACCTATTACATTTTTAAAGGCCCTGGAGCACCAGGACAATGGAATTTTCCACAAAATGACCCCATTTTGGAAAGCACACACCCCAACGTATAATCTATGAAGCATTATGAGTCTTTTGAACGGTTCATTTTTTTCCAGAAGGTTTTGGAAAAATGTGGAGAAAAAATGAAAATGCATTTTTTTTACACAAAGTTGTCCATTTATAAGATATTTCTAACACATAGCATATACATAGCAAAAATGACACCCCAAAATGCATTCCGCTACTACTCCTGAGTATAGCGATACCACATGTGTGAGGCTTTTACACAGCCTGGCCATATACAGAGGCCCAACATTGAAGTAGCACTTTCAGGCGTTCTACAAGCATAAATCGCACATATCCTTTCTCAACCACCTATTACAATTTTGAAGGCCCTGGAGCACCAGGACAATAGAATTTTCCACAAAATGACCCCATTTTGGAAAGCACACACCCCAACGTATAATCTATGAAGCATTATGAGTCTTTTGAACGGTTCGTTTTTTTCCAGAAAGTTTTGGAATATGTGGAGAAAAAATGAAAATGCATTTTTTTTACACAAAGTTGTCCATTTATAAGATATTTCTAACACATAGCATATACATAGCAAAAATGACACCCCAAAATGCATTCTGCTACTCCTCCTGAGTATGGCGATACCACATGTTTGAGACTTTTACACAGCCTGGCCACATACAGAGGCCCAACATCCAAGTAGCACCTATCATTTTCTGACTACCGATCACATTTTTGAAGGCCCTTCATATATCTAACACATAGCAGGTACATACCAAATAACAAAAGATTACCTGTGGTTTTAGAAGTGCAGTGGTCCACAGAGGAGAGCATCGGTCCAGGCAGCAGGCAGGGATGAGGTCAGCGACAGCAAAAGCAATCATCCAGGCAGCAGGCAGGAATACTGTCCATAGTTTGCACAGGCAGAGATACTGTCAGCACAGCCAGAGCACAGCCAAAGCACAGGTCCAGGTAGCAGGCAGAGGTGTACCGACAGAAATGCTGTCCACAGTCAGTAGAGGCAGCAGGCTGATATATGGTCAACACAGCCAAAGTATTGGTTCAAGCAGCAGAAAGAAACATGGTCCATAATGTCATGGGTCATTACAGGCAGTAATATGGTCAGCACAGCCAAAGTATTGGTCCAGGCAGCAGGAAGGACCATCAAGCTTAGGGCCAGGGGGACAGGGGTAGAGGCTTCTCCCACCCAAATCGCTTTGAAGCCTCCGGGCAACCAGACCCTGTTCTTGGAGCACAGAAAACGAAAAACTGGTTTTCTCTACTCAGAACGCTATTCTGAAGCCCCTCACATATGTGAGACCCCTGTGTACTAAAAGTAGATGGCCAAAAGATCAGTCCAAGTGGCAGGCAAAAACATGGTCGATTAACAGGCCAAGGTCGGTACACGTGGAAGTCAGAAACGTGGTTTAAATCGGCAGGCAGAGGCATCGTCGGTAAACAAGCCAGGGTCAGTTAATTAACATGGAAGGTAGTAACATGGTAGCAGGCAAATGGGGAAATGACAGTCTGTTAATAATAAGGGGAACTAGTCGGGGCGTGGCTTGGACATGGCGGAGTGAGGGAGCTTTCTGTTTGAGCTCCCGACTCCCGACCTGCAATCTATGGCAGAAATGGACGTTTGACTAGCAAAATCAACCCTGAAATGACATACAAGAGACGGAGGAGGACCAGGGGACCAAAATCTGCTAACCCAGAAGCATCGATCAGAAGATTTCTTACATTCCCGGCTCCGACAGCTATCTCCCCTGCAGCACCACGTGGCGGGAGAGGACAGGGTGACTTACCTTCCACATCCATGGCTGTCTCACAGCAAGGTGTCCCGCGCTCGTTAGAGGGGCTGCCCTCCCTCCTGGTGCCTTCTCATGACAGTCAGGGTGGCTCTATGGCATCTGCAGGATCCTCGCAGACGGACGCGGATATCAGGTCCCTGCTACAGGCGCTTCCAACTAAGGCCTACATGGAGGGCCTCATGGCACGAATGGAGGAGCAGCACCGCCGTGATTTCCAGGGGCTTCGCTCTGAGGTTCACGCACTTGACGACCGAGTCGGACGGGGTGAGGTGGAGGGGAGCGCTTTGGAGCTCCGGGTCGCCCAGTTAGAAAAAGGCCAGGAGGCCTTCCAGGAGAGGCTGGCTGAGGTGCAGCTCCAGGCCGAGGACCAGGAGAACAGGAGTCGCCGCAACAACCTCCGGGTTCGGGGGTTACCAGAGGCAACGGGTCCGGAGAATCTACTGGACACTGTCCTGGCTATCTTCCGGCAGCTTCTAGGCCCGGAGACTCCAGCCGCCTTGGAATTCGACAGAGTCCACCGCGCACTGGGGCCGAAGCCGCAGGATCCGGACCGCCCTAGAGATGTCATCTGCCGCCTGCACCGCTACGCACACAAGGAGCAAGTTCTCAGGGCGGCATGGACCAAGGACCGGATCGACTTTGATGGAGCGGAACTGTCGATCTACTCTGATGTGTCCAGAGCAACACTACAAAGACGGGCTATGTTGAAACCCCTTCTGGAGCGGCTGCGGCGAGATGCGGTGCCATATAGATGGGGCTTTCCACTTCAGCTATCGCTCAGGAGGGGGGGAAATTCCTTCACGCTGAGGCGCCATGCAGATCTCCCGGACCTGTTCCTTTTTCTGGGCATGGAGCCCTTCCACCTGGCTGATTGGCTGAAACCGCTTCCAGTTAGAGATCCTCGTCAAGCTCCCAGGGCTCCGGGACCGGGTCTGCCGCGCCGTTCCACCAGACGAAGGAGAGGCGATCAGCTGCCGGCTAGAGCCCAGGATAACGAAGCCTGACGAGCCAGTCCTGCTACTGTGAGTTTTTTCTGTTACGGGGTAGCACACAATGTGAACTGATTTTTATTTTATTTTTTTTTATTTTTTTTTATTTTTTTTTATTTTTTTTTATTATTTCTTTACAAGTTCATGCTATGGACTTTTTTGGTCCCGCTCTTTGGACAGCTGCCCTGTGCCGTTCCCCCCTCCCCCCCTTCCCAGGTGTATGCTGATCTTGGTCGGGTTGGCCGTGTGGGATCACCCCCGCTCTGGCGGGAGTCGCCTGACCGGGTTTGCCCTTCCCCTCCCCCCCCTGGTGGTTGCTGCTCGCGGCCAAGCCTCGGTGACTGTTTCACCTCATCCCGGTGGAGGCGTCTTCCCCTGGCTCTCCCTCTCACCCTCCAGGCTATGTGTGACTGTGAGCCGTTCTTCGGTGGGGCCGCCCCGGGGCCGCCCCCTCTCTCCCCCACCTGCTGACTTTTCTTTTGCGCCCCGCTCTCGGAGCCCACCTGAGGACAAGCTATGAAAGGGAGCCATAGACTGTCGCTTGATTGGATGGCAGGTGTTTTTATATAGGGGTGGTTTTCTTTTCTTTTTTTTGGGGGAGGGGGGTCCGGACTTTGGGGGTGGTTGGGTGTGGGGGGGAGGGGAGGGATGTCTTGCTGTGCCGTTTTGAAATGCTTGGGCTGGGGGTGGATGAGGGGGGTGCTGTGTGGGCGGGCGTCAGGGATATGGGGATGCTGCCTACTGATATGTGCTCCCTCCCTCCCTTGCTCGTTCCCCCCCCCCCTTCCTTGTCTCCCCCTTCCTCGTTCCCTCGTTCCCCCCCGCGCCCCTCCTCATTCCCTTCCCCCCTCCCCGTTCCCTCCCATGCTCTCTCCTTCTCCTCCCCCCCTCTCCCCCCATCTCTCCCCCTTCCCCCTTTCCTCTCCCCCTCCCCTCTCCCCCTCCCTCTCTCCCCCTCCCCACCCCCCCTTTTTCCCACTCTTCTCTCCCATCCTCTTCTCTCCCCCCCTTTTTTCTCTCCCCCCCTCTTCTCTCCCCCCCTCTTCTCTCCCCCCCTCTTCCCCTCCCTCTCTCCCCCTCCTCACCCCCCTCTCTCCCCCCCTCTCTCCTCCCCTCTCTCCCCCCCTCTCTCCTCCCTCCTCCCTTCTCCACCCTCCTCCCTTCTCCACCCTCCTCCCCTCTCCACCCTCCTCCCTTCTGCACCCTCCTCCCTTCTCCACCCTCCTCCCTTCACCCCCTCCTTTCTCCCCTCCCCGCTCTTCACCCTTCCTCTTTTCCCCCTCTCCTCCTTCCCTCCCCCTTACCCCTCCCTCACCTCCCCCCTCTCCCTCCTCCTTCCCTCCCTCCTCCTCTTTCTCCCCCTCTTCCCCCTTCCTTTGCCTTCCCCTCCCCTCCCCCCCTGCTGTATACCTTCCTTTTCCTCCTCTGTCCCCCGGATTTTGGCTTTACCCACTGTCTCCATCTTTGGTGCCGTGAGCTGCCCCCGGGACAGATCCGGGATACGCCACCTGAAGGAGCGGGCGCTTGTTCCCCCTGTATACTCTGGTGGCTTCCCTGGCCCGTGCGCCGGGGCGGCTACTATTACGGCGGCCGGTTTCTTTATCGATTTAAGGGGGGGCCGGGGTGGGACCCATGCTGGGGCTGTGGTGGGGGGTTCCTCCTTGGGGGGACCCCCCTCCTAGGCCGTTTTGATCTTGCGGTCCCCGCTCGCCTGGTCGGGCCTCCCCCGTCCTGGGCATGCGGGGGCGCCAAAGCTTAGCTTTTGGTACCAGTGTGTGCATTTTCCCCTTGGCCCCCTTGTTGGTTTTTGGGGCGCCATTTATAAGTTCTCTTGCTGGGCCTTCTGGTTATAATTACTTGGGTTTTGTTCTTTGTTCTGCACTAAGATGTTTAAATGTCCATTTCATGTATTTGGGCCGTGTGATGGGTTATAGTGCTACTGTTTTGTTCTGGTTGGGGATTGGCCTGGGGGGCGGGTTGCGCCGGGGCTCGGGCGCCCCTTGTTGGGGCCCGGGGCCGGCGTGGCCGGGCTGCTGGGCCATCCTTCTCAGGCCACTTTGTTCTGAGAACCCTCCGGCTCTCTGTAGCATCTGAGGTGGGGCGGGTTAGGGAGCCTCCGACCCCTGTTGTGTTCAAACACTTTCCCCACATAGGGTCGCACCCGTCAAGTGACTCCTGCTCTAGGGTTACTGGGGTGCACTGAGACTAGGTCTCCCATACGCTTGAGGCGTACTAGGTTTCTTTGTTCTCTCCTCTTCTGCTCTCTTCTGTCCTTTCCCTCCTAGCCTCCCTCCTCCTCCCCCCCTTTTTCTCTTTTTTTTTTTTTTTGGCCTGCCTCTTCTGGCCGCAGTCATGCCCACGGGTAAAACAGAGCCTGTTCGTCTAGTTTCTATAAATGTGAAGGGGCTGAATACCCCTGAGAAACGCTCCATGGTGCTAACCGATCTAAAACATATGAAGGCCCATGTGTGCTTCTTGCAGGAGACACATTTCCGTGCTGATAAGCTGCCAAGACTGCATGGCCGCTTTTTCCCGACAGTGTACCACGGGTGCTCCTCTGACTCTAAGTCAAAAGGGGTGAGTATCCTGATGCGGGGTGATACCCCATGGCAACTGAAGGACCAGTGGGGGGATGCAGAGGGGAGAGCTTTATTTGTGAAGGGGACGCTGGGGAGGTCCCTGGTGACTTTGGTCAATCTATACCTCCCAAATGCCAACCAGATCGCCTTCCTGGAGCCAATTATGACCAAATTGGTTGACTTTGCTGAAGGGATGGTGATTATGGGTGGAGACATGAACTTTGTCATGGACCCGATCCTGGACTCATCTAGGGGTGTTTCCCAAATCTCTTACGCCTCACTTAAGCGCCTTAAGAAAAACTTCCATGCTCTCCACTTGGTGGATGTATGGCGTATCCTTCATCCAAGCCACAAAGACTTCACGTTCTATTCGCACCCCCACGACTCATATACCAGAATTGATATGTTCATGGTGCCTCAGGCGATTTTGTCCAGGGTCTCCTCAGCCTCGATTGGTTCTATTACCTTTTCGGACCATGCCCCAATCTTTATAGACATCGATCTGCTTTGCCCCGCAGAGAGACAATGGTCGTGGAAGCTTAACGACTCGTTAATTCAGATGCCCGAGGTGGAGGAAGAGGTCTCTAGAGAGCTGAGACAATACTTCGCCACGAATGCTGACTCGGAGGTGGCCCCGACAATGGTATGGGAAGCCCATAAAAGTTACATTCGTGGCCTCTTGATCAGAATGGGATCACGCATCAAGAAGGAGAGAGCGAAACAAATTGTGGACATTTTAGATAAAATCAGGGTTTTGGAATCGGCTCATAAACAATCCTTCGCCTCCCAGATCCTTCTTGAGTTGACAGCCCTGCGAAACCAGCTGCACTCCTTGGCCCTGTTTAGAGCCAAAGCAGTGATCTCGAAGTGCCGCCGTTCTTTCTACGAGCATAGCAACAAATGTGGTAGGATGCTGGCGAGGGCTCTGAGAGATCAGAGGGCTCGTACATTCATTCCTGAATTGATTAGTGACTCTCACAACAGGGTTCACACCACGGAAGGTATCGCGGAAATGTTCCGGGAATACTATACTACTTTGTATAATCTCCCTAGTCCAACATCTGTGGGGGGTCTGTCGAATGCAGGGAGGAAGATCGGGGACTATTTGAGGAGGTCTGGTCTCCCCCGGATTTCGGAGGAGGACCTGATCGAGCTTGACAGGCCTCTCTCAGTGGAGGAGGTGAATGTGGCAATGTCGCGCATGCATTTGGGGAAGGCGCCGGGTCCGGACGGATATTCCCTTCTCTATTACAGGACTTTTGGAGAAATATTGCTTCCGCATTTTCTCTCTGCGTATAATGCTACAGGGGAGGGGACGCCCCTCCCGGCGGATGCCTTGAGAGCACACATTGCCGTGATCCCGAAGGAGGGAAAAGATCCACTAAGATGCCAAAATTATAGACCGATCTCGCTGCTCAATGTGGATCTCAAGATATTCACGAAAGCGCTTTCCATGCGTTTGATTGACTTAATGCCACAACTAATCCATTCCGACCAGGTCGGTTTTGTTCCTACTAGAGAGGCGCGTGACAACACGACTAAGGCAATCAACATGATCCACGCTGCAAAGACGCGTAAAACCCCTATGCTGCTCCTCTCGACGGACGCCGAAAAGGCGTTCGACAGGGTGAGTTGGCCTTTCCTGTTTGAAACTCTCCGCTGGGTTGGCCTGCAGGAACGCATGATGAATTGGATGTTGGCAATATATTCCTGCCCATCGGCCCAGGTCAAGGTGAATGGCCACCTTTCCTCACCATTTCAGATTGCGAATGGGACGAGACAGGGGTGCCCTCTGTCGCCTCTGATATTCGTCCTCACACTAGAACCTTTCCTGCGTATCATTAGAGACAACCCGGACATTACGGGACCACGCCTGGACGCCACCCTGTCCCCCAAGATCGCGGCTTTCGCAGACGACCTGCTCTTCTTTCTGACCAACCCCCTTGTGTCCACTCCGAACTTGCTCAAGGAACTGAAGTTATACGAGGAGGTGTCAATGTTTCGCATTAACTACCAGAAATCGGAAGCACTTGGGGTCGCCTTACCTCCTCCTTTAACTGACCTGCTCCGGGTTGATTTTCCTTTCAAATGGGCTATGTCCCATATCAAATATCTGGGTATCTTGTTACCCAGCAGGACGGAGGAGATTTTCCCCCTCAACTTCCCTCCCCTTTTGACGGCCGTAAAAAAAAACCTGCAAGAGTGGCAGCATGGCCTTTTCTCCTGGTTTGGCCGTTGCAGCATTGTGAAGATGAATGTCTTACCTAGACTGTTATACCACTTTCAGGCATTGCCCATACGGGTGCCGGCGTCCTTCCTGAGAGCGGTTAACAGAACGCTAATTCGGTTTGTGTGGGCCCAGAAGCCCCCGCGGTTGGCGCAGAAAATTCTCCGGCTGCCAAAAGTGAAGGGTGGTGTAGCCCTACCGGACGTTACTCTCTATCACAAGGCATGTCATTTAACGCGTGCCTTGGATTGGTGCCGTCATGGCCTTCTGAAGCAGTGGGTGCAGATTGAACGAGCCTTGACTGGGGCCCACTTGGACTCGCTGCCCTGGTGCCAACCTCCCTTGCCAAAGGAGATTTCTGATCACCCCACAGTAGGGGTGACGATAAGGACAGCTTGGAAGGCTTTCCGTGATCATACGATCGCACCGCTCCCGTCCCCGCTTACCCCAATTGTGGGCAACCCGGCTTTTAGTCCGGGTCTCAACGACCCTAGCTTCCTGGCGTTGAAACCGGTGGACAGGTCTCAAGTGCGACACTTTCTCACAAACGACCAATGGCATACTCGACGACAAATCCTAGAGGACCCTGCTCTGACTGGGCTCTCATTCTGGCAAAAGGTCCAGCTGGCCCACTTCATCCACACGTTGCCTTCTCCGAATACTTATGGGCGGCAGCTGACACCTTTTGAGTTGTTATGCCTGGACCTGTCCCCGTTGAGACATGCAATATCCCTGATATACCAAATCCTAGTTTCTCCCCCTCCGGACTTTAGGCCGCTCTATGTTACCAAGTGGGAACGGGAGCTGGGCCTACAACTTACGGGGAAACAGGTTGACCGAATCCTTCTCTTCGCTCAATCAACTTCTATCAGTGCAAGGCACCAGGAGATGGAATATAAGCTTCTGTCCCGTTGGTACTACACTCCGGAAAAGATACACAAGATGTTCCCTCAGAGCACGGACATGTGCTGGAGGTGCGGGGAGGAGGTTGGTACGCTCCTCCACATCTTTTGGTCATGCCGCATCTTACAATCATTTTGGGCTGAGGTACACCGCATCGTCCAAAAGTTTACGGACAGAGAGTTGCCGTTGTCACCTGAGTTCTTCCTTCTGCACCACCACAATATCCCAACTAAGGGCTATAGAAAGTCCATATTGCCGCTTCTGATCAATGCGGCAAAGGGTTGCATCCCGCTGAATTGGAAGCAGAGTCAGCCTCCATCGGTGGCGGGCTGGTTGGGCAGAGTGAAGGCTGTCCATGACATGGAGGACTTGTTAGCAACGGAAAGAGGCCTAAGTGAGAAATTCTCCAAAACATGGTACTTCTGGCACGAATTTTACTTCTCGGAGGAATGCGGGCTCCTAATGGCTCGATCCACCGGAGAAGATCGAACTTGAATGCTCCCCAGGCAGGGAGGCTGTGGCTGGAGGCACCCTGTTCCCCACCCCCCGGGTGGGGGTGGTTGGGTTTTTTTTTTTTTTCTCACCCTTCCCCTCTTGTATTCTTGCACTCCTTGCTTTCTTTTCTCTTACTTTCCCTGCTTTTTCTGTATTACCAACACTAGAGTGTTGGCCTGTGCAAGCCTGTTTTTCACGGGCTTGACGTTTCTATTTCTATCTAAATTGGCTTTGGCCACAAAAATACGGCCATGCAGGGGGCGGAGAGCTCCTGTAAGCCTGACACTTGTTGTGACCCCCCCCCCTCTGACAACGGGCTTTATATCTCAAATGTAATATCTATACTCATGAGGGGGTGGGGAATGTTTGCTGTTGTTTGATAAGCATCTGTGCGCTCTCTGTGTATCCGCATGTCCTTTTCTCTTAAATAAAGAATTTACAAAAAAAAATAATAAGGGGAACTAATAAATGTATGATAATTTTTGAAGCAATTTCCGATGCACAGGCCAGGTTGGGAGGGACAATCGGGACAATAATAGCTGGTGTCTCTTCTTACTCCTCCTCTGCTGCATATACGGCATTTCTTTTGGCGTCTTCTTCCAGATTCTGTGGGGGGGATGCTAAAGGGATAGTGTCACTCGTGAAGCCGACTCAAACTATCAGAGTGAATGCTTCCTGGGGCGGGATCTTGTTGGTAAATGAGGGCATCAATGATATCTTGATTGGAGGTAGTGGAGTTGTTAATTTGGAGTTGCTTTTTGGTAGCAGACAAACGAATTAAAAAGGTCCATGTGAAACAGGTGAAACACAACTTTTTTGTGCCAATAACAGGACTTTCTGGTTGATAAGTAGGGCTGTAGCATCTGGTCGTTTAAATCCACCCCGCCCATGTACAAATTGTAGTCGTGGACACATTCAGGCTTTACAATGGGGCCGCGTCTTCTTTGGATCTCCACCACGGTGTCATTGTGGATCGTAGAGAGGATGTGGACATCTTTCTTGTCCCTCCACTTCATGGCGAACACCTCCTCGTTCCTCATGAATGCCGATTCTCCAGGTCGCAATTTTTTGGTTAATACATTTTGTGGGAATCCCTTCCGTTTTTTTTTTAAGGTACCGCAGGCCGGGGTTTGCTTACTGTAAAGGTGGCGAAAAAGGGGCAGGCTGGTATAGTAATTGTCAACATATAAATGGTAACCTTTTCCGAACAGGGGGTATGCCAACTCCCAGACAATTTTCCCACTGGTTCCAATATATGTGGGGCAATCACGGGGCTGGAGCTGGGAGTCTTTGCCTTCGTAGATCCTGAATTTGAAGACGTATCCAGTGGCTCGATCACATAATTTATTTAATTTTAACCCATACCTGGCTCTCTTGCTTGGTATGTACTGCTTGAACTGCAGTCAGCCGGTGAAATGTACGAGGGACTCGTCCACACAAATTTTTTGGTCTGGGATGAAAACTTCTTGAAATCGCTGGGAAAAGGCATTGATTAGGGGGCGTATCTTGTATAATTTGTCATAGTTGGGATGATCTCGGGGAGGGCACTGTGAATTGTCATTGAAGTGGAGAAAGTGCATAATCATGTCGTATCTTTTCCTGGACATGACAGCGGAATATATGGGCATGTGTTGAATGGGGCGTTTGGACCAATATGCATGGACTTCGTTCTTTTTTGTAAGCCCCATATTGAACATAAGGCCCAAAAACAATTTAAATTCGTCCAATGTTAGACGCCGCCACTGGAACATGCGGGCGTAGGAAGAATCGGGGTTGGCAGCAATAAATTGGGATGCATACAGATTCGTTTGATCCACTATATTCTGCAGAAAATCTTGTGGGAAAAATAAACAAAAATAATCAAATTTAGAAAAATTGGTAGTGTCGGGCTGCACACCTGGCTGTGCGGTGAAAGGGGGGATGATAGTGGATCCTGATTTGGCAGGCAACCATAAGGGGTTTGCAAGGGCATCGGGAAGGTAGGACTGGGGCTGGATTCTTCGGGTTGGGCGTGTATTTCCATTACTTGTACTGGGCTCCTCTTCCTGGGGTATGGCGCTGCTGGTGGTGGGCAGTTCTCCTGATCTTGGTCCTGATCTTGGTGCTGATCGCCTTCTTTTGGTAGGGATGGTTTCCTCCGGGGACTCGGACTCTGAGCCACTATCCTCCACTGGCTCGTATTCTGAACCAGAATCGGATAATGGGAGCTCCCCGCTGCTCTCATCATCCGACATGGCAAGAATGGCATATGCCTCCTCAGGTGTGTAAACCATTTGGGACATTATGGCAGTGCTTATTGGTGGGCCTGTGTAATGGTACTGCTGGTGGTAGTGGTGGCGGTCTGTGTGGTAGTACCGATGGAGGTATTAGTGGTGGTGGTGGTACCAATGGCGGTACGGGTGGTGGTGGTGGCGGTACCAATGGCGGTACAGTTGGCGGTACGGGTGGTGGTGGTAGCGATGGCGGTATGGGTGGTGGTGGTACCAATGGCGGTACAGGTGGTACCGATGGCGGTACGGGTGGTGGTGGTGGCGGTACAGGTGGCGGTACGGGTGGTGGTGGTACCAATGGCGGTACAGGTGGTGGTGGTACCGATAGTGGTACGGGTGGTGATGGTACCAATGGCGGTACAGGTGGTGGTGGCACTACCGACGGTGGTACGGGTGGTGGTTCTGGTGGTGGTACCGATGGCGGCACTAGTGGTGATACTGGTAGCGGGCCTGTGTGGCAGTATAGATGCTGGGCCTGATAGCGGTACTAGTGGCGGTACTGGTGGCGGTACTGGTAGTGGTACCGATGGCGGTACTGGTAGCCTGTGTGGCGGTACCAATGGCGGTACCGATGGAGGTGGGCCTGTGACAGATGATTGACAGATGGGCTGATTGATTGATTGATTGATTGACAGGTGGGCTGATTGATTGACAGGTGGGCTGATTGATTGACAGATGGGCTGATTGATTGATTGACAGATGGGCTGATTGATTGACAGATGAGCTGATTGATTGATTGACAGATGAGCTGATTGGCTGGGCTGATTGATGTGCTGGGCTGTGTGACAGGTCCTCTTTATTGGGGGGGGCCGTGTTGTGCACTGTAAAAGAATGTAGACAAACTACACTGAGCTAACTTACTGATCTCTGCTCTCTCCTCACAGATCGGTGTGTGAGGAGAGAGCAGGGATCAGGTAGTAACTGCTGCGGTTTGTTTACATTTGTGACCGGCTGTGATTGGACACAGCCGGTCACGTGGTAAACAGCCAATTTCATTGGCTGTTTACCCTGATCGGGGATGCGCTGTGTCCAAGGGACACTCGCCTTCCCCGATCCCCGCTCTGCAAGCCTCTGGCGGCGCGCACGGAGCGCGCCGCCGAGTCTGTTGTGACATGTGATCGGCTGTGACTTTGACACAGCCGATCACATGGTAAACAGCCAATGAAATTGGCTGTTTACCGTGATCGGGGAAGCGCTGTGTCCGAGGGACACACGCCGTCCCCGATCACCTGTGCGCCCCCGCGGGCGCGCGCAAGGCATTATCCTGCAGGACGTCAATAGACGTCCAGTGTGGATAATGCAACCACTTCCCGGACGTCAATTTGCCATTGACTGGGCGGGAAGTGGTTAAAGTGAAAAAATAAAAGTGAAATATTCCTTTAAATATCGTGCCTAGGGGGTGTCTATAGTATGCCTGTAAAGTGGCGCGTGTTTCCCGTGTTTAGAACTGTCATTTAAAACTGCTTGCGGCTTTAATGTAATGTCTGGTCCCGGTTATATGGATGAAAATCATTGAGAAAAACGGCATGGGTACCCCCCCAGCCCATTACCAGCCCCTTTGGGTCTTGTATGGATATTAAGGGGAACCCCGCACCCAAATTAAAAAAAGGAAAGGCGTGGGGCCCCCAGGCCCTATATATATACTCTAAACAGCAGTATACAGGCGGTGCAAACAAGACCGGGACTGTAGGCTTGTTCTTGAGTAGAATCTGTTCGTAATTTTGAACTGGTACATTTTTAAAGCGTAGCTCCAGCTTTTTGTAAAACATAGGGAAGGGTTATCACCCCTGTAACCTTTGTTTTGCTGTCTGTGCACCTGTTTAGAAGATTTCACCTCACTTTCTGTCCCAATGACAATTGGATTTTGAAAATTTGGGGGTTTTAGTGAAACAAGGAACTCTTACAGGAGAGAATTTCCCTTCCTAGGGGTAGATTTCCTCTCACTTCCTGTTGTCTCCTTCCGTTTGCAAGTAGGAGTCGTTTGTAAGTTGGATGTTTGAAAGTAGGGGCCTGCCCTATATACTCTTCAGAAATTTGGGCCTTAGGTGTTGGTGTTACCACAACACTGTAAGTCCTCACAGTTACTCTTGGTGGGCGCAGGAACGGGCCCTGCTGTGAAATATTAGATCAAGAATTGTAATTACATGCTCCTGTTAAACAGGGGCTGAAAAATTGGGCCTTAGGCACTGGTGCTGGTGCCACAACACTGCAACCCCTCAGATACTCTAGTTGGAGTGCAGGAATGAGCCCTGCTGCAAAGTATTGCATCAAAAATTGTAATTACACGCCCAACGGAGGGCTGAAAAATTGGGCCTTAGCCACTGGTGGCGGTGCCCAGAACCAAAAATTTTCTTACAAGCTATCAACATGAACATTGAGGAGGAAGAGGAAAATCACTCAGCATAAAAGGATAGTCACTCAGCATCAGCATAGGCAGTCTTGAAGGGATCTCACATTTTTAAAAAAAATATTCGGTTACATCAGCATCGGGTGCTTGGTAGAGAAAGGGAGTTACCGCTCAAGGCAGGAGATAAAAAATTATAAACCTCTTCACCAGATCTGAAGTCACGGGTGTTGGCAATGCATATGGTAATGCAAAATAAAGGGGAAATGTCTGGACAGCCGCACTCCAAGAAATATTGCTTTTTATTGTAAAAATAAAATCACATGATACCAGCTAGCTGGTATCCTGTTTGCTGTGACATGTATGCTGTGATTTTATTTTTACAATAAAAAGCAATATTTTTTGGAGTGCGGCTGTCCAGACATTTCCCCTTTATCAGGTGCTTGGTAGCTGGTGGTCCAAGACTGATTAATTTTTATGAAGGTCAGCCGTTCGCCCAATTCGGTGGACAGGCGCACCCTGTGATCGGTTACAAAGCCTCAAGCAACATTGAATCTGCGTTCCGAAAGAACGCTGGATGCAGGACAGGCCAGTAGCTCAATTGCTTACTGTGCAAGCTCTGGCCAGTGATCCATCCTCAAGACCCAGTAACCCAGAGGATTTTCGGTGGGAAAGGTTATCCAAGTCTGATCTTGCCCCTAGGTATTCCTGCACCATGTAAATAAGACGCTGGCGAAGGTTGCTGGAACTGATCATACCTTGGGGCTGCGGACTAAAAAATTGTCTGAACGCATCGGTCAGACGGCCACCTTCTCCACCGCTCCTTCTGTGACTGACTGAAGCCTCAGCAACACGTTGTACAGGACCAGGAATTTGTAACCTCCCAGGCTCTGGAAACGCATTGCACAAACCTTTCTGCAAGGCCTCCCGAAATGCTTCATCCTCTGCTCCCTCTGCGACGTCTGGATAAGGTCCGCAACCTTACCCTTGTAACGTGGATCAAGGAGGGTTGCCAGCCAGTAATGATCCCTCTCCTTGATACCACGATTATGAGGACCCTTTTGCAGGCTTTGAAGGATCAGGGAGGCCATGCAGCGTAGGTTTGCTGAGGCATTCGATCTGGAGTCCTCTGGGTCACTAAGGATGACATGATCCGCAGCCACCTCCTCCCAGCCACGTACAAGTCCATGGGTTTCTTGGGACTGTAAATGATCCCTTGAAGACTGCTGCTGATGCTGAGTGTTAGGCTCCACCTCCATGCTGATACAATCCTCCTCCTCCTCCTCTTCCTGTGTGATCGGCGGGCCAGCAGGAACACTGTCTGGATAAAGGGGGCCTTGAGAGGTAAGGAAGTCCTCCCCTTCCTCCCTCTGTTCTGCCTCAAGTGCCCTGTCCATTATTCCATGCAGTGTGTGCTCCAACAGGTGGACAAGAGGGACAGTGTCACTGATGCATGCACTGTCACTGCTCACCATCCTCGTGGCCTCCTCAAATGGTGACAGGACAGTGCATGCATCCCTGATCATGACCCACTGGCGTGGCAAAAAAAAAACAAGCTCCCCTGACCCTGTCCTGGTGCCATAGTCGCACAGATACTCATTGATGGCTCTCTGCTGCGTTTGCAGCCGCTGCAGCATGGCCAACGTTGAGTTCCACCTGGTGGGCATGTCACAGATTAGGCGGTTCTTGGGCAGGTTGTATTCCTTTTGGAGGTCAGCCAGCTGAGCACTGGCATTATATGACCGGCGGAAATGCACACAGAGTTTCCTGGCCTGCCTCAGAAAATCCTGTAAGCCCGTGTACCTGCCAAGAACCGCTGCACCACCAAGTTAAGGACGTGAGCCAAACAGGGCACATGGGTCAGCTGTCCCTGTCGAAGGGCGGAGAGGAGGTTGGTGCCATTGTCGCAAACCACCATTCCTGGCTTAAGCTGGCGTGGCGTCAACCACCTCTGAGCCTGCCCCTGGAAAGCTGACAGAATCTCTGCCTCAAGTGTGGCTCCTATCCCCCAAGCACACAAGCTCAAGCACCGCATGGCATCTTTTTGCCTGCGTACTTGCGTAGCCCCTTGAACGCCTATGGAGCACCGCTGGTTCCGAGGACAAATCAGCACAGGAAGATGCCTTGGAGGAAGAAGAGGAGGGGGTGGAGGAGAGAGGTGTGTCAGAATCACCACTAGTAGCATTTTGGAGGCGTGGTGGCGGAACAACCTCCAACACTACTGCACCCTGTCCTGCATCCTTCCTAGCAGAGTCCCCCAATGCGCCATGAAAAATAGGTAACGTCCCTGTCCATGCCTGCTGGACCATGAGTCAGCGGTAATATGCACCTTACTGCTGACTACCCTGGCCAGCGAGGCCAAGACATTGCCTTCCAAATGCTGGTAGAGAGCCGGAATCGCCTTCCGTGAAAAAAAGTGGCGTTTAGGAACCTGCCACTGAGAAACCGCACATTCCACGAACTCACGGAAGGGGACAGAGTCTACCAACTGAAAAGGCAGCAGTTGAAGTGCTAGCAATTTAGCCAAGCTAGCATTCAACCGCTGGGCATGTGGATGGCTGGGAGCGAACTTCTTTCGGCGGTGCAGCAGCTGGGGCAGGGAAATTTGCCTGGTACAATCGGACATTGGTGTACCGATAACAGATTGATCGCAAGTACTTGGCAGTGACACACCTAATTCTACACCTTCATTCCTCTCAGTGCAGGTTTCTGAGAGGACTGAAGGTATAGTGGGGTTGGAGATCCCAGCTGATGAGGAGCAAGGAGAGGTCCACTTTGTTCTTTGGTGTGGGTCTTTTTTGTATGCTTGCCAATGGACTGCATGACAGGTCGACATATGTCTGGTCAAGCATGTGGTGCCCAAGCGGCTGATGTTTTGGCCACGCGAGATACGCTTTAGACATATGTTGCAAATAGCAATGGTGCGATCTGACGATCTGATGCACACGTCTAAAAAAAGGCCCACACCAGAGAACTTTCGGAATAACACGCAGAGACAGCAGCACCCTGCACATGCGGAGCTCTGCGGTGTAATGCAGTCGGTGTGCTGCCCTTAAAGTGGTTGTAAACCCAACCACACAACTTGCACCTACAGGTAAGCCTAGATTAAGGCTTACCTGTAGGTGCAAGAAATATCTCCTTAACCTACACGGTTAAGGAGATATTTGCTGTAAAGCACAGCACCGATGACGTCACGCGCATGCGTACTAGCGGGCCGGCATCTTTGCCGGTTTTCTGAATGGATCTTGCCGGCCCGAGCGCACATGCGCGTGACGTCATCGCCGCTCCGGGCCAATCACAGCGACGGAGCAGCGATAACAGGAAGAAGATCGTCGGAACGGCGGCAGGGAAGGCACGGAGGAGAGCTTCGGGGGCTTCAATCTCAGGTAAGCCGATCATAATGAGCTCATATGCTATGCATACAAAGCTCATTATGACATTCTCTTGCAGGGTTCATTAAAAAAAAAAAATGAATGAGGGTTTACTTCCTCTTTAAGCTGGCCCCTGGAGGGCATCCTGCCTCGTTGGAGATGTGCCTCCTCCTCCTCCTCCTCTCTCCTATCAGGCACCCATGTAGAGTCAGTGACCTCATCATCCCCTCCCTCCTCGTCACTGGAGCAAACCTGGCAGTATTCTGCAGCTGGGGGAACATGACTGCCAGTTTGCTGTCCTTCTTGGGCACCCCCTCTCTCTGGGCTCACGTAACTGCCTTCCTCAAGCTGGGTACCATCATCGGAGCCCTCAAAACGCTGCGCATCCTCCTGCAGCATGTAGCCAACACTGTGGTCAAACCGTTCGGGGGACTACTCAGAACATGGTGGGGCTAGGGAAGAAGTGACTGATGCCATTGAGCCAATGGAAGAGGCCGCTTTGGCAGACAAAGTACCCTGAGGCTGGGTGAGAGAGGATGAGGAGGATGAGGACGGCTTGGTCATCCACTCTACCAACTCTTCAGCATGTTGCGGCTCAACACGGCCAGCTGCCGAAAAAAAGGACAAGCGTGCCCTACTGCCACGTGCTGATGAGGATGCACCGTGTCCACAACCAGCACTTTTGCCTCTAGACACAGAGCCTGCTTGCCCTCTTTTATTGGCCTATGAGTGTCTGCCTCTCCTTGTTGGCCTTCCAGACATATTGTCTTCGATGTATTGGAATAGGTACACAAGGAATGGCCTGCAGTGAGATGTAGCTGCACAAAGCTGGGATGTATATGTATATATATATATATATATATATATATATATATATATATACTGATTATACTGCAGATAGCTGAATCAACTGCCTGCCTGTAGTATCTTAGCAACAGTAGAACAGGTACAGTCTGCAGTGTAGCTAAACTTAATACAGTATACTGAGTGATATAGAGCAGCTTACTGAATCAACTACCTGCCTGTAGTATCTTAGCAACAGTAGAACAGGAAAAGTCTGCAGTGTAGCTAAACTGAATACAGTATACTGAGTTATATACAGCAGCTTACTGAATCAACTGCCTGCCTGTAGTATCTTAGCAACAGTAGAACAGGATTGGAACAGTCTGCAGTGTAGCTAAACTGAATACAGTATACTGAGTGATATACTGCAGCTTACTGAATCAACTGCCTGCCTGTAGTATCTTAGCAACAGTAGAACAGGAACGGATCTAGCTAAACTGAATACAGTGTGTATGTATGTGTGTGTGTGTGTGTGTGTGTGTGTATATATATGTATATATATATATATATACATATACATATGTAGCGGCCCCCTCACTCCCCTCTTTTTTCTTCAGCTCGTCTGTCTCTTGTCTAGGGGTACCTCCAGAGGGGAAGGAAGCGGGGATACCACGCCTGGCCTTCACCACAGGTGTCAATGTGGTGTAAGCAAAGTTCTTTTACCTTCGGGTCAGTGTTGCGCACCTGGAGCCTCCACCGAGAGTTACCTTGAACAATGTCTGTCAGGAAATGAGCCCCACACCATTAAAGTTCAACACTCCTTTATTCTTCTTGAATGAACACAATCAGTTGAACTCCCTTGGTAGAAACAGAACAGAAAAGGAGGTGTGGATGCGAGTAGGCCCAGACACAATGTGTTCTCCACTTTCCTCCCTGAAAGTGAGTTGCGGTCCCCGAGCGAGGGGGGATTTCCCTCCAGGCGGTCTCCGATGAGAGACTCACCCGTCACTGGCAATCTGCTGCACCAGGTCTTCGAGTGAGGAGCTCCCCCCGGTCCATTACGCCTTCCGGATTCGAGTACCCAATCCCTGGGTACCCTAGGATCTCCTTCTCTCGCGGAACTCAGTGTTGGGCACTGAGCTCCAGACCTCCATCCGAGTACCTCACCCCAGGCCTAGGCCGCCTAGAAGACCGACACGAACCACCGCCCACAGGCTGAAGGTGCCTGGGACTCGACCCCGTGACAAAGATGGCCGGCCCCTTTATACCCTCTCCCAGCAAGCACGGCGGGTTCTCCGCCCCACCATACCGCTGCCGAGGGAGGACAAAAAGGAGGCACGGCACACAGCAATGATTCAACCCCAGCCCAGGGCGACAGCGCCACCCGCTGGGCTGCAGGGAATTACACATCACTGATGTCTCTGCCAAGTTCAAATTTACACCCGGGAAAGTACATACCCGCTACACATACAATGCCTGGGGTGCATATATATATATATACTAAATACACTGACTGCAGCTAACTCAATTGCCTGCTTGCTCTAAGTAACTAAAATTAAATGACACTCTTTCTGTCTTTATTTCTGTCTTTCAACGCCGAAACACACTACATGGCGCCGACGCACGGGCAGCCTTATATAGTGTGGGGTGCGTGTACCTATTCCCCTGAGCCATGATTGGCCAAAGCCACCATGCCTTTGGCTAGTTACGGCTCTCTGTACTGACGGTGCTGTGATTGGCCAAGCATGCGGGTCATCGTGCATGTTTGGCCAATCATCAGCCAGCAATGCACTGCTTTGACGCAGTGAATTATGGACCGTGACGCGCCACTCGAATTTGGCCCGAACGGCCCATATTGTTCGAAATTCGTCGAACAGACGATATTCGAGACGAACATGAGTTTGACTCGAACACGCAACTCATCCCTAGCTAACAGCATCTGCCACGAGGAGCGGGATGCGGCCCGGCTGGTCCACACCCAAAAGGCAGGCTTCCTGAAGCAAGGTAGGCGTAGTCCCTGCACTGTCCCTACTCCTCCGGAACCTTTCCCTTCCTCTAAGCACTGTCCCTGCCAGATGGGGAGCCTGTCCCTACACTAGTCACTCGCCTAAAGTGTGCCAAACCTGGGAGCTAGAATCTTTAATAAACTCTGCCTGATTCAAGTGGGGGGCCAAAAACCAATTGGACAGCTAAAATTTGTAGGAGGAACCAATTTCCGCACAACTTCCTTCCCCTTCTGCATTGCTGCTTTGGTCAAGCGTCACCTGCAGTGGGGAGTACATACTGCATCTGCCAACACATGCATTTGCAGATGCCCAATTGCAAACTGGTCTTCTCTTACAAACACACACCCAGAATTTTCAGAAAAGGTCAGCAATGACAGCCACCACATTTCTCTCTGAACAGGTTTCCTTAAAACTGAAGTTAAGTTAAAAAAAACATGTTTTCTCTACAGCTTTATTTACATTAGCTACCTATAATGCATTATGTCCCATGATTTGCAGGCTGCTGGATTCAGTGGAAATCTTCACTGCAGGCCTGCCCTGTACTCTTCCTGATGCTGAATTTACAGCGCTGTGAGGATTAAGGCCCCTTTCACACTGGGGCGTTTTTCATGCGGTTTAGCGCTAATAATAGCGCTATTATACCGCATGAAAAATTCCTGCCCTGTAGCCTTCAATGTGAAAGCCCGAAGGCTTTCACACTGAAGCGGTGCGCTAGCAGGACCGCTCCAAAAGTCCTGCTAGCCGCTTCTTTACAGCGGTAAAGGAGCGGTGTGTTCACCGCTCCTTTACCATGGGTGGGCATTAAAATCAATGGGACACCGCGGTAATACCGCCTGCAAACCGCGGCAATTGCCGCGGTTTGCGGGCGGTATTAACCCTTTTTCGGCCACTAGCGGGGGTTAAATTCACCCCCCTAGCGACCACATACCGCGGTAAGAACGACGGTATAGCAGCGCTGCAAATCGCGCTGCTATACCGCCACCACTCCTGCCCACCCCAGTGTGAAAGGGGCCTAACAGCTTCAGATTTCTGGGCTGAGCTGCACTAAGGAGGATCTGTTGGTGACACGACACCCTCCTGCCCTTCCCTCCATTAAAGAAAAAGTTCCTTCACTGGTTACACTGCCTGTAATAGGATCTGTGAATGGGAAGGAGGGAGATGATGGTAGGAGAGGGCGTGTCTGATCAACTTTATTGCAGCTGAGCTCAGAGACCTGAAGCTGTTAACTCCTGCAGTGCCAGAAGTTCTGCAGCAGGCTGAGATTATAATCCATAGAGATCTGCGATTGATATATAGTTAGTCAGGTTAAAAAAAGATACTAGTCCATCTAGTTCAACCAAAAAAAAATAGCCCTGCAGTGAAAAATTCTACAAACCCAGCAGCTGAAGCATAGTGGGACATATTTCATTACAGGTAAATAGAAGAAAAAATTGACTTTTAAGGTAGCAACTGGTGTCCCAAGTTAAAAGAAATGCTCAACAATATATAAAAATTCACATTTTATTAGAAAACATTAAAATTGATAAGAAACTGTAAACATCATATAATATGTGCTAACCTGCCTCCCTTTATTTGTTTTTGGATAAGGGATTTTTTGGTCCATCGCTCACATGTGGTCAAAATGGATAAGTTTGTTTCTTCCAAGCGAGAAATAAGTACTGGAGCACCACAGGGTTGTGTTTTAAGTCCCTTTCTCTATGCACTGTACACATATGACGGCACCCCCTATTATGAGACCAATAGTATAGTTAGGTTTGCAGATGACACTACCGTAATCGGTTGTATCACTGGAGACGATGAGGAGCAATACAGGAAAGAGGTTGATAGGATAGTGGAATGGTGTACAGCAAATAACCTGATCCTAAACACAGGGAAAACAAAGGAACTGATTGTAGATTTCAGAAGGAACAGGCCTGAACCAGCACTGCTTTTTATTAAAGGCGTATGCGTGGAGCGGGTCTCTACCTTTAAGTTTTTGGGAACATGCATTTCTGAAAACTTATCGTGGACAATCAACGTTAAAGCCATTATTAAGAAATCGCAACAGCGTTTATATTTTTTGCGACTCCTTAGGAAGAATGGCTTGGGAAGGAAGGTACTAGAGACCTTCTATCGCTCTGCCATTGAGAGTATATTAATGTATTTTATTCTAGTGTGGTACCCTAGTTGTACGCAGGCAGATAAAAATGCTCTAAAGAGAGTGGTTCGAACATCGCAGAAAATTGTAGGGTGTGAACTTGTTTCTCTAGATGAAATATATGAGACTCGTTGCCTTTGTAGATCAGGAAAAATAGTGAGAGAGCCGACTCATCCTGGTTGTCATTTATTTGAATTATTGCCATCTGGGAGACGTTTTAGGGTGATTAAAACAAGGACAAAAAGATTTAAAGAGAGCTTCTTCCCCAGGGCTGTTAAGGCTATCAATGCAGGAATGAAATGAAAGGAGGTCACATAGTCTTATTTTATTGTCTTGTTTAGTTTTTAATATGAGGACACTTTTTATACTTTTATAATATGGGGACACTTTTACATATAAATTCTGTGTGGTAAATGCATGGTTGATAATTAGGATGTATGAATAATGTGTGGAGTAGAAATGTAATTTCATTGTGAATTTGTTTTTACAATGACAATAAATCAAATCAAATCAAATCAACAACATTTGCGCTCCCATGTATGCTAAGGAATAGTGTAAGTGGTTCATAAAGAGTAGCCTAAGCAAAATGGCCCACAGTACAAACATGAGTCGAATGCATCTGTATGGTGGTTATCCGTAGATGAGGACCACATGCAAGGTAATAGTGTTGTCACCAAATGCAGCTCCCCCAGGCCCCCCCTCTTTCTTACCTAAGCCTGATCCAATCCAGCGATGTGCATGAGCGCAGCGGCTCCAGCCGATGTCACTCTCCTCATTGGACAGATTGATAGCAGCGGGAGCTGTGATACAGGGGTGGGGGGGCAGGGCCGAGTCCCACTGTCTGTGTGAATGGACGCAGCTAGGGTTGACACCTCATCCCTTTGAAAGCAAACACATATTAGTTACACAGGTTCTGTTGCTGATTAAGGTGGTAATTAAACTCACTTGGTGCCTTATCTGCATTAAATTAGCCTGAGAACCTGTGTAATTCATATGTGTTCCGGTTTCAAGGAATGAGGTAGCAATCCTAGACACAGCAGCAGGATTAGGGAGCAAGCCCGCACGGGTGCCCCCATGGAAAGCAGCTTTCCGTGGGGGCACCCACTAAAGAGAAGGGGCTTGGAGGGCCAGCGGGGGACCCCAGAAGAAAATGGTCGGGTAGGGTTGCCACCTCATCCCTTTAAACACAAACACATATACATTACACAGGTTCTGAGGCTAATTTAATGAAGATAAGGCACCAAGAGAGTTAATTACCACCTTAATCAGCCACCAAACCTGTGTAATTAATGTGTGTTCAGTTTTAAAGAGATGAAGTGGCAACCCTAGGTAACCCGATTCTCTCGGGAGCAGCACCCCCTTACACCCCCAACCGAATTACAGCCTCATTGGTTCGGTAAAGCACACCTTGAGCCTACTTTCGTTATCTGGAGTACATCATATGGAAGAATCTACTGATGGATATCAGGAGCTTTACCACCATTGACACAGAAACTGTTACAACTAATCCTGGACTGGAGCTCATTATATCCCACCTAGAGGAATAACAACTATATATACATCTGTATAAACTTTATTCCTGTTTCCTTTAAGTTTTGTATTCAACACTTGTGGATACTGAATTTCATTGAAGAAATTGACTATAGCCCTCACGAGTGGCACTTTACTTCATAAAAGTGAGTACAAATGCATTTTAAAACTGTTTGGAGAACTGCCTGGAATATCGCTGTATAGCTACATCATTTTCTTATGAAGGATGCACCCAGCATCGAAGGCATACATGCAGATACGTACAATTATATCCGGCAGTCATTACAGTGAGTGATCATATGAAATATGAGTTTTTTTTAACTACTACAACTTCAAACCAATGAAATATACCCGCATGTAGTGGGATAATAGTTCCTCAGTTCATTAACACTCTGATTACATGCAGCTAATATACAGGTGTTCCTAGCTACTCACAGATATATGAGTTTTATATGCTATGAACAACTCAGGTGGTTGATACGCTCCATTCTGTATCAAGAATATGTGTAACTATTGAGGAGAATATTAGAGACTATATATACAGTACACCGCATATGGTGATCATCTCCATGGATATACAGTTACAGTTTATCATTCCTCCAATTTTGGATCAGTGACAATTTTTTCACATATATAACTTCCATCATACTAGCTGCCGATGTGTGATATTTTACATCTCATCTACATGTGATGCTCCCGGTATAGTTCCACCCAGGGACAGTGTAACTTTCTACCTGATTTCAGGGAATCACTGCCCTGAGTAGGAACATTACAGAGAGAGGTATTATATAGGTGTAGCGACCTCACCCCTCTCACCCCTTCTCATTCACGGCTTGTCTGTCCCATCTAGGGGTTAACACCGGGGGCTAGGGATGAGATACACCACGGCCCATGTCCTCCAATGTGTAGAGATGAAAGCCAGAACTATTGTGTATGTGTCCCAGAGTCAAATACTCTCCTCGGATTGACTCCCCTTTGCTCCTAGTAACCAGAGTTCCACACACTGAAAGGGTCCAACTCGTATTTATTCCTCTCAATAAATAGTCATACAGCACAGACAGGTTGAGACCCATATAACACTTCAGTCTTTGTGGGGAGTAGGCCAAGGCACAATTATTTTAGATAGAGCTAACCACTGTGGTGTCACCAGTGGCGAATAGTCACTGCCACTGACTATATAGAACAAGAACATGGATTACCTTCGCTAACGTAGCCCCTATCAGGGGGAAGACATCCGTCCAAGACAGTTACCGGAGGCCTCTCCATCACCAGCAATGCTGCGCTGGACTCTCCAGAGAAGTTCCGCTCACCGGCCTCCTCGTCTCAGACACGGGCACCCAAGGAGTTAGGGCCCCCTCGGATTCCTCCACCCCCGCGTAACTCAGTCGAAGGTACTGAGCTCCAGGCTTCCGCCATAGTACCTCACCCCAGGCTAAAGGTGTCTGAGATGGTCAAGGGCACCTGGGCCCGGAACTCCGGAACGCCAGCACCCAGGCTGAAGGTGCCTGGGTGCGGCTGCGTCCTCCGACTCTGAACCCCGAGGTCAGGGCATCCGCCCCTTTTATCTCCTCTCCCTTTGCGTCACAGTGGGTTCCCCGCCCCGCTGTACCAGCGTCAGGAAAGGACAAAAAGGGAAGCAGTCTTGCGGTGAGTGTTCAAATCCGGCCAGGTCGACAGCGCCACCTGCAGGCCGCAGGGAACCTCACACCACCAGAGTCCTCCAAGAACCACAAAAGGGTCTCAGATTCCCTGACAATCAATGCATCTGGGTTACACTACCACCCAGATGCCTCCCCTAAATTCAAACACCCGCTACACTCTCCCCCTGGTGATTTGACACTGGTCCCCAGTGTCTGGTGCAAACCCATATCTCCCAAGGAGTGGTGAAATAAGTTCGACCCAGAGACCAAACTACACATAAAACCAAACTCAACAATATAGTCATGAATTGTGCCAGGACCTAAAATGGGAAAGGGAAACAGGAATATAAAATAATGAACTTGGAATCAAAAAAAAACTTTAAATGACTTTACACATTGAAATTCCCCCCTCACTATCTAACGACCACCCCATTCTCAGCAGCCTTGATAGATGAAATCTCCTGCAGAGGGAAAAACAAAGAAACACACATCCTAGCATAATATATGTGTTTTCTTGGAAGGAATGGGTCTATCCGTAAAGAAACCCATTCGCTCCAATAAGTATAGTGCAGAGTGTGAAGCAAACAATCGTTGCGCAACACCGCCACCTGGTGGCAATGCCGTGGTAAAGGCACTTGTCAGATCCAGATGAACTTCTGCTTCTCTGTGCTGTGACCCTATACTGGCTAAGCCCCAAAGTCACTTATTTATTTTCCTTGATGGGAGGAGAAGGAGGGAGAACAAAATAACAACAGCTCCCTTTTCTCCAAAGAGTAAAAACATCCCAAAAGAAAAAAATTAGAGCACAGTCCCTGTAATTTAGCAATAAAAGAAATGGAAAGGAGTCTTTCTCCTACAAATAGAACTTGGGATCCGGCAAGAACAAAGGCTTTAAGTGCTGGTCAAAAGCCTCCACATGGTACTCAATGTTCCCTCCATCCTTCCGACAAATTACCACCTTGTCCGCATGGATGTGCCTTCCCACCATCCACTCCGCCTTACAGTCCTTGAACTTTCTGGTGACTGTAGGTGAGCATGAGAGGTATCGGCGTGCATGAGGTACTTTCAGCTTAGTCCAGACAAAATCATTGTACCACCGCTGCCGAAAAACTTCCACCTCGTAGAGCAATTCTCGGGGTAGATATGGGTATTCCCACCCATATCCTCTGGCAACTTTCTGACAAAAGAGATGCTGCAGCCTAGCCAGAGATGGCATTGTGGCCAGGTCTCCTACTCCAGGTATAACAATGGACATCGGATGGCGAGGTACAGTCACCACCTCTGTAGATTTGAGCCTAGGAGCCTGCAGTGATGCACGTTGCACTCCCGCGACAGGAGCAGGTGAAACAGCCGCTGGCTCAAGAAGTGGGATTACAGACAGGGAACCAGATTCCTCCCTAGGCTCCGAGGCCTCCACCCGGGGTGTACTATCCCCAATGGACATAGATGGGTCCCTTAAGACACGGGACGTGGGTAGCTTCATCTTCTCCCATCCCTTTGTTGCCTTATGAGGAATGTTTATGAATAATTTCCAATGTAAATTGGGAATATCTGTAAATATAGATGTATATATAAGTTAGAAGTGAAATGTGTAGTATAAAATATGTGTGTCTGTAAAGGGTTAACTTAGCTGACAAGCTGAGAGAGAGGACAATCTAATTACCTGTCCTCTCTTGAATATGCATGAATGCGGGGTGACCAAGTGCTGAGGAGTCGTATGGTCTGACGAGGTAATTTAGTATTCAAACAAGCCAGAGAGAGATAACAGCTGAAACTTCTGATCTATGCGACACCACCTTTATTCGCTAGATAAACGTGTGTGTATTCTCCCCTGTTAACGAACAAATATCCATTTAAGGGGTAATTTTTCCTGGCTAAGTTCCATGCATAGCTAAGTGCCCCATTCAAGGGAAGTTAACGACCTCCGGTTTAATTAAATTATCTTCAAATCCAATTATCACTAAATTCCAGTAAAGAGTGGGCTAGTGTGGGAAATTAATATAACGGCAGGAGGGAGGAGAGAGATAACAGCAACCAATCGTAGCCGCCCTGTGTTAGTCAATGGGAGAGGGCTTCATAAAACGACCACCCCAATCAGTAGAGGGGAGGAGAGGAGAGGACCTGGGCCCAGGACTCATTATAGGTAATTATCAGACCATCTCCCAG
Source organism: Rana muscosa (assembly GCA_029206835.1). Lineage (NCBI taxonomy): Eukaryota > Metazoa > Chordata > Amphibia > Anura > Ranidae > Rana > Rana muscosa. Next base: position 342,882,428 of record CM055123.1, on the reverse strand, counting down.
CACTTACAGTATGCTTGCATTGTCATATGTTTGTCTGTCTATTTGTAATGTAATGTATATACTCTGTATTGTAACCTAATACTAATATTTACATACTTTGTGTTTGAAACTAATATTTACTCCCTTGCCTAAAGACTGTAATGTTTGCGGTGTATTAGATAGACTAATAACAATTCTTTAATAAATGCTTATTATATTGAAGCATTCAAATCTTGTCCAAAGAACTCTTATTTACCCCTATCATATCGTAGAGATATTGAAATATTACATATTAAATATTGAATATTAAATATTAATATTTAAAAAGCAACAGTTGGCGACCACGAAGATAAGTACAGGACTGAAAGCATTTAATATAATAAGAAAATCTGTATATTAGAGATTAAGATTATTAGGAGGAATTTAAGCTGAGTCAGCTTATCCAATCTATCTAGGGAAAAATATAGGTAAATATTTTTGTTTTAGTAGTGGGTATTACCTCCAAGGAGAGAATATACACCACAGGTTATTTATTTTTTTGTTTGTTTTTGTTTTTTTATTTTATCCCAAAATCATAATTGATAAAAGTACTTTGGATGTACCATTATAATCGGTCAATTTAATGGGGAGGAGGTACAGAATGGGAAAAATTTTGTTTTAATAATTGTTGTTTTTGAGACACTTAAATAGTGATCCTTGGTTTTGTGGAAAAAAATATATATTTTTACAGAGCGAAAACATTTTTTGTTTTGATTTTTGTTGTTTTATTGGAAGGAGGACACTGAAATAGTGGTCCTTGGTTTTGTGGAAAAAAAGTGTATTTACTTTTTTTTGCAATTTATTAATTTTAATTTTTTAAATTTTTGTTATTGAATTATTATTATTATTTTTTTTAATAATTATTTTTATCATACATTTTTGGTAACCTGGCTTAGTTTTAGCCTTTATTTTTTTTTTTGTTTAAGACACAAACACGTGCTTGTGTTCTGGTGTGTGTAGGTTGAAACAGGGTCAATACGGTTTTTGCTTGTTATTTAAAATTGCATGTCCAGGAATATTGAAAATAGGTAGGATATTGCAAATAACCTACAAGAGATTTTTTTTATTACTCTTGTTTTTGTTTTTGGTTTTTACTTTACTTTTTTTTTTTTTAACTGTAAGAAGTTACAAGCAGTCATATTCTCATTGGTGTCAGTTAAAGTACAAGTCTGTGGAAGTCTTGCTACGGAAACTAATATCTGAGAAATATTATTAGTAGTGTATTGAACATTTTATTTATTTTTTAATTTGTTTACATTTTTATTTTATTTTTTCTACTGAATTGAGTGTTACAAATAGTAGTGTAAACGCGGCCGTGTTGACATTCCTATTATCAGACTACAGGTATTCATTCTAATTGATCCCTGGGGGGCTTATATTGGTCTATTGTGTAGGCTCAGACAAGATAGGCTAAATGCTATTGTTAGTATAATTAGTTTTCCCCACTAATCTAAAAGATTGTTTATTGAGAGCTGGAAAATATTGTTAGACTTTTACTATATTTTCTGCAGCTTATTTCATTTGAGTTCCTATTTATTGTTTTTTTTTTTGCTTCCTTTTCTTTTTTTTTTTCCTTTTACTGTAATCACAAGTGAATTTATAGTATAAGGTAACAATTAATTTAATTCAGCTCACAAATTGTGCATACTATCGCAATGGCTGCCATGACCTGTCTAGAAAGTTTTGTAGAAACTTTTAGTAGCATACAAAATAATTCCGCGCTGCCCTCTGGATAAGCTGCTAACACAACAAGTAGACAAATAGTAAAATCGTGGAAACAAAAAGTGTAGCGCTAATCAAAAAAAATAACCAGAATGCATGACGCACTCAAATGAGTATATAAAAACGGTGCAATATAAAAAAAGGCACTCAAATATTAAGAAAAAACAGTAAGAAGTCCTCATATATACAAAATGTCTATATGCGAAATACAAGTGAAAACGTGCAACTGAGTGTCCTAAAGTAATTCAAAAATGAAGGCAATGGTGAAATTCAAAAGTGGGTGAAGACTTTGAAGGCAAAGGTGACGGTGAGAAGATGAAGAGAACCACCACCAATAGGTAAGGAGCTTACCAGATAGTTTGAACCCAGAGGAACATATGTTCAGTGGGTCAAACGGGCTTGGTGTGGTGGAACCCTGATGGAACCTGGACAATCTGTATGCTGCAAATTGCTGTGCTGGAAATGGCCAAACATCAACATGAAGAGAGAAACCGCAGAAGAAAGATGACCTCTTAGCAGATAACCTCATATGCAGTAGTGGTCCGGGAAAATCCCAATCAATATGAGTAGGTAAGTATCATGTAATAGAGAAAAGAAACAGCCACATAGCGTAACTCTGTATGTAAATCAAAATTTAATGTAGTGGAAACACTTACATTTAAGTTGATATAAAAGCGCTTTGCAAAGAATGTGGCAACAATGGAGTCCTCTTTTGAATTTCACCATTGCCTTAATTTTTGAATTACTTTAGGACACTCAGTTGCACAAGTTTTCACTTGTATTTCGCATATAGACATTTTGTATATATGAGGACTTCTTACTGTTTTTACTTAATATTTGAGTGCCTTTTTTTATATTGCACCGTTTTTATATACCGTATTTATCGGCGTATAACACGCGCCGGCGTATAACACGCACCCCAAGTTTAGGAGGAAATTTTAGGGAAAAAACTTTTAGGAGGGAAGTTTAAGGAAAAATAACACCATTTAAATGCAGCCTTGTCAGTGTCCATTGCAGCCTTGTCACAGTGCAGCCTTGTCAGTGTCCATTGCAGCCTTGTCACAGTGCAGCCTTGTCAGTGTCCATTGCAGCCTTGTCACAGTGCAGCCTTGTCAGTGTCCATTGCAGCCTTGCCCCAGAGTCCATTTCAGCCTTGCCCCAGTGTAGCCGTGCAGCCTTGCCCCAGTGTCGCCGTGCAGCCTTGCCCCAGTGTCGCCGTGCCGGATTTTAAAATTGGAGACTGTGCATAGCGGGGCGGACGCCGCAGAGAACGCAGGGACGCAGAGACTGGGCGGAGCCGCCGCCGAGATACACATAGCCGGGTGTACTCGGCTATACTCGGCTTTTCTCGGCTCCGCTCACAGTCACGCCGAGTCCCGCCCTATGATGGACATAACACAGGTCCAATGGCGGGACTGGGCGTGACTGTGAGCGGAGCCGAGAAAAGCCGAGTATAGCCGAGTACATTCGGCTATGTGTATCTCGCTCCGCTCCGCTCAGTCAGCGGAGACAGCCCAGGGATGTGGGTATCGGCAATGGCGTCCCTAGGGGGGGACCAGAGGGGGCCCTGGCCCCCCCAACATTATGCTGTGCCCCACCATGTGCCCCCCCAAAAAAAAAATATTTTTTTTTTTCGCTCGGGCTTCTGCTGGGGTAACATAGTCTCTCCTGAGAGGGAGAGCGTCCCCAGTCAGCTCCTGTGGGGGATTCCTCCCCCTCCCTCTGCTCGCTGACACTGCATAATGCGAGCGCTCACACAACCACAGCCGCTCAATCTGCTCCTTTCCCTGCATCCTCATTGGCATGGAGAAGAGCGAGTTGCAGGAAGGACTCCACAAGCACTGTGGGAGGGGGGGAGGGGGGCCCAAGCCTTCATCTCAGTTACTGAAAAAACAGACTGATTTCTCCCGTCCTTAGGACAGGAGAACCAGCCTATAAATTCCGAGAGTGGTGACTGCAAGCTGAGCCGAGTGTCAGTCTATGACACTCTTTCACAGCCCAGCGAGTCCAGCCACCCCCCCTCACTCTCCTCACATACGAGCAGGGAGGAATACAGCTCCTCCTCCTCCTTCCAGTCCCGCCCACACTGTCCCAGCGTGCTGTATCTGAAGAGAGGGGATGTGTGGGCGGGAAATATGAAAATCAGCAGCATTCCAGGCTGTGTGTGAATGATGCCTGAGATTCTAGCGTAGACCATGGGTAAGTGTGTGCACTGCAGACTGCAGTACACTGTAATCACTGAACTGCATTATCTCCATCCCTTCTCTCCCCCATCTGTCTCCCTCCCCCTCTCCTGTTCTTTCAAGACATTCACAATTTACTTTTGCTTTCAGTTAGGCAGGGAATATACGCATCCACAGATTGCAGGAAAGAAACTTGCATGATTCCCCCATCAACACAGACAGTGCTGACAGGGGAATATCCCTCCTGCCCAGCAATTGTATTCCCCCAACAAACAGTGATTATCACTAGTGACTATAGCAACCACTAGTGATAATCATAAAAGAATCTGCTCATTAATGGTTCAAATCTCAGCCAGTTCCTGCTGAACCAGCTGAGATTTAAACTGTCTATGGCTGGTCTTAGCTCTTAGGCAGCCCATACATTGATCACTTTTTTTCATTCAACTATTAGGTTGAATGAAAAAAAAAGGAAATTATCCAATTCCCCCATCTACACATTATAGGTGGATGGGGGAATGTTCCCAGTGTGGACCAGTGCTGGAACAACCAGAGTTGCTGTCCTGTCCCGGCTATTCACAGCGCTGGTCTCTGTCTCCATGGCAGCGGCGGCAGCACATTGGAACCCAGTGCTGGTTACTTTATGGGGCTGATGTACAGGAGGGCCAGCTCAATTTGTTGTTAGAGATGGGCTGGGCATGTTCAAAATTCCACATGCCAGAGCCTGCCAGAAAGCCCACACTGCACAGTGCTAATCACAGGCAATGAGACATTTCCCGCTCCGCAGCTCCACAGATCAGGAAATGTCTCACTGTCTGTGATTAGCACTGTGGAGTGTCGGCTTCCTTGTGGGAGATCGGGCATGTGGAATTTTAAACACACCCGAGCCCATCTCTATTGGTTGTAGACAGTTGAGCTCCCTGCAGGTTGCTTAGCAGCAGTGGCGCCTTCTCTGACATGCTGATCGGGATGCAATCCAGGTGATGCTCCTAGTCAAATCCTAGTGTTAAATATCAGTGATTTTATTGATCAAAGCCCACACTTTACAGGCATAGAGCCCACATGGCCGCTGAACATACAGTTTATATATATATATGTGGTTGTACTCTTGATGCTAATAAATACTGTGTTTATTAGATCTGACTGGGAGCATCACTAGGATCACATCCCGATCAGCATGTCAACAGAGAAGGTTATACAGCATTACTGCTGCTAGGTGACCAGCTGGGGGCTCGGCTCTCTATAACCAATAGTGCCAGCCTTCCCCTGCATGCACCCATAATGTCACCAGCACAAAGTCCTAATAGACTGCCGCCGGTGCCAAGGAGACAGATGCCAGACCAGCGCTGTCAATAACAGGGACAGGACAGCTGGGGAACCCCACAGTGGCAGAACACCAGGGCCCGGTGGCAAGACAACCTTTGCAACCCTGATAGTTCTCCCACTGCTTTGGACCCTTATATTTTCTTGGTGTGCTGGTGACATATATCTCTTGTTTTCTGCCACCCTGGTGGGGCCCCAGTATAGTAGGAAGGGAGCTCACTACAGAACATGTGAAAGGGCCCGTTGTGGGACCGTAGTAAAGGGCCCGAGGATATATATATATTTGCATTTTATAGTTGGCCCCCCTACTTTTGTCCGTGTCCCCCCATGTGCCCCCCTAAATATGAAAGCTGGAGACGCCACTGGGTATCGGCGTATAACACGCACCCACGATTTTCCCCTGATTTTCAGGGGAAAAAAGTGCGTGTTATACGCCGATAAATACGGTACTCATTTGAGTGCGTCATGCATTCTGGTTCATTTTTTTGATTAGCGCTACACTTTTTGTTTCCACGCTTTTTACTTGTAGAAACTTTTACTCTTAAACATAAGAGCAATGAATTTGCCTGTGATGCTAAATTATTGGAAGAACAAGCAAAAGCAACCAAAAATAACAAAAATCTTAAAAATCTAGCCTTAGCAGGCATGTTTGCTGCTTGCATGGCTATGAAGGCTAAAATACAGAAATTGGAAGATATAGTCTATAATAAAAATATTACAATTTCTGAGAGGGAAAAGGAGAATACAGCTTTACAAAGCCAAGTACAAACCTTAACTACCCTTAATCAAATAGTTAATGCCTCACAGGAGGAAAATTGTAAAAAATACAAATTGGCCCAAAAAGACGTGGTACAATATAAAAGCATGCTAACTAAAGCTGAGACTGAGCTGGACCATATAACAAGTGCATACAAAGTGCTAGATCGCACACAGGGCACGCAAACAGAGCCACAGTTGCTACAAACAATTTCAATCCTTAAACGACAGACTATGGCTAGCATATGCGAACATAGTAATGCTACGGCACCTACTTGTGCCTATGAAATTGGGGATACTGAGAAATATGAAAAGTATTGGGGAGAGGAAGATATGGATCCTAATTCTACTTTTCCGGTGGCAATGGGAGAAATCGCAGAGCCACAGGAAAATCGAGAATGCACCATGGTGATAGACTCACCAGACAATGGGGACCAGCTATCCACAAATGAGGAGCATGTCAAGTTCCCCATCATGGTTAGGACCCAGATCTTCTCCTCTACTGAAGGAAATCAAACATTTTTGGGGTTTGATAATGAAGGAAATTAGGTGATTTCCAAGGTATATCCAATTCAACCGGTAAAAATGAGTGTGGCTGATTTCATTGGCAAAATTAAATCAAGTGAACACATGACTTCATATGCAACCATGACAGATATGTTAACTGATTTTTCTTCCCCAAAGAATCTTTTTCAGTACATTGGTAATTTACTTAAAGCTACATGCGACAAAGAAAAGCATTTGTGGCTATTGGAGCAACTCCTACGGATCCTAGGAAAAACGGAACTGAAGTGTAATCCCATTAAGGCACAATGGTTGCAGGAATTTGTGTCTTCTCTTGGGATTACAGCGACAGCAAACGGTAGTAAGATAGTAACTGAGAAGGTAAAAACCAGTCTACAATTACCTCTGTCAGTAAGTATGCCTACTCTCAGATCTTTCCTAGGATTGGTAAATTATTTGCGGCCTTTCATCCCTGATTGTGCCCAAAAGTCCGCACCACTGTATGATTGGTGGAAAAAGGATACCCGATGGCACTGGACTGAGCAACACACCAATCCAGTGCAGGAGCTTAAAGAAGCTTTAGCGCAAGCGCCAGCATTAGCCAACCCAAAGTACCAACTGCCCTTTCACAGTGAGACTGCCATATCAGAGACAACCATGTCAGCGGCTCTGTCACAGGAAAACCATTGGGCTCGGTTGCTCCATGATCGAGACAAACACACAAATAATTCTTCCACTAGGGCCCATGGCCTCCTTTACCAAGGAGTACCACATGAATGTGATATCATACCACAATTAGTTGCGCAACAATTCTTTAGACCTTTGTCAGCAAAGGAAAATGTCCCTGAAAATGCAGTCCAAATTTTCACAGATGGATCATGTTTTTACGTGGAGGGTTCCCCACATGCAGGATTTGGAATATACCTTAATAATCCACATGCAAAGACCCAAACATCAATCTTTCGGTCATGGCAAGTCAAATCAGCACAATTTGCTGAGCTGGCTGCAATTGCTCATGCCCTAGAACTGATGAAAAGGGACCAAGAAATAGTTTTATACGTAGATACTGCGTGGGTCTGTAATGCTATTACAGAAATTCTGCCCTTCTGGCACACCCACCAGTACATGTCCTCAGATGGGTCTCCACTTAAACATGGGTATAGAAGGTATTTACGCGCTACTATATATAAAAACAAAGGGATTGTTGCAACTGCTGCGAGGCACTGAAGGGTACTAAAACCATAACCTGAATAGAATGTGTATAAAAAAGTAATGCCGAGCTGTTGAAAATTGCCTATCTGGTCCCCTATATCAAAAGGGTGATCCTGAGGGATGCTAAAAGCAACATTTGTATGCTTGACATAAATATATATGAAAAACCACAATATCTAAAACAAATAATAAAATGCAAAGAAAGTGTGTAAAATGGTGACATAAATCTTAGAAATAGTGCATGATAATAGAAAATCCGTAAAACCATATATTAATATCCAGTATATGTGCTGCAATAAAATAAGTCTGTCCGTGACTTATATTGTGCAATGATTAAACTCATAAGTATTAGTCCTTGGTTGGTGCAAACTAGAGCAAAAGTGGTGCCAACAAAACGTATTGTTTTGCGATAAAACACGGGTAAGGTGCTGGGTGATGTGACTTCCACACTGTGCTTGTTTTAATGAGTGACTTCTTAGTGTGTTTTCTTGTGACTTCCACGCTGTGCTTTTAAAGAAGGGTGGCCCCTTACCTCACTGCTGTGAGGTTACAGCATATAATATAGCCCTCTGTTGTTCCTACTTCCTGTTGTCCGGGTGGTATCTGGGAACATGGGGGTGTATAGATGCCTGGTGGGGGTTAATCCTCTGGCTGTGGAGTCTCCGGGATGATGTGCATATGTGAGGGTTTAAAAATATAGAGGCGAAGAAGGCCCAATATGGTGTAGTATTTTCATATAAGGTTTATTTTGCAGTAGATAAATGTATAAGGTACTCACATTAAAAAGTATCAAAGGGGTATGTAAAATACGAGCGCCGAGCTCGTCCGCGTCACCTCCGGTGCTTGCTACGTCCCTACGCGTATCGTCAACCACGTGACTTCATCAGGGGATGAACAACAAGCTCAGGAGATGTCTTTATATTTACTTGGGTAATCGATATTGCGGCGGCCATTTTCTCTAAGCCCGACCGCCAGAAATGCTTTGGCGGCCATATTGCTGCATGTTTATGTACAGCACTGTACGTCGCCATTTTGTTGGTTAGAGGAAAAAATATAAACGATATGCATCCTACACACGGATGTAAAGATTATGAATGTAGCTAAAATAAGTTAAAACTAGTTTTATTGAGCTTATAAACCCCTTAAAAAATATAAAAAATGTTAAAATATAAAATGAGTAGTACCGGAAATGACTCGGACGTAAAAATTATTAACAATTGACATCTGAGGATAGTATAATGAAAAAAAGCAGAATGTGCTAAAAGGAAGATGTTCGGTATATGACTTGCTTTAAAAGGCGGGATTAATAATATTTTAGATTTAATAAACATGTCGGGGGGTGGTAAAAGGGTGGTAAAACTAAATATTAAAATTTAAAAATCGCTCAGAAAGCAGTTCAAATCGAATTCTACATTTAAACCACGAGACGTAAAAGTGTCCAATAGGAAAATCCATTTGGATTCCATTTGGCTAAGTGTTCTCACTTTATGTCCTCCTCTCCAGTGTCTAGTATATGGTTCTAGTCCCCAAAATTTTAACTGGGTTGGATCTTTGTTATGATGTAATAAGAAGTGTTTTGACACATTGTGTTTGTCAAATCCATTTATGATGTTTTGTACGTGTTCTTTAATTCTAATTCTGAGGAGTCTTTTTGTGCGTTCCACGTACTGTAATCCACAGCTGCATTCTAACATATATACTGCTCCCTCTGTATTGCAGCATGTGAATGCTTTTGTATCGTATGTGTTGCCTGTGCCCTTTGAGGTGAACTTGAACTTTTTTTCATTTGGTTTCTTGGACCTTATGCAAGCATAGCAGCGCTTGCATGGGTAGAAGCCCTTTCCTGTAAAAAAAGTGGGACCTTTAATTGGGGGATCCGGTACGTTCTTCACTAGTTTGTCTCGGAGTGTGGGGGCTCTTCTGTATATGAAATTCGGATGTGTCGGTAATGTTTCCTTTAGCTGAGTGTCTGATAGTAGCACGCTCCAGTGTCTCTTTATTATTTGTTCTACTTTTTTGTGCTGTATGCTATAATCTAAGATCACGAGTACTTTATCTGTAGTTAATTTCTGTTTGTCTTTATCCTTTATTAGGTCACCTCGGTACATCCTTGTCACTTCTTCTATGCTTTTTTCGATTATTTTGGGACTATAGCCTTTTTTAATGAACCTCTTACCAATGTGTCTAGCTTGTGATGTGAACATATCTATATGTGTGCAATTGCGTCTTAAGCCCCATACACACTATCCGTTTTCTTGCAGGTTTTTCTCTTCAGGTTTACCAAAACCATCTAATATGAGGTCAAACCTTAAGAGTTTCAATTCGTATGCAATCAGGCAGGCCCTTGCACTACATGGTTTTGGTAAACCTGAAGAGAAAAACCTGCAAGAAAACTGATAGTGTGTATGGGGCTTGAGTCTCATTAATTGGCCTTTTGGGATGTTGCACAACCAATTCTTATGGTGGCAACTTTCTATGGGCAGGTAGCTATTTCTATCTACGTTTTTGAAATGGGTTTTTGTTGTTATAGTTCTGTTTTCTTGTAATAGTTCCAAATCTAAAAATGTAACTGTTTTTTCACTAATCTCCCAGGTGAGTTTAATGTTATGGTAATTTTTGTTGAGGTTTTCCAAGAAGAGTACTAGTCCTAATTCTTCTCCTTTCCATAAGATGAAAATGTCATCTATGTACCGTCTAAAGATGATAAGTTCACTTGGGATTTGTGAGAAAACGACTTCTTCCTCCCATTGGGCCATAAAGAGGCCTGCGACGCTTGGGGCAAATTTGGCTCCCATAGCAACTCCAGTGCGTTGGAAATAGTAATCTCGATTGTGCCAAAAATAGTTGTTCTTGAGACAAAAGTCTAATCCTTTCACTAGATATTTTCTTTGTACACATGGTAGATTGGTGTGCTTCCTAAGTCCCCATTTCACAGCCTCGCATGCTAAGTGGTGTGGGATGATTGTGTACAGGGATGAGACATCTGCTGTGGCCATGATCCAAGGTGTGTTTGTTATTGGGATGTTTTCCAAAAGTTGTAACATCTGTTTGGTGTCTTTTAGATAAGCACGTGTTTCTTGTACTGCCGGCTGTAAATAATGGTCGATGTATTCACCCATTCGCGAAGTTAAAGAGTCAATTCCATTCACTATTGGTCTTAGTGGAGGATTGTTACTACCTTTATGTATTTTGGGCACACAGTAGATGACTGGAGTCCGACATGACTCTGGGATCAGATATTTCGCTTCCTTCTTGTTCAATATTTCTCGTTTTAGACCTAGATGTATTATTTGCTCCAGAGCTTTCCTACACTTGAACATTGGATTCCCCAATAATTTGTAATAGGTGTTTTCATCTTCAAGGAGTGTGTTCATGTTGTCTTGATATTGTTCTTTAGTAAAAACTACTATTCCTCCACCTTTGTCCGCAGGTCGGATGACTAGGTCTTTTCTCTTTGTAAGTTTGTTAATACCACTTTTAATATATTTGGGCTCTTCTTTCTTGTGTACTTTTAAGTCCATCAGGTCTTTTACTACTAGTTTCTTGAAAACCTCAATGTGTTTATTGTTTTTTATTGGAGGGTTAAATGTCGATTTGTTTCTCAGGTTGCTGTGGCTGATATCCTCTTCTTGTGCTTTTGATCTGGGTTTGGCTGTGTTGCTTGCCATATATTTTTTGATATTTAGTTTCCTGATGTATTTTTGGATTCCTATATAGGTATGGAACTTATCCAGATTTTTTGTGGGGGCATATTTAAGTCCTTTATCGAGAACCCCTACTTCTTCTTGTGTTAGTGGTTTACCACTAAGGTTAAAAATACCTTCTCCTTTTATTCCCCTTCTCTTTTTCTTTTGTTCTCTCTTGCCTGATCGGCATCCTCTCTTGTTTCTGGGCTTCTTCTCCCATTTGTTGTCCCCTCCAGATTCCTCGGAGGATAGTGATCCCGACCTTTCTCTAAAAAAGACCTGCTTTGTTCTGTTTCAGGATGATATGTCTCTTGTTTGTATTCGTCGTGGTAATTTCTTAATGGTGCGTAGTGATTGTGTGTTGGTATAGGACTACGTTCATGTTGTCGATATGGACCTTGGTTATAGGGGCCCCTTCTCTCGCCGTATCCATATTCTTGGTACGGTATGGGGCTTCTTCCTCTCTGCCTTTGTTGATCATATGGTGGTCCTCTCTGTTCATAATGGCCTCCCCTGTTATTTCCCTGATCTTGTGGGTATCCTCTGTTGTCTCTCTGTTCATTTTGATTTTTGTGCCAATCGTTGTGTCCATAATAAGGTTTTTTGTTTTTCCAATGTGGTTTCTTCCAACCATTCTGTGGTGTTCTGTGATTTGGGGGTCTCCTGTCTCCTTTGTATGGGGTATTGTGTTGTTGGTTCCCATTTCCTGTGTTATTTCTGTGACGTCTTGGTGTCTCTGCCCTAGGTCTAGGGTCTTGATGGGATCTTATGGGTGTATTTCGATCTTGGTTTGGATTAGAGTTTGTGTGTTGTGATTGCATACGTACAGTTTTCTCTGGTGTTGAGAATGTTGAAATGGGGTCTGTACGTCCCAATTGGCTTTGCCATTTAAAAGTTTGGTCATTTCTAAAGTCATTCATATCTCTGGTGTATTTTTTGCTTTTTCTTTGTTGTACCTCTTTGTCTTTTTTGGTAAGGTCTCTATTTAGCTGTGTTGTTAGTGTTGTGAATTCTGTTGTATCTTTATATTTATCTAGTTCTTCCTTCACTTCTGATATGGTTTGATCAATTTTTTTCATTTTGATTTGTTTCCTTTGTAATAAAAAGGTCAGAAGTTCTAACCCCTTGCCATTAAAAAATTTAAACCAGTCATCTATTGAGTCTTTGTCTGTTAATCCATCATTAGGTGGTACATCCCATCTCAGCCGCCTTGGCACTATGCTGTCTTTTAAGTATCTGTCAAAGGTGGTTATGTCCCACCATGTACTTATCTTTTTCTCCATATTTTGTCCTAATTTCCGCATAAGGCTTTCTAAGTTGTCATTTTTTGTGTTGATAGGTTTGTCAGCATTGAAAATTTCATCTAGATTAATTTGTCTCTTATCGAGAAATGCAAATACTTCCATAGTGGCTGCGTAAATGGATGGGTTTTGATGAGAAAGAATGGGTATAGAAGGTATTTACGCGCTACTATATATAAAAACAAAGGGATTGTTGCAACTGCTGCGAGGCACTGAAGGGTACTAAAACCATAACCTGAATAGAATGTGTATAAAAAAGTAATGCCGAGCTGTTAAAAATTGCCTATCTGGTCCCCTATATCAAAAGGGTGATCCTGAGGGATGCTAAAAGCAACATTTGTATCCTTGACATAAATATATATGAAAAACCACAATATCTAAAACAAATAATAAAATGCAAAGAAAGTGTGTAAAATGGTGACATAAATCTTAGAAATAGTGCATGATAATAGAAAATCCGTAAAACCATATATTAATATCCAGTATATGTGCTGCAATAAAATAAGTCTGTCCGTGACTTATATTGTGCAATGATTAAACTCATAAGTATTAGTCCTTGGTTGGTGCAAACTAGAGCAAAAGTGGTGCCAACAAAACGTATTGTTTTGCGATAAAACACGGGTAAGGTGCTGGGTGATGTGACTTCCACACTGTGCTTGTTTTAATGAGTGACTTCTTAGTGTGTTTTCTTGTGACTTCCACGCTGTGCTTTTAAAGAAGGGTGGCCCCTTACCTCACTGCTGTGAGGTTACAGCATATAATATAGCCCTCTGTTGTTCCTACTTCCTGTTGTCCGGGTGGTATCTGGGAACATGGGGGTGTATAGATGCCTGGTGGGGGTTAATCCTCTGGCCGTGGAGTCTCCGGGATGATGTGCATATGTGAGGGTTTAAAAATATAGAGGCGAAGAAGGCCCAATATGGTGTAGTATTTTCATATAAGGTTTATTTTGCAGTAGATAAATGTATAAGGTACTCACATTAAAAAGTATCAAAGGGGTATGTAAAATACGAGCGCCGAGCTCGTCCGCGTCACCTCCGGTGCTTGCTACGTCCCTACGCGTATCGTCAACCACGTGACTTCATCAGGGGATGAACAACAAGCTCAGGAGATGTCTTTATATTTACTTGGGTAATCGATATTGCGGCGGCCATTTTCTCGAAGTCCGACCGCCGGAAATGCTTTGGCGGCCATATTGCTGCATGTTTATGTACAGCACTGTACGTCGCCATTTTGTTGGTTAGAGGAAAAAATATAAACGATATGCATCCTACACACGTAGAATGTAAAGATTATGAATGTAGCTAAAATAAGTTAAAACTAGTTTTATTGAGCTTATAAACCTCTTAAAAAATATAAAAAATGTTAAAATATAAAATGAGTAGTACCGGAAATGACTCGGACGTAAAAATTATTAACAATTGACATCTGAGGATAGTATAATGAAAAAAAGCAGAATGTGCTAAAAGGAAGATGTTCGGTATATGACTTGCTTTAATAGGCGGGATTAATAATATTTTAGATTTAATAAACATGTCGGGGGGTGGTAAAAGGGTGGTAAAACTAAATATCAAAATTTAAAAATCACTCAGAAAGCAGTTCAAATCGAATTCTACATTTAAACCACGAGGCGTGAAAGTGTCCAATAGGAAAATCCATTTGGATTCCATTTGGCTAAGTGTTCTCACTTTATGTCCTCCTCTCCAGTGTCTAGTATATGGTTCTAGTCCCCAAAATTGTAACTGGGTTGGATCTTTGTTATGATGTAATAAGAAGTGTTTTGACACATTGTGTTTGTCAAATCCATTTATGATGTTTTGTACGTGTTCTTTAATTCTAATTCTGAGGAGTCTTTTTGTGCGTCCCACGTACTGTAATCCACAGCTGCATTCTAACATATATACTGCTCCCTCTGTATTGCAGCATGTGAATGCTTTTATATCGTATGTGTTGCCTGTGCCCTTTGAGGTGAACTTGAACTTTTTTTCATTTGGTTTCTTGGACCTTATGCAAGCATAGCAGCGCTTGCATGGGTAGAAGCCCTTTCCTGTAAAAAAAGTGGGACCTTTAATTGGGGGATCCGGTACGTTCTTCACTAGTTTGTCTCGGAGTGTGGGGGCTCTTCTGTATATGAAATTCGGATGTGTCTGTAATGTTTCCTTTAGCTGAGTGTCTGATAGTAGCACGCTCCAGTGTCTCTTTATTATTTGTTCTACTTTTTTGTGCTGTATGCTATAATCTAAGATCACGGGTACTTTATCTGTAGTTAATTTCTGTTTGTCTTTATCCTTTATTAGGTCACCTCGGTTCATCCTTGTCACTTCTTCTATGCTTTTTTCAATTATTTTGGGACTATAGCCTTTTTTAATGAACCTCTTACCAATGTGTCTAGCTTGTGATGTGAACATATCTATATGTTTGCAATTGCGCCTTAGTCTCATTAATTGGCCTTTTGGGATGTTGCACAACCAATTCTTATGGTGGCAACTTTCTATGGGCAGGTAGCTATTTCTATCTACGTTTTTGAAATGGGTTTTTGTTGTTATAGTTCTGTTTTCTTGTAATAGTTCCAAATCTAAAAATGTAACTGTTTTTTCACTAATCTCCCAGGTGAGTTTAATGTTACGGTCATTTTTGTTGAGGTTTTCCAAGAAGAGTACTAGTCCTAATTCTTCTCCTTTCCATTAGATGAAAATGTCATCTATGTACCGTCTAAAGATGATAAGTTCACTTGGGATTTGTGAGAAAACGACTTCTTCCTCCCATTGGGCCATAAAGAGGCCTGCGACGCTTGGGGCAAATTTGGCTCCCATAGCAACTCCAGTGCGTTGGAAATAGTAATCTCGATTGTGCCAAAAATAGTTGTTCTTGAGACAAAAGTCTAATCCTTTCACTAGATATTTTCTTTGTACACATGGTAGATTGGTGTGCTTCCTAAGTCCCCATTTCACAGCTTCGCATGCTAAGTGGTGTGGGATGATTGTGTACAGGGGTGAGACATCTGCTGTGGCCATGATCCAAGGTGTGTCTGTTATTGGGATGTTTTCCAAAAGTTGTAACATCTGTTTGGTGTCTTTTAGATAAGCACGTGTTTCTTGTACTGCCGGCTGTAAATAATGGTCGATGTATTCACCCATTCGCGAAGTTAAAGAGTCAATTCCATTCACTATTGGTCTTAGTGGAGGATTGTTACTATCTTTATGTATTTTGGGCACACAGTAGATGACTGGAGTCCGACATGACTCTGGGATCAGATATTTCGCTTCCTTCTTGTTCAATATTTCTCGTTTTAGACCTAGATGTATTATTTGCTCCAGAGCTTTCCTACACTTGAACATTGGATTCCCCAATAATTTGTAATAGGTGTTTTCATCTTCAAGGAGTGTGTTCATGTTGTCTTGATATTGTTCTTTAGTAAAAACTACTATTCCTCCACCTTTGTCCGCAGGTCGGATGACTAGGTCTTTTCTCTTTGTAAGTTTGTTAATACCACTTTTAATATATTTGAGCTCTTCTTTCTTGTGTACTTTTAAGTCCATCAGGTCTTTTACTACTAGTTTCTTGAAAACCTCAATGTGTTTATTGTTTTTTATTGGAGGGTTAAATGTCGATTTGTTTCTCAGGTTGCTGTGGCTGATATCCTCTTCTTGTGCTTTTGATCTGGGTTTGGCTGTGTTGCTTGCCATATATTTTTTGATATTTAGTTTCCTGATGTATTTTTGGATTTCTATATAGGTATGGAACTTATCCAGATTTTTTGTGGGGGCATATTTAAGTCCTTTATCGAGAACCCCTACTTCTTCTTGTGTTAGTGGTTTACCACTAAGGTTAAAAATACCTTCTCCTTTTATTCCCCTTCTCTTTTTCTTTTGTTCTCTCTTGCCTGATCGGCATCCTCTCTTGTTTCTGGGCTTCTTCTCCCATTTGTTGTCCCCTCCAGATTCCTCGGAGGATAGTGATCCCGACCTTTCTCTAAAAAAGACCTGCTTTGTTCTGTTTCAGGATGATATGTCTCTTGTTTGTATTCGTCGTGGTAATTTCTTAATGGTGCGTAGTGATTGTGTGTTGGTATAGGACTACGTTCATGTTGTCGATATGGACCTTGGTTATAGGGGCCCCTTCTCTCGCCGTATCCATATTCTTGGTACGGTATGGGGCTTCTTCCTCTCTGCCTTTGTTGATCATATGGTGGTCCTCTCTGTTCATAATGGCCTCCCCTGTTATTTCCCTGATCTTGTGGGTATCCTCTGTTGTCTCTCTGTTCATTTTGATTTTTGTGCCAATTGTTGTGTCCATAATAAGGTTTTTTGTTTTTCCAATGTGGTTTCTTCCAACCATTCTGTGGTGTTCTGTGATTTGGGGGTCTCCTGTCTCCTTTGTATGGGGTATTGTGTTGTTGGTTCCCATTTCCTGTGTTATTTCTGTGACGTCTTGGTGTCTCTGCCCTAGGTCTAGGGTCTTGATGGGATCTTATGGGTGTATTTCGATCTTGGTTTGGATTAGAGTTTGTGTGTTGTGATTGCATACGTACAGTTTTCTCTGGTGTTGAGAATGTTGAAATGGGGTCTGTACGTCCCAATTGGCTTTGCCATTTAAAAGTTTGGTCATTTCTAAAGTCATTCATATCTCTGGTGTATTTTTTGCTTTTTCTTTGTTGTACCTCTTTGTCTTTTTTGGTAAGGTCTCTATTTAGCTGTGTTGTTAGTGTTGTGAATTCTGTTGTATCTTTATATTTATCTAGTTCTTCCTTCACTTCTGATATGGTTTGATCAATTTTTTTCATTTTGATTTGTTTCCTTTGTAATAAAAAGGTCAGAAGTTCTAACCCCTTGCCATTAAAAAATTTAAACCAGTCATCTATTGAGTCTTTGTCTGTTAATCCATCATTAGGTGGTACATCCCATCTTAGCCGCCTTGGCACTATGCTGTCTTTTAAGTATCTGTCAAAGGTGGTTATGTCCCACCATGTACTTATCTTTTTCTCCATATTTTGTCCTAATTTCCGCATAAGGCTTTCTAAGTTGTCATTTTTTGTGTTGATAGGTTTGTCAGCATTGAAAATTTCATCTAGATTAATTTGTCTCTTATCGAGAAATGCAAATACTTCCATAGTGGCTGCGTAAATGGATGGGTTTTGATGAGAAAGTATGGGTATAGAAGGTATTTACGCGCTACTATATATAAAAACAAAGGGATTGTTGCAACTGCTGCGAGGCACTGAAGGGTACTAAAACCATAACCTGAATAGAATGTGTATAAAAAAGTAATGCCGAGCTGTTGAAAATTGCCTATCTGGTCCCCTATATCAAAAGGGTGATCCTGAGGGATGCTAAAAGCAACATTTGTATCCTTGACATAAATATATATGAAAAACCACAATATCTAAAACAAATAATAAAATGCAAAGAAAGTGTGTAAAATGGTGACATAAATCTTAGAAATAGTGCATGATAATAGAACATCCGTAAAACCATATATTAATATCCAGTATATGTGCTGCAATAAAATAAGTCTGTCCGTGACTTATATTGTGCAATGATTAAACTCATAAGTATTAGTCCTTGGTTGGTGCAAACTAGAGCAAAAGTGGTGCCAACAAAACGTATTGTTTTGCAATAAAACACGGGTAAGGTGCTGGGTGATGTGACTTCCACACTGTGCTTGTTTTAATGAGTGACTTCTTAGTGTGTTTTCTTGTGACTTCCACGCTGTGCTTTTAAAGAAGGGTGGCCCCTTACCTCACTGCTGTGAGGTTACAGCATATAATATAGCCCTCTGTTGTTCCTACTTCCTGTTGTCCGGGTGGTATCTGGGAACATGGGGGTGTATAGATGCCTGGTGGGGGTTAATCCTCTGGCCGTGGAGTCTCCGGGATGATGTGCATATGTGAGGGTTTAAAAATATAGAGGCGAAGAAGGCCCAATATGGTGTAGTATTTTCATATAGGGGTTATTTTGCAGTAGATAAATGTATAAGGTACTCACATTAAAAAGTATCAAAGGGGTATGTAAAATACGAGCGCCGAGCTCGTCCGCGTCACCTCCGGTGCTTGCTACGTCCCTACGCGTATCGTCAACCACGTGACTTCATCAGGGGATGAACAACAAGCTCAGGAGATGTCTTTATATTTACTTGGGTAATCGATATTGCGGCGGCCATTTTCTCGAAGTCCGACCGCTGGAAATGCTTTGGCGGCCATATTGCTGCATGTTTATGTACAGCACTGTACGTCGCCATTTTGTTGGTTAGAGGAAAAAATATAAACGATATGCATCCTACACACGGATGTAAAGATTATGAATGTAGCTAAAATAAGTTAAAACTAGTTTTATTGAGCTTATAAACCCCTTAAAAAATATAAAAAATGTTAAAATATAAAATGAGTAGTACCGGAAATGACTCGGACGTAAAAATTATTAACAATTGACATCTGAGGATAGTATAATGAAAAAAAGCAGAATGTGCTAAAAGGAAGATGTTCGGTATATGACTTGCTTTAAAAGGTGGGATTAATAATATTTTAGATTTAATAAACATGTCGGGGTGGTAAAAGGGTGGTAAAACTAAATATCAAAATTTAAAAATCACTCAGAAAGCAGTTCAAATCGAATTCTACATTTAAACCACGAGGCGTAAAAGTGTCCAATAGGAAAATCCATTTGGATTCCATTTGGCTAAGTGTTCTCACTTTATGTCCTCCTCTCCAGTGTCTAGTATATGGTTCTAGTCCCCAAAATTTTAACTGGGTTGGATCTTTGTTATGATGTAATAAGAAGTGTTTTGACCCATTGTGTTTGTCAAATCCATTTATGATGTTTTGTACGTGTTCTTTAATTCTAATTCTGAGGAGTCTTTTTGTGCGTCCCACGTACTGTAATCCACAGCTGCATTCTAACATATATACTGCTCCCTCTGTATTGCAGCATGTGAATGCTTTTATATCGTATGTGTTGCCTGTGCCCTTTGAGGTGAACTTGAACTTTTTTTCATTCGGTTTCTTGGACCTTATGCAAGCATAGCAGCGCTTGCATGGGTAGAAGCCCTTTCCTGTAAAAAAAGTGGGACCTTTAATTGGGGGATTCGGTACGTTCTTCACTAGTTTGTCTCGGAGTGTGGGGGCTCTTCTGTATATGAAATTCGGATGTGTCGGTAATGTTTTCTTTAGCTGAGTGTCTGATAGTAGCACGCTCCAGTGTCTCTTTATTATTTGTTCTACTTTTTTGTGCTGTATGCTATAATCTAAGATCACGGGTACTTTATCTGTAGTTAATTTCTGTTTGTCTTTATCCTTTATTAGGTCACCTCGGTTCATCCTTGTCACTTCTTCTATGCTTTTTTCAATTATTTTGGGACTATAGCCTTTTTTAATGAACCTCTTACCAATGTGTCTAGCTTGTGATGTGAACATATCTATATGTTTGCAATTGCGCCTTAGTCTCATTAATTGGCCTTTTGGGATGTTGCACAACCAATTCTTATGGTGGCAACTTTCTATGGGCAGGTAGCTATTTCTATCTACGTTTTTGAAATGGGTTTTTGTTGTTATAGTTCTGTTTTCTTGTAATAGTTCCAAATCTAAAAATGTAACTGTTTTTTCACTAATCTCCCAGGTGAGTTTAATGTTACGGTCATTTTTGTTGAGGTTTTCCAAGAAGAGTACTAGTCCTAATTCTTCTCCTTTCCATAAGATGAAAATGTCATCTATGTACCGTCTAAAGATGATAAGTTCACTTGGGATTTGTGAGAAAACGACTTCTTCCTCCCATTGGGCCATAAAGAGGCCTGCGACGCTTGGGGCAAATTTGGCTCCCATAGCAACTCCAGTGCGTTGGAAATAGTAATCTCGATTGTGCCAAAAATAGTTGTTCTTGAGACAAAAGTCTAATCCTTTCACTAGATATTTTCTTTGTACACATGGTAGATTGGTGTGCTTCCTAAGTCCCCATTTCACAGCTTCGCATGCTAAGTGGTGTGGGATGATTGTGTACAGGGGTGAGACATCTGCTGTGGCCATGATCCAAGGTGTGTCTGTTATTGGGATGTTTTCCAAAAGTTGTAACATCTGTTTGGTGTCTTTTAGATAAGCACGTGTTTCTTGTACTGCCGGCTGTAAATAATGGTCGATGTATTCACCCATTCGCGAAGTTAAAGAGTCAATTCCATTCACTATTGGTCTTAGTGGAGGATTGTTACTATCTTTATGTATTTTGGGCACACAGTAGATGACTGGAGTCCGACATGACTCTGGGATCAGATATTTCGCTTCCTTCTTGTTCAATATTTCTCGTTTTAGACCTAGATGTATTATTTGCTCCAGAGCATTCCTACACTTGAACATTGGATTCCCCAATAATTTGTAATAGGTGTTTTCATCTTCAAGGAGTGTGTTCATGTTGTCTTGATATTGTTCTTTAGTAAAAACTACTATTCCTCCACCTTTGTCCGCAGGTCGGATGACTAGGTCTTTTCTCTTTGTAAGTTTGTTAATACCACTTTTAATATATTTGGGCTCTTCTTTCTTGTGTACTTTTAAGTCCATCAGGTCTTTTACTACTAGTTTCTTGAAAACCTCAATGTGTTTATTGTTTTTTATTGGAGGGTTAAATGTCGATTTGTTTCTCAGGTTGCTGTGGCTGATATCCTCTTCTTGTGCTTTTGATCTGGGTTTGGCTGTGTTGCTTGCCATATATTTTTTGATATTTAGTTTCCTGATGTATTTTTGGATTCCTATATAGGTATGGAACTTATCCAGATTTTTTGTGGGGGCATATTTAAGTCCTTTATCGAGAACCCCTACTTCTTCTTGTGTTAGTGGTTTACCACTAAGGTTAAAAATACCTTCTCCTTTTATTCCCCTTCTCTTTTTCTTTTGTTCTCTCTTGCCTGATCGGCATCCTCTCTTGTTTCTGGGCTTCTTCTCCCATTTGTTGTCCCCTCCAGATTCCTCGGAGGATAGTGATCCCGACCTTTCTCTAAAAAAGACCTGCTTTGTTCTGTTTCAGGATGATATGTCTCTTGTTTGTATTCGTCGTGGTAATTTCTTAATGGTGCGTAGTGATTGTGTGTTGGTATAGGACTACGTTCATGTTGTCGATATGGACCTTGGTTATAGGGGCCCCTTCTCTCGCCGTATCCATATTCTTGGTATGGTATGGGGCTTCTTCCTCTCTGCCTTTGTTGATCATATGGTGGTCCTCTCTGTTCATAATGGCCTCCCCTGTTATTTCCCTGATCTTGTGGGTATCCTCTGTTGTCTCTCTGTTCATTTTGATTTTTGTGCCAATTGTTGTGTCCATAATAAGGTTTTTTGTTTTTCCAATGTGGTTTCTTCCAACCATTCTGTGGTGTTCTGTGATTTGGGGGTCTCCTGTCTCCTTTGTATGGGGTATTGTGTTGTTGGTTCCCATTTCCTGTGTTATTTCTGTGACGTCTTGGTGTCTCTGCCCTAGGTCTAGGGTCTTGATGGGATCTTATGGGTGTATTTCGATCTTGGTTTGGATTAGAGTTTGTGTGTTGTGATTGCATACGTACAGTTTTCTCTGGTGTTGAGAATGTTGAAATGGGGTCTGTACGTCCCAATTGGCTTTGCCATTTAAAAGTTTGGTCATTTCTAAAGTCATTCATATCTCTGGTGTATTTTTTGCTTTTTCTTTGTTGTACCTCTTTGTCTTTTTTGGTAAGGTCTCTATTTAGCTGTGTCGTTAGTGTTGTGAATTCTGTTGTATCTTTATATTTATCTAGTTCTTCCTTCACTTCTGATATGGTTTGATCAATTTTTTTCATTTTGATTTGTTTCCTTTGTAATAAAAAGGTCAGAAGTTCTAACCCCTTGCCATTAAAAAATTTGAACCAGTCATCTATTGAGTCTTTGTCTGTTAATCCATCATTAGGTGGTACATCCCATCTTAGCCGCCTTGGCACTATGCTGTCTTTTAAGTATCTGTCAAAGGTGGTTATGTCCCACCATGTACTTATCTTTTTCTCCATATTTTGTCCTAATTTCCGCATAAGGCTTTCTAAGTTGTCATTTTTTGTGTTGAAAGGTTTGTCAGCATTGAAAATTTCATCTAGATTAATTTGTCTCTTATCGAGAAATGCAAATACTTCCATAGTGGCTGCGTAAATGGATGGGTTTTGATGAGAAAGTATGGGTATAGAAGGTATTTACGCGCTACTATATATAAAAACAAAGGGATTGTTGCAACTGCTGCGAGGCACTGAAGGGTACTAAAACCATAACCTGAATAGAATGTGTATAAAAAAGTAATGCCGAGCTGTTGAAAATTGCCTATCTGGTCCCCTATATCAAAAGGGTGATCCTGAGGGATGCTAAAAGCAACATTTGTATCCTTGACATAAATATATATGAAAAACCACAATATCTAAAACAAATAATAAAATGCAAAGAAAGTGTGTAAAATGGTGACATAAATCTTAGAAATAGTGCATGATAATAGAACATCCGTAAAACCATATATTAATATCCAGTATATGTGCTGCAATAAAATAAGTCTGTCCGTGACTTATATTGTGCAATGATTAAACTCATAAGTATTAGTCCTTGGTTGGTGCAAACTAGAGCAAAAGTGGTGCCAACAAAACTTATTGTTTTGCGATAAAACACGGGTAAGGTGCTGGGTGATGTGACTTCCACACTGTGCTTGTTTTTTTTTGTTTTTTTTTTCCACAATTAGTTTTATTAGCAAGAAAACAGAATATGGTTGTACAAACATTAAGTAAAATATTCCATCTGCAAATGGAACCATTGCACTTCAACATACAACGAACATTTTATGCGGTAATACAGCATTAGGTAGCAAAAAGTAAGACAACAGAGAATATTACAAGTTTATTCACGACTAAGCCTATGTATTATTGAAGACCGACCGCATCTCCTTCTAGCAGGGTCAGGTATCTGGATGCCCCACGGGCACCCTGTTCATGAAAGCATAGGCCCCGTAGACCCCTATCTTCCGGTCTAATCGCGGCCAATAAGGTTATAATATACCTGGTGGCTCGGAGGGTAGATGTGGTGCATGGGGTCCCAGCCGGGACCCCGGCAAGTAATAGGTGAGTTGCGGCCGTGTGGTGAAGAACCTATGAGATAGACGAGAAATGTAAGAGGGGAGGGGGGAAAGGCAGTCAGGGTAGAAGGAAGAAGGATGGGATAAGGGGTCTGGGTGTTAGAGGGGGGGGAGGGAACAGGGAGGGGGGCCACTCCACCCCTCAGGGCCCCCGGTCCCCCACCGGGGCACCGGTTTTGGGTATTGGGTGGGTTTAGAATCTCAGTGTTGAGAGGAAAAATGGGATTTGAACTGGTCAGTAGTTTTAAAATGAATCCAACATGCCCAGGTTAGTGTAAATTTCTGAATGCGGTCTTGTGCGACCGAGATCAATTCCTCCATCTCCTCTATTCTAACTATCCTAAGTAACCATTCCCTAATGGAGGGAATATTCGTCGAGCGCCAGTGGGCAGGGATGCACAGTCTGGCAGCATTCACCATATGCATGGCTAGCGACCTATGGTAGGTGCGCTTCGCTAAGGTAGAATGATGTAGGAGAAATTGTCCCGGTCCCAAGTCCAAGGTAAGTGTGGTAACCTGCTCTATAGTGGAGTGAACCATGCTCCAAAAGGAACGGAGCAAGGCACACTCCCACCAGATGTGGATCATGGATCCGTCGCCTATGTTACATCGCCAGCAAATGTTCGGAATCTGGGGTGCAAATCTGTGTAAGCGGGCTGGGGTTCTATACCATTTAGTAATGATTTTATATCCGTTTTCTTGGATCGCCACATTCAACGAGCCCGTGTGCGCCATAACGTAGACAGACTCCCACTCCTTGTCTGTGAAAGAGATTTGCAAGTCTCTCTCCCAAGACGATCGGACCGCCTGTGTCGCTGAAATACCGGGGCGCTCCAGTAACATAGCATATATAGCGGAGATAAGGTGTCTTTGCGGGGAGTTGCGTGAGCATAGGGCTTCAAAGGGAGTAAGTTGCCTACTCCAAATATCTGTGGGGCCATTAGAGATAAGAAAATGTGACAGCTGTCTATACGACCAAAAAGGGAAGGAATTGGTGCGAGAATCCTCCACCAACTCCTCATACAGTCGCCGTCGGCCTCCGCGGAAGAAGTGACGTGCCTGGATCTCCTCTCGTGGCCATTCCCTGCGTAAGAAGGTTTCGGATTCTCCCGGGGGAAACTCAGGGTTACCCCGCAATGAGGTCAGGGGGCCTGGTCGAGAGGAGATGTGAAAGAGGGCTACCGCCTTCCCGAAGGCCAACAGCGAGGGCATGATCAGAGGATGTAGTTTAATATCCTGGGGGTAAGATCGTGGAACTAGCCACGGAAGTGTGCAAGTCGGTGTTGTTGTAAGCGCGTTTTCCAATGTGACCCAGGCTTTCCCCGCTTTGTGAACATTCCAGTCCACCACTCTAGTCAAGTGACAGGCCAGGTGATACTTTTGGAGGTCCGGTAGACCAATACCTCCAGCCTTCTTGGAGCAGGTCAGGCTCGAATATTTAATACGTGGGGCTAAGCCTTTCCAGAGAAAGATTGTGCATGCTTTCTTATATGACGAGAAGAAGGAGGGAGGAAGGTGTGTAGGGATCGTCTGCATTAGATACAGTAGGCACGGGAGGACAACCATCTTAATAAGTGCCGCTCGGCCAAACCAGGACACATTCAGGCTAGCCCACTCCTTCAAATCTGCTTGTATTCTGGAGAGTGCGCGAAGGAAATTAAGGCTATACAGATCTGAAAGTTTCGTAGGTATCTGAATCCCTAGATATGTGATAGCGTCTTTTTTCCATAGGAATGGAAAGGTGTCTTGGCAGTGGGAAACTTCCTGCGGAGTTAGAGATATGTTCAAGGCGTGGGACTTGGAGAAGTTAATTTTAAGGTACGACAGCTCACCGAAACATTTAATGTCGTTCAAAAGGTTAGGTAAGGATACTCGAGGGGACTGTAGGGTCAACAAAATATCGTCCGCGAACGCCGCGACTTTGTACTCCCTATGTTGTATGGGAATCCCTTTAATGTTGGGATTGGCACGCAATCTATTTAATAACGGTTCAAGAGACAAGACGAAAATCAGTGGAGAGAGTGGGCAGCCCTGGCGCGTCCCATTGCTTATGGAGAAGGCGTCCGACAGGAGACCATTGGCTTTCACCCTTGCCTCTGGGTTGGCGTAAAGGGCGTTTATGAGCGTTAACATCCGGGGTAATAGGCCTATGCCCTTCAGAACCCCCTGCATATAGTCCCAAGCCACCCTGTCGAACGCCTTCTCAGCATCAAGGGAGAGGAGAAAGCCCTGGGTATTTGAAGAGGATAGCCAATGATGTATGTTCAGTGTGCGTATGGTATTATCCCTTGCCTCCCTCCCCGAGATAAAGCCCACTTGGTCGTATGATATAAGTTCGGGTATCAGAGGTACTAGTCTATTAGCTAACATTTTTGCATAGAGCTTGATGTCTACATTGAGGAGGGATATCGGCCTGTAACTGGATACCAATGAGGGGTCCTTATCTGTCTTAGGGATAGCAGTTATATGTGCCTCTAAGAGCCTGCCAGGGGACGCGCGAGGGCTTGCAAGTGAGTTAAAGGTTTGAAGCCTCTGAGGTGTCAGTTCCTCCCGAAAGCATTTGTAATACACCAGCGGGAGGCCATCGGGTCCCGGGCTCTTACCCACAGGCATTTGTTTAATTGCTGCGCTGAGTTCGTCCATGGAGAGCGGGCTCTCCAAAGCTTCGGCCTGCTGAGTGGTAAGAGGTTTGGGGCAATATTCTGTTAAAAATTCTGTTAATTGGGAAGAACGGTTGACCGAGGTCAACGGTCTCACCGTTTCAGGCGATAGGTTATAGAGCCTCCTGTAGAAGTTTTCAAATTGTTTGGCTATGTCTTCATTTTTAGTGTGAAGTACACCCTGTCCGTCTCTAATATGGTGTATCACTGATGTGGTCTTAGCTGCTTGTATCGTCCGTGCCAGTAGTCTCCCACTCTTGTTCCCGTGTTCGTAGAACACTTTCTGACCAAGTACGTATCGTCTCCTAACATGTTTTCCCAGTTCCTCCCTTAGGGCAGAACGAGCTTGTAAAAGGTCCTGTAAGGTGGCTTGCAAGGCCGAGCGTTTATGAGCTAGTTCCAACTTATTAATTGTTACAATAAGGGATTTGATGAGTTCTTGCTGTCTCTTCTTGGCCAACGTTGCCAAAGAAATCAGCTTCCCACGTAGCACACATTTGTGCGCTTCCCAAATTGTGACAGGTGTCACGTCTGGGGTGGAGTTTTCTTGAAAGTATAACTTAATTTGTTCTCTAATCTGCCTGAGGTTTTCTGGGTCCTTCAGTAGGGAGGGGTTCAGTCTCCATGATTTTGTCCTTTTGTTTGAATCGGGGAACGTGAGGGTAATTGTTATGGGGTGATGGTCAGAGAGAAACATTGGTTCGATGGTAGCATGAGTAAGGAGGGCTAGATCAGGTTGCGAAATAAATAAGTAATCTAGTCTGGAGTATTTATTATGGGGGGGAGAGAAGAAGGTGTAATCCCTAACCGTAGGGAACATAGTCCGCCACGTGTCATGGAGTGTTAGATGTTGTAGTTCTTTTTTGATCTGACGCAGGGCACGATACGGGAGATTCGATGCACCTGTGGAGGAGTCAAGAGGCGGGTTCAACGGGACGTTAAAGTCTCCTCCCAGGATTACAATTCCTTCCTGAAAGGATGCCAATTCCATACAGGTAGATCTAAAAAAGGATACTTGGCGTTCATTGGGGCAGTACATATTTGCCAGCGTAATCGGCTTGGCCGCATATGTGCCCTTAATGAATACGTATCTGCCTTTGGGGTCGATCAGTGAATCTGTCATGGTAAAGTCTGCGTGCTTAGAGATAAGTATAGACACACCCTTAGTTTTGGATTCTGGGTTCGTGGAGTGTACTGCCTTTTTGTATACATGGTTCCCCATTCTCGGGGTAGCGTCAGATCGAAAATGGGTCTCTTGCAGCAAAAGGAAGTGGGCCTTGTGTTTGGTTAGTGCCGAAAGCACCTGGGCTCTTTTCTCTGGCAGGTTCAGTCCCTTAACATTAAGAGAAAGGCATTTTAAAGAAACCTGTTGCCTGGTCGTTGATTCTTCCTGCATCTTACACGTAAGTGGGGGTCAAGAGGCGTGGGCAAGTGTAAGAGGTATTCGTGGGGGTTTCAGAAAATTGTTGGGAATCCGGCGGAGTACCAAAAGGCCCCCCTTAGGGGAGGGAGCGAGGAGTGGCCCCCACCAATATAGGGGTAGAAGAAGGGGGGGTGTGATGAGGGATAGGGAAAGAGAAGGGGGGGTAGGGGGTAGGGAAAGGAGTCTAAGAGAAAAGAGGGGGGAGAAGAGATCAAGGGTACAGTATTCCGCTCCCAGAGGGGCAGAGGGGGTATAGATGAGGTATATAGGTCTTGTACGTACGTGGGGTTCTTTGGCCACTAGTACAAGGGTTATACCGGAGGTAGCTGAGAGCACTCCCAGCCACCTGAGGGGGGGGGGGTTCCGGAAGATCAGCAATTACCCAATAGGGCCGCTGATAGGGGGCAATAAACTAGGACTACAACTCGAGAATACGCAACAAGGAGGACGAAAAAAGTTATAAACAGAAAAACACCTTTTGCGGGTAACTGTGAACAATGAACTTAGCGGGTCACTACCAGGAAATAGCAGACGTATGTAAGATATATCTAATAAAGGCCAAGAGGACCATATCGGGTGCGAATATAGATCCCAAATGTGTTCAGGCGGGTACTCGTATTCAGTCTGGATTCGCGAATCACAAGCTAGGTAGTTGTGGAATCCTTGAACCCAAGACTAGATGAAATTCAGGGCTGTCTTAAACTACAGCTAACACCTTCTCAATGCCGTCTGCCCGTTGAATGGCAAGAAACAACAGGTAGAATAGTCATCCGTCTGCCAGCCCAAGGCTGCCAGCATCTGGGGAGGCTAGCACCTACACGAGACTTTAGACATCCGCTCCCCCCCGCCCATGAATAGTATGGCGGAGGGGGAGAAGAGAAGAGCCTCTGGACCACCACTCCGGTCCCCTGCTACATTGGCACAAACCCACCCAGATGAGGAACAACATAAGCAAATGTCACAGAGGGATATTTTAAACTCTAAGTACCCAAACTCTAGTCAATCACTTCATATAAGCTTGTTGGCAGCATACACAAGTTAGAAGACAAAAGACAATATCACCTGAATGTTGTGTATAGCGTGGGCTTAGGGAGGAAAGAATTGGATCCATGGGGAAAGAAGAAAGCTGAGTGATCCGCGTGACTTGGAATATCCATGAGGGGTTGCCTGCAAAGGGAGTTCAACATGAATCTATTGGTACCTGGGGTGAGTCGATCAGAGCGTCCTACAAGTCACCAAGGATGAACGTCGGTCAGGACCCTCAAAACAAAGAATACGCAGGTCCAATATCGATTGAGAAGCAGAGCAGATGTTGATATGCCGGTGAGGTAGAGAGGAGCCTCCTGGGGAGAGAAAGAAAAAAAAAAAAAAAAAAGGGGGTTGGGGGGAGACGAAAGCGTCTCTCTACCACACCCGCGTGATAGCATGGGGAGAGTGAAATTCAATCCTCCTGGCCACTACTTCGGGGGGTGTCTGCCCTCTCCCGGTCGTGTGAGGGGTGATCCCGTCTTACGTTACGATCGTTCGGTGAGGTGGGATCCAGCCTGCGGCGTCTGGATCGTTGCCGTTGAGCCTTTGGAGAGGAGCTGTGGGAAACCGGTTTCCACGGTTCCGCGGGGAAGTAGAAGGAATACCAGTCGGGCAGCTCGATCGGTGGGATGTCTACCTGCTCACAAAACGTCGGTAGGTCTTTAGGCGTTCTGAGAAGGGCTGTGCGTCCTCTGTAGGTAGCAGATAGACAAAATGGAAACTTCCACCTATATTGTATGTTGCGTGACCGCAAGATGTCCAGCAGGGGGCGAAGTGAGCGTCTATTCTGCAGGGTGATCTGCGATAGATCCTGGAAAAGCTTAATGTCAGCTCCATTGAGCAAAATACGTCCCCTGTCTCTGGCTTTCCTGAGGATCTCCTCTTTAAGGGGGTAGTTCACAATGCAGCACACAATGTCTCTGGGGGGCTCGGAGTCCCGGGGTAGGGGTCTTAAGGCACGGTGAAGCCTCTCCATTTCAATTGGAGTATCTGCCGGCCGGCCGAGTAGGTCATTAAAAATGGCGCATATAGTCTGCATCAGGGTTGTCTGGTCTACGCTTTCGGGGACCCCCCTCACCCTGATATTATGTCTATGCCCCCTATTGTCCAAATCTTCCACATGTCTGTGGAGTTCGAACATGTGTGGCAATTGTATGTCATAAGCCTTCTGGACTTGCCTGATTGCAGCTGCTTGCATATGCGACGTGTCCTCCACTTCAGCCACGTGGCGATTGATCCCCAGGAGCTCCGATTTGAGCTCTGATATGGAGGACATCATGGTGGATTTGATGTCCAGTGCCACCTTTTGTAGGTCCCTCTGGAGGTCCAACAGGGTCGGGTTGGGAGCTACGGCGCCGTCGTCGTCTGTCAGCGGTTCCTCCGCATTACTAATTGAGGCCGGGGATGCGGCCTGTGCGTCCGCGTGTTGTCCCTGCGGCCTGTTCCGGAACATCTCCGGGATGTTATTGTTTGGCTGGGGCCCGGTATCTTTCAGCGTGCGGGGTGTTGACGAGCTCCTGGTCGATTTCCCCATGTTTGTGGGCTGATGCACCCGTATCTGAGCTTCGTTTTCGTCCTCCTCGTGCGGGAACTCTTGCCTTAAGCTGCCATCTCGAGTCCCGTCCAGGCCACGCCCCCCACTGTGCTTGTTTTAATGAGTGACTTCTTAGTGTGTTTTCTTGTGACTTCCACGCTGTGCTTTTAAAGAAGGGTGGCCCCTTACCTCACTGCTGTGAGGTTACAGCATATAATATAGCCCTCTGTTGTTCCTACTTCCTGTTGTCCGGGTGGTATCTGGGAACATGGGGGTGTATAGATGCCTGGTGGGGGTTAATCCTCTGGCCGTGGAGTCTCCGGGATGATGTGCATATGTGAGGGTTTAAAAATATAGAGGCGAAGAAGGCCCAATATGGTGTAGTATTTTCATATAAGGTTTATTTTGCAGTAGATAAATGTATAAGGTACTCACATTAAAAAGTATCAAAGGGGTATGTAAAATACGAGCGCCGAGCTCGTCCGCGTCACCTCCGGTGCTTGCTACGTCCCTACGCGTATCGTCAACCACGTGACTTCATCAGGGGATGAACAACAAGCTCAGGAGATGTCTTTATACTTACTTGGGTAATCGATATTGCGGCTGCCATTTTCTCGAAGTCCGACCGCCGGAAATGCTTTGGCGGCCATATTTCTGCATGTTTATGTACAGCACTGTACGTTGCCATTTTGTTGGTTAGAGGAAAAAATATAAACGATATGCATCCTACACACGGATGTAAAGATTATGAATGTAGCTAAAATAAGTTAAAACTAGTTTTATTGAGCTTATAAACCCCTTAAAAAATATATAAAATGTTAAAATATAAAATGAGTAGTACCGGAAATGACTCGGACGTAAAAATTATTAACAATTGACATCTGAGGATAGTATAAGGAAAAAAAGCAGAATGTGCTAAAAGGAAGATGTTCGGTATATGACTTGCTTTAAAAGGCGGGATTAATAATATTTTAGATTTAATAAACATGTCGGGGGGTGGTAAAAGGGTGGTAAAACTAAATATCAAAATTTAAAAATCACTCTTTATGTCAAGGATACAAATGTTGCTTTTAGCATCCCTCAGGATCACCCTTTTGATAT